>CAIGQV010003909.1:11006156-11051522 GCA_903798115.1 Danio jaintianensis
TGTGTGTGTGTGTGTGTGTGTGTGTGTGTGTGTGTGTGTGTGTGTCCATGTCCATGATGTGTTATGTAATTGTGTTGCTAACAGCCTTCTCTGTCATTTCAAGTCACTCAAGCCTTAGTGCTTCACACACACACACACACACACACACACACACACACACACACACACACACACACACACACACACACACACGCATACACGCACGCATAAACATTCAAAGTAGGAATATAGTGACAAGTGGTATGCTTACAGTGGCTGAAGATGTGCTTTTGAGCAATATGGGTCAAAGATGACGTCCCATTTTGGTGTCTGCATCAAGTTAAATTAGGTATTTTATATACCAAATCACCACATTAACAGCAAGTAAAGTAGTGTATATTTTAATAGTTCAGAGAGCTTTTGTAAAGATAAAATGTCAAAATTTTTCTTAAATCTTTAACTTGCACTCAAATAATTTGTTTTACCAATTTATTCGTGAAATTGTATTCTTGACACCACTCAAAGAAAGTTTTTTGTTTTAATGGTAACCTGCAGAATGGTCAACCAGGTAGTTATGATGGCTAATAAATGGTTAAATGTGCCATAGACTTAATAAGATAAATTGTTCTCTGATATCTTCATTGTAGGTATGGGGTTTAAATAAGTTAAAAAATGTTGTAAATGTATAACCCATATAGAATGACCAGCATGGTTTTGGCCATGTTTGGTACTGTCATGAATATTAATGAGCTCATTGTAGTCTACTGCAAACAGGATGCGAAGTGCCACACTGCACCATGTCTTTTAAATGTAAACATTGTTTTCTAAGAGTGTACGCACACCAGCGCCACTATATAGAAAGTAATATAAAGATGTCATAGATATACTAGATGTCGCCTGGCCTATTGTTGTCTATTGGAAGGAATGCGTCAACAGAGCCGCCATTTTAGTACAGGGTAGCGCTCCTTTGAAATGAATGCGGGACCAAGGTGCAGTGGAGGACTGTGGCCATCCAGAGCCAGAGATACACATATATACATATATCTATGATCGGGAATTTTCCCCCGTGGTCAGTACGCAAAAAAAAAAAAAAAATCATTACGAAAATTATAATTTTACATCACTTTTCTACATCGATGGATCAGTGACCGCACGGGCATTGCCGATAAAGAGTGTGTTTGTGTGCATGGAAATGTATTATCCTCCCTCCCTGTTAAATTTGATCTAATCCGTGTCCTGAAACACACCCCCTCTCCTGCTCTCACTTCTCATTCTAACAGAGGGAGCGATTCGTTTGTGAATGAATCTCCGTTATGAACGACTCGTTCTCTTAGCCGACAATAATACAAGTTTCTGGCACCGCAGCGTCTCGTCACATTTCTTTTTCATTGTTTGCTGATTTTATCCAACAGAACTAGCATAAGCCTAGAATTCAGTGCAAGTTGATGCTACTTTGCCTTATGATCAGTGCAGTAAGAGACTGTATTATCATCAATAACGTTACTTGTTGAGCACAAAAGTTTGTAACATGTAAAAAACGAAATCTTACCTATGAAATGTTCTGCCTTTGTGCTTTGTTTTCTTTGTTTGCTCGTTACTACACCCGTAAGCAGCTCTAAAGTCCAGCATCTTCACATTGGCACACTGTCTCGACTAGTGCTGTTGAATGATGTTTGTCCTGGGAGCCCTGTACAAATGTGGCGGCGCTATTGACGCATGCTGAGGGTCCATATGCGATATCTAGTGTATATATCTATGTAAAGATGTGACAGGGTGTGGCATAATGGGGTTTAGTCTCTCTCCCTCTGCCTTTTTTCAAAATTAGAGTCCCACAAATATAGTACGTTAAATATAAGCTTAGATAAACTTGAAAATAAGAGGAAAAAAAGATCATTGATGTAATCTTTGTTGTAAACATTGTGGCCAATCAAATGCAGCCTGGCATATGCATATTAATTATCAAATGTGCAATGTAACACACAAAGAATCAAAGAACAAAGAATCAGTGGTGTTTGAGGCTCACGGTATGTCATTTCCATTTACTGAACTCGTGTTATTCAGCCATGCCTATATATATATATATATATAATTTAGATTTTCATTGTATGGCACCTTTAATTAGTGTTATGAATTGGCATTCTCTGTAATGGTCCAGTCATTGATTTTATCATCACAGTAGATCTATAAATAAATGTATTAAAAAACACCTTCAAAATATAATTGCTTTCTTGGCATGTTAAAATAAGTGTTGGCTGTGTTATAATAAAATGACTATATTCTAGTTTCCTCCGTAGTTCAGTGGCTGTACTGGTTTTCTTAGCCCTAATTATGCCACCAAGGATTTATATTTTTGTGTGAATTTGTTATTATTTTAATACAAAGTAATTATTGAAGTATTAATTAATGAATACAAAATGTCACACAAAATCTCAAAATTGCCATGTAATAATCACCTGTGCCTCAAACAAGCAGCAGAAATCTTTCATTTTTCAGTAAGATGCTAAGGATAAGACTTTAGATTGGAGAGCGTGTTGGCAGGAATCGCGTGGAAAGCCTTCACTGTGTCTTAAGGTGTGATTACTGAAGTTATGTCAGTCTTAATATTTGCTATGGAGGATTTGATTGCTCCACTGACCTAAAACCTCAGCACTCACATGCATCAGGACCGCTGGTTTTTTCCTAGCAACCACATTTTTTTTTCTTAATAATCTCTCATTCTCCTGTTCTGTTGGCAGTAGCAGGTGACCACGCACCAGAGCGTAAACCCTTCCCCCTGTCACTTCGAGATCAGAATCTTGAAACGAGCATTAAAGTATAGAAAGGATTTTTCAGAGTGCTTTACATGTTCCCTGAAATGCATTGAAATGAGTTTTGTCCAAAATGTGACATAATTAATTAAAATTGAAACATGAAGATCATGTGGAGGCATATTGAGAAGCTCCTCCTCCCTTTTAAAAAAAGTCAATAGTGTTTCGTTTATTTCAGGTCTGCCAGTCAGAGTCGGTGAGCTGAAGCGCATCAAACTCATGACAGCCACATATAATAGCAGTGCAGTGCATTTTCCTATTAAAGACACAATATTTTTCATTCATTCATTCATTCAATCATTTTCCTGTGGCTTAGTCCACAGCGGAATGAAACTTATCCAGCATATGTTTTACGCAGCGGATGCCCTTCGAGCTGCAACCCAGCACTGGGAAACACCCATACACTCTCGCATTCACACACATGCACTGCGGCCAATTTAGCTTATTCAATTCACTTATAGCAGATGTCTTTGGACTGTGAGGGAAACCGGAGCACCTGGTGCTAACCACTGAGCCACTGTGCCGCCCCAATATTTTTCAATAAGAAAACAAAACATTAGAACAGTGTTATATATTTTGCTGACTTATGTACTTACATTTTAAAAAATGTTAAAAATTAGAAATTAGCAATTTTAACTAGTGACACAGACTGTGTTCCATGTTGCCATGCTAATGATGTCATACACCCTGGATTTTCAGAATGGTTTAATAATAAACAGGGAAATGGCAACAATGCTTTAATATGTTTTGTCTTTTATTAGACTGCGCAGAGCAGCATTACGACAGATAAAACAGCGCTTCTTCTTCCCCACGTGATCACCACCAGAAGAACCAGAAGTGATGCACTATGGCGTAATAAAAGCTCCACTGCTTTCATGCCGTTAAGCTCGTCTTATATGCAATTGCTTCAGTGCTCAGCTTCAGACACTTCAGATAATAGAGAGATCTGATGAGAAGCTGTGATGAGTTCCTGATCATGTCAAAGAAATGGTTCATTCCTATCAGGCTAAAGTGAGAGACTGCAAGTTCTTAATGCGTTTATCTTCTAAATGTTTTTTGATTGTTTTGAAGCACATTAATGCCTCATTTTACACTGAACGGTATGATATAGATTAGTACGGTACCCTTACTGGGTAGGTGTGGGGTAAGCCATAAAGTTGTGATCAACATCATTCTCACTTGAGGAATAAAGCTGTATAGGCCATTCACATATCGAGTCTTTTTACATAGGTTTGTTTTTAAATAGACAGGAAGCTGTGCTTCTCATGCTTCCCACACATTTAGACGTGACATGTGAACAACCCCATAAACAACAAACAGAATACATACAGCAGATCCTGTTTTTGTTTGTCACAAGAACACCACAAGCTTTGTGTTTTGAGCTTAGTTTGAGCATGGTTCATTGCTGCACTCATTGTATCATTATGGTGTCATGTCTCGGGTGTGTATTTAAAAATGGCGCTTCCTGTGTTATCATTCTCCTTGCTTGTTGCACATGCAAGTGACAATTCTTTGTAAGACAATCAGCGTTCAGCAGTGAGTCTAGCTCCACCCTTTTTGGTATTGTACCATGTGCTTGGTATCCTTACAAAAAGGTCCTTATGGAGTGGGACTGTATGGTTCGCTATTTTGGTACTTCTATCAGTGGAGACTGAAATACACACATACTATTTTGTACTGTACCAAACCATACCACTCAGTGTAAATGAGCCATATATTACAGATAACCTTAACACTAACATATTGATACTAACAAATACTTGATACTGATACTAAAAACTGTCATTTTGATTTCAGGGGTAGGCTTGAATACACCAAGAAAAAGCACTAAATTGATGTGTATTGCTGGAATGTGTAGGGTGTGCGGCATTCCTTTAGGGAAGGACAAGTCAGGTCAGCTTTAAAGTCCTTTGAGGTAAATGTGAGTCAGTTCATTTTAAAATTGTGAATCATATCGTATTATTAAAGAATGTAATAATGGCTCTGAACCAGACTAAAGCTGGAGTTCTTGCTTTTTTTCATGCATGTAATTTTTCATGTATATATTCTCTTTTTGCGGTAATTGTTTATACAACGTGGCTTCTGGCAATGATAATTTCTCTGATATTACCATATGCATTTTGCTCATTTGAATATGCATCGTACAAATTTGCATTGTGTCCTTTCTGCAAGAAGGTTCACGATTACAATGTCATAACATTCATTTTCACCTTTTGCAGCACTCTGTGTCATTGTCTTATTGAGATGAACAGAATAGGCAGTAAATCTTCACTTCCAATGTTTGCATTTATGTTTTGGTGGCAGTGTTAATTGGGTACATGTTTTTCAGGATCATCTAGAGCCTCTCTCTGCTAATCACTCACATGCTCTTCATCTACTAATTGCTTGGGTTATGTCCACTTATAACATCATGAAAGAGAATCTGCCTTCATTTTAACCTTTGTTTAAGGACCCTTGACACAGAGCAGAGAATGACGGAGGTCAGTGGAGAAGGAAGATCAGTGAGAAGGATTTTTGCGATAGTAGATGCATCATCAATTTATTGTTGTTTGTCTAAAGCCAAATAGAAAATTCAAGCATTAAGTTTCATGCATGTACTTATACATTATACAATTTTAATACATGTATTATTTTAAAATATACACAATACATGTACATGTGTGTTATCATTTAATAAGTGGAATATTAATTCATTATATACTGCAAAGTTTACCTATCACAGTGTGAAACAGTTTTATTGCTGATGTTTTTATTTTTTTAATTAGGCTAGTAATTTTGTTTCTAAAAAAATCTGATGGATCATGAGATCATTAAATAGTATTTTTTTCTGATCTGGAAAATGATCTGAACTGTGGCTCAAAACAGTAAATTTTGTGATTGCTGGGTGATGCAAAACTAGTTAAATAGACTTTTTATTTTTGCTTTGCATGTTTAAATTGGTTTTGACAACTACCCAAAAAGACAGAGATCCCAGAATCCATGTGCACCCTTATGCTCAGTTCATTCCAGGCTTTTCAGTGTACTTCATACAGCTTTGTTTGCAGATGTGCAGAAAAGGCACACAAGCTAATATTACCATGGAGGTGGTCAGACAGAATATTATCTAATGAGTTTTCATCATTCAACTTAATTTAAAACAACACAAACTTCGGCAGTTTCCTTTCACAAACTCATTAAATAATTTTTTTTTATTTTTTTTATGAATAACTCAAAACTGTAGCTGTGCCAGAAGCCGTGTATGTGACCTCAAAGTGACATATTCAATAGAAAAAAAAATCGTCACAGAACATTTCAGTTTTCAGCTTTTGTTTTGACTTTTAGAAAAAGGGCAAAAGAGAGTGGCAGACGTTCAGTATATGTGATTTGTGTCTGAACAAATCTATCATTTTTGTGTGTTTGTGTTCAGATCTAAGAGCTGAATGCGCTCTGTATCATTTAAAACCATGCATATACCATACTAAAGTACATCAACATACTAAAATAAAAGTCTCAGCAACTTCCGGTTCTTGCAGACTTTAAATCAGAATATGAATACACCACTTTCAGTGAGAGAAATAAGTGTTGAACACGTCATGTTTTTCCTGAGAATAATATTTCTAGAGGAGCTGTTGACATGGAATTGAAGCAGATTTTGGTAAAAACCCAAACAATACAAACATAAAAATAAAACTAAACAAAATCTGAAAAATGAGTTATGTGTAATAACAAAGGAATGACACAAGGAGAAAGAACTGAACTACTGAAACGTATTTAATACTTTATTTAAAAGGCTTTTTTGGTGATGGCAGCTTAAACACGCCTCTCATATGGAGAATGAAGTCACATGAATTGCTCAGGTGTGAGTTTTTCAACAGAGTGTAAAAATCTTGATGGTTCTGTGGGTCTCGTCTTTCAAATCTTTCTATTGGATTCAAGTCAGGTGTTTGGCTGGGCCATTCTACAGCTTGATTTTCTTTCTCTCAAAGCATTTGAGAGTGTCCTTGGCTGTGTTTTTGATCATTGTCTTGCTGAAATGTCCACCCTGGTTTCATCTTCATCATCCTGGTAATGTAGATGTTGGACTAAAGCAGCTAATATTAATTTACAATGACGAAGGGCAGAGGGTTGCTGAAGAACTACTGAGAGATTTCAGCTGCTGTCTGGGCTTTCACTGCCTTTCTACACCTCCCTTTCTTCATGTGTTCAATACTTTTTCCCTGTGTCGTTTCATTTTCTTACGCATAACTTAATTTGAAAACTAATTAGTTTTGTTTTCTTTGCATATATGGAGTTCTTTGGTTGCTACCAACAACCGGTGAAAATTTCTAGTCAACAGCACCTTTAGAAATAATAAGTTTTCTGAGAAAATGGTGACGTGTTCAATTCTTATTTCCCCCACTGTATCTTCAAGTAAATATTTTGATTCCAAAACTTCTAATGTAATTCCTGTTTTTTTTCTTGTCTCCATATACAGTTTGTGTTCCGTAAGATCATCGATGTGAAGAAGGAGGAAGAAGAGAGGCAGCGCTCCAAGAATGAGGTCCCACTCACCATTCCTGTGGACCACCCAGTTCGAAAACTTTTCCAGAAGTTTAAACAGCAGAAAGAGCTCAGAAACCAGGGTGCTTCAGCCCAGCTGGACCTGGAGAAGAACCAGCATCATCTACAGCAGCCCTCACGCATGTCCAAACCTCACGCCTCGCTCATGCAGAACTCACTGCACGCGGTTCAGAATGGCTCCACCAGCAGCGTGGTCACCATCTCCCAGATCACACCCATCCAGAACTGTCTGGCCTACCCTAAACCTGGAGACTCCATCAAGCAGAACAACCGTGACTTCATGGAGCTCAAACCCGCAGTAGTGACCGGGGAGCAAGTCGCAAACCGACTCAAAGTGAATAACACGGCGAGAACCAAACCTGCAGGAGCTGCTCGTGGCTGGATGAGACTAAAAAACAACATGGCCGCACCAGGGTCACCTCCGGAGGACGAAAGGAAGGAGGGGTTAAACAATGCAGCTAAGGCCGTTTCAATGGAGCGCATTGCATCAGAAGTCAAAGTCCAGATCGAAAGTGTCGATGAGGTCGGAGGATCCAGGAAGAATTCACTTCGTAAAACAGACTCTTGGGACAGTGGCTTGACCTACAGCGACCAGAGACTAGATAGAGTTTCAGAACCACAGAGCCCTGTGCCTGGAGCTGGTGAAGTTTACCCTAGTAGCGAAAGCTCATTCCAGGCATCGCTGCAGGAGGCAAGGCTGGAGCTACGGACGGACATCCAGGCTCTGAATGGAAGGATGGCAGCTTTGGAAGAACGCATCGGACAGATTCTCAGACTTCTTTTAGACTCTCCGAAAGCCCCATCTAGTGAAGACTTGACTCATAGACCCAAACTCAAAGCACAGGGCAGCATCCCGGTGTCCAATCTGAGCACGCCAGACTCTGAAAAAGATGAGGGCTTGCCATGAGAAAATTAGCATTCAATATGTGCTTTTAACGTTGAAGCATTTGTAGCATCGCTTTGGTGTTTATTGATGCACCAGTTAAATGAATAAGCTAGAAGCTACCTATAGAAGCTTGGGATGGTTCCTAGTTTCTGATTTCAGAGGATCTCGACAAGTATAGGAATAAGAATTGTTTCGTAAGTCAAATTAAGAGTCATGAACTCTAAATGGATTTTTCATTTTAGTGCTTTAAATTTCAATCAGCACTTTTTGCACACTGAAGTAATGCAGGAACTACTTTTCCCCCTCTTTATTTCTCCCTTTTTTCAGTGCGAGTTTGTATATATTCTGCATGTCCAGCTGGGTTCTGGCTTGCCAAAAAAATGTACAACCCTGATTCAGTCTGTACAGTTGAAATGATATTTTAAAGCTTGCATTTGATGCAGATAACTGCATGCAGATCTATTTATTCTCACAGAATGCTTATTTTCAATGTGTAAATGAAAGAGACTGTTGATTGTCTTGATTTCACATTAATGTACATTCAAATTCTTAACAACATGTAGCATGAAAATCACTGGGGAAGAATGTGTTGTGTTTGAGACATTTTACGCATGCACTGATGAGCTTTGCCTTAAAGGACTTGACCATCACTTTTGTGATGAAGCTGAAGAAGAGAATCCAGAACTGGTTAACAGTGTAGGACAGGTCTGAGTTTTTATCTATTTATTTATTTATTTTGATTGAGTAGAATTGTATGCCTTTTATGTTCCATTCAATGTTTTCAGGGTTTATTTCATTTAATATTGCACCAGTAGCCTGAAATGCAGCTTCACCACTGTACATCTGTCAACTGTATTATATGCAAATTTAATTAAAAAATGGTGAATATATAGCTATGGTTTTAAGGATCAGTCACTGCATTTTGTTCTTAAATGCAAGATAACATTATTTATTATTTGAGTTTTTCTATGCAAAGTCCCTTATAATAGAATTGGAATGCACATTTCACAATAGGAAAAGCAGCAGGCCTACTCAGCTGACTCTTATGAAACAAGATCACTTTGCCAATCAGAAACCCACAAAGGAAAATGGCCCCAAATTCCCCATAGTTTGAGGTAAGATTTTTTTTAATGAAAGATTTTATTACTTTTATGCAGCAAGGATGTATAAAGAGACAAAAAGAGACAGAAAATGTTTACATCATTAAAAAAGTTTTTAAAATGCTATTTTAAATGTCTTATACTTTTAAAACACTTATACGTTTAAAATACATCTCCACATACATAGATTAAACAGAGCTACATAAATGTTTCTTAAACATGGAATCAGCACATTCATTTTGAATTGTAATAATATTTCACAATATGAATTGTTCAAATACATGCTGCCTTGGTGAGCAGCAAATTCTTCTTTTTTTAAAGGTTAGTATCAGTTTTATTTTATTTTTAGTAAACTTTTTTTTGCTTTTTTAGGTGGTTTTATTTCATTGCATTTTAATTTTAAAATTAAAATTACTTCATCCTTTATTCTCCCTCATTTGGTTTTAAACATTAAAGAGTTTCTCTCTTCTGTTGAACACAAAAGAAGATATTTTGAAGAATGCCATTTGCTGGCACCCATTGACTTCCATAGTAATATTTTTTCCTACCATGGAAGTCAATGGCTCTCAGCAACCAGCATTCTTCAAAATATCGTCTTTTGTGTTCAACAGAAGAAATAAATTCAAATGGATTTTGAACAAGTGTAGGGAGAGTAAATGACAGATAATTTTGGGGTGAAAAAGTAACATTTTTTTAAAAATAATGTTACATTTTTTTAGTTGCTTTTATCAATGCTTTTCTACTGAAGTTGTTTGCACTGATACATGTCTTAATAATACATAAAAGTCTTTTAATCACATGTTATCTGCTTTGTCTCCTTTTCAGACAGCTGAGAGTTAAATCTACCTGGACTGGTTCAGAGAGCAGCTCTTTCTCTGTATTACAGTCCCGCTGGTTTGATCCTGTTCTCAACAAAAGGACGACAGATGAAGCTCTCGTCTGAAATCCATTTTCAGGTATCGTTGCTGCAGCTTGGCATCAAGCCCTCAAGATTCTGTTATTACAATCCATTTATCTCTCAGTCTGCCTCTATTTTTGCTGAGCTTGCTAAAGATCCTTATCAGTTTTGTGCTTTATATTCTCTTTACACACACGCAAAAGGGATGTTTTAAAGCCCATCTGAGCTGTAATGTGCGTTTGTGAATGTAAAACCAAAGAGCTGTCATGGTGCTGATGTAATATAAAGTTTGGCCACCGTGTACTGAATAGTCTTTGGCTCAATGAGCTGTCATTCTACAGTATAAAAGTAATATAGGCAGATGATTGGTTAAGGGTTTTGCTAGTTAGAATGGTTCTGTTAGCCCCTTTTGTTAAAAACAGTAACTTATTATAAGTGCATTATGGGACCTTGATCTTTCTTCCAATAACTTTTAACCTTGAAAAGTTCAAAAAACATTTTTAATAGTTTAAAGTGATATATTGTCTGGGTTGGTGTTGCATTTCACTGTACAAAACCCTTGTAATAAACTGCCAGTACATTTTCTGCTGTTTTACAGACTTAGTTCTCTATACATTATTTCATATACATTGTATTATTTCAAACTACTAAAATGTCAATAAAAGTCACTTTAAAAAAGTCGGCAGAGCAGAGATCAAGCTCCCATAATGCAATTCACAACCGTAAATGAACGGAAAACACTTGTGAATCACAAAATACGGAAACTGTTCATTAACAAATATCTTTTACAGTGTACAGTACGTAAGGTTTTTAGAAAAAAAAATAGATGCATTTTAAGGTCCTAATCTTTAACACACACACTCACGCACACATTTGGGTTATTATTTTGTTATTATTGGTTTATTATTTGGGTTAATTTGGAAAAAATCCAAATTTGGATGAAAGATCCACCCAGGATTTTGTGAGTGCAGGATGTTAAGAAAGAGCCTTTCAGTATAACCAGTATAACAAAAATATGTAGTAATAAGTTTGCCTACCTTATTTGTAATTCTTTTCTTAGTGTTCTTAGAATATATGAATAATCTAAGAACATTTTCCAGTACTGTAAAAAAAACATTTGTATAATGGAAATGTTAAAGTTTTTTTACTTTAAGAAACTATTTTAAGAGTTTACATCATTCTGATGCTCAAAAGCATTTTTTTCTGCATTGCCTGTAATTTTAAAGTAACGGTATAGTCTGTATTACAGTTAGATGAATGGGAATGATCAGATTTTTATTGATCAGACTGTCAAGGTATCAGTTTTCTGTAGCAGTGTAGCTCCACATAGGCTCAT
This sequence comes from Danio jaintianensis, assembly GCA_903798115.1. Taxonomy (NCBI): domain Eukaryota; kingdom Metazoa; phylum Chordata; class Actinopteri; order Cypriniformes; family Danionidae; genus Danio; species Danio jaintianensis. The sequence goes on from CAIGQV010003909.1 coordinate 11,017,702, forward strand.
ATTAATTTAGCCTCAAAATCATGTAAAAACAAGATAAAAATGTCATGGTTTCTTTTGGTAAATGTATGTTTATTATTATTATTTTTACTCCAGTAGCTAGGTTTGGTGTAGGTGTCGTATCATTTTCAAATGCAATAAAACATTTATTTGATTCCCGAACTGCCGCATGAACATCAATAAAAATACATTGTCACATCCACATTAGATAGTGACAATTGAGCATGCTTTTTAAGCACCACTTAGTGGATGTTTCACTTTGAAAATGCAATGAAACGTGCAAGTAAATGCTGCTACAGACACAGTTTGTTATGATACAGAGTTTTGTGAAGTGCATCTTCTTAAAAATGAATTGGATGTTTAGTTGTAGTGTTGTTGTTTTTTATGAAATATCCAATATCACAAACAGTAACATTTTCATATTCAGTTGTGTTCAAAAACAGAGACGTTTTTCTTAAATTCATACAGTAGTTTGTTGTTATGTATTATAACATTGTCATAATGATTCCTTTATGTGTGGATCAAATAAAAAAAAGACTAAAAGCCCTGTATTATGCATACCAGGTCATTAGATGGCAATGTCTCATTGTATAGAAACACTCTATATATGCAATTTTGTAGTCTGACATTGTTATTTGGTTGTAAAATACATGCAGAACATGTAATACGCATATGCATGACTTTTTGGCAAAATCACATTTTTGTAGTTTGATTACATTTAATCACATTGATTAAAAAAACAATGTATGAAAATTGATACAAATGTAATTATCTGCTTTTGCAAATCTTGAATCTGAAATTTTCATACTTACTTATTTTGATAAGCGACCTCGAGATTGAATACATAAATAATGCTATGTAAGAAGACCAAAAATAAGACCATAGATATAAAAGTGTGTGAGAAGGGTGTTGTGTAAAAGAAGACCTCAGTATCTCTGTAATGTTCTTCTCTCTCGCTTGTATTTAGAAGCTCATTTGGTTGGATCTGTACCTGTCAGCTGAAGCGCCTCGAGTCGTCTGAAAGAGTCTGTCTTGTCCGGGAGTTGTGCCGGATTTAGAGTTTGTTTATTTGACAGTTAATTGAATGGAAGTGATTTGACAGAGGGGTAATTTTGGCAATTAATCTGGAACAAAGGCAGCAATGGGGGAGGTTTGACATTTCTGGGAATGCTGGTGAATACTCTACGTGCCAGCATTACCGTACCAAATGAATTACAGGGAACAGCGTTGATCAAAAGCAAGGATGGATTATTATGATCCTGTCAGACCCCGGGGGCACCAGCCTCTCTGGAAGCCCCTCTTATACCCACACACACAACGTTTTTGCCAGGAATTTTAAAAAGGGAAAAATTATACCTCATAAATTTGGGTTAAAATCACTGAAATTTGACATTTATTTCGTCTCACTTTTTCATAACTTTTTCATAACTTTTTCATAATTATTAGAAAATGCAACTCAAGTCGCATGCATTTTGTCCCCTTAGAAACTACACTACCTGACAAAAGTCTTGTCGCTTGTCAAGGTTTTAGGAACAACAAATATAAACTTGACTTCTAGTTGATCATTTGGTATCAAAAGTGGCTTATATGAAAGGCAAAGGCCTCTAGATTATGCTTATTTTACCAAAATAAAATATGATCATGCCTTGATTTTTAATGATTTAATTAGGACAGTAAGGTCTGACTTTGCTTAGACAAAAGTCTTGTCACTTAACAGAAATAATGTACAGTATAGAATATAAAGTCATGGTGCAGTGGAAAAAGAATTAATATTGTGTATGACTCCCATGAGCTTGGAGGACTGCATCCATACATCTCTGCAATGACTCAAATAACTTTTTAATTAATTAAAGTCATCTGTAAGGGCAAAGAAAGCGTTCTTGCAGGACTCCCATAGTTCATCAAGATTCTTTGGATTCATCTTCAATGCCTCCTCCTTCATCTTACCCCAGACATGCTCAATAATGTTCATGTCTGGTGACTGGGCTGGCCAATCCTGGAGCATCTTGACCTTCTTTGCTTTCAGGAACTTTGATGTGGAGCCTGAAGTACGAAAAGGAGCGCTATCCTGTGGAATTTGCCCTCTCCTGTGGTTTGTAATGTAATGGGCAGCACAAATGTCTTGATACCTCAGGCTGTTGATGATGCCATCCACTCTGTAGATCTATCGCATGCCCCCATTCTGAATGTAACTCCAAATGATTTTTCCTTCACAAAACTTGACTGATTTCTGTGAGAATCGTGGGTCCATGCGGGTTCCAATATGTCTTATGCAGTATTTGTGATGATTGGGATGCAGTTCAACAGATGATTAATTTGAAAATTCTGCCACTTTTCTAACTGATCAACTAGAAGTCAAGTTATTATTTGTTGATCTTACAACTGGGATCGGCGACAAGGCTTTTGTCAGGTAGTGTACTAGATTTATCTGAACATTTACTGTAGTTTTATTTTAATAATTGAAATGGAAATACCTTTATTTAAAAGTTCTTTAATTTATTTTATAGAACGTACAGAAGGGCTGCATTTAATGTATGTGAAAATAAATGGGGAAAATTTCTTTATTGTCACTTTTGTTAAAAGAAGTGCAGTCTCATTGAATAAAAATGTTTATTTAAAGTGTTTAAAACATTTATATTGAATTAAAATGCAAAATCGAAATATAAAATATTTGAAGTAAATTTAATTTAATTAAAATAAATAATCTCCTAATTGGCGGCGCGGTGGCGCAGTGGGTAGCGCTGTCGCCTCACAGCAAGAAGGCCGCTGGTTCGAGCCTCGGCTGGGTCAGTTGGCATTTCTGTGTGGAGTGGCATTTCTGGCGACCCCAGATTAATAAAGAGACTAAGCTGAAAAGAAAATGAATGAATGAATCTCCTCATTTTCACTCTTTTAAACATCTCTTTTAAATTTTTTGTTGCGTAAAGAACATCACTTTTGTCCCTGACTTGCGAAGACACGGCTACATTTATCTGAACAAAAGCACTGAAACTAATCTGCACATATTTGTGGTTGTGTAACTTGATAAAACTATATTAAACTGTTGTTAAAAATGAAATTTTCAGTAAAAAAAACTGCAGAATTTGACCTCTGAGGCAACACAAACCAAACTGCGTTCAGGTTTATAATGGAAAAGGTAATAATCATAAGCGGCTGATGATCACTACAATGCCAGAATAGGAGAGCAAATGTTTTCTCATCATTTTCACATTACTGAGCTTTTAAATAATGCATTATGCTGGGACTTCATATAAACTTGCAGTGAAATTCAGAGAAATTAGTCTTCAGTGCTGCAGGATGCTGATTATGAGACAATTATATATTTTCATTACTATACCATAGGTTTTTCATATTTTTGTGATGATCAGCACATGAAAAAGAGTAAATGCTGTACGAATGGACTGAGTACATTACTATGAACTGCATATGATTTGTTAAAGGTGCCAAAGAAAGCATTGGTACAATCAATTAAATTTTTCTCATAAGGTATATGACATATGGTATGTGGTACAAAGGTATGTTGCTTGGTAAAGTGCAATAAATCTCCAGAAATGGTTTTACAGGTCCATTTTCAACCCTAGGATTGGCCCTAATATGTGTTATGCTATATGTTTGGTTTTAACCATATTTGGAAGGGTCGTGAATATTAATGAGGTCAACTCTAATGCAAGAGTAAGCTAGTTTGCTCGTTAGTTGTGTTGTGAATAAAATATAATTATACTTGGCAAAAGAGATGTAATTAGAGTTGTATTTTGTGGGTTTAATGTATATAAAAACACAGAACAGATGAGTTTTATTGCTGCTCTTTCACTGCATAATCCAGTAAGAGTTGAGTGATATGACATAATGCATCAACATGCATTAGACACTAATATTAAGTAGTCTGCATACATTTATTGCCTCATTACAAACACATGCAGCAAATTTCACAATATACACCTCAAAATAACAAAAGATATATTTAATCAGACCTTATGCTGAATAAATTTAGAATCTGTATATCCTGCATTTTGCGTTCTGACAAGCTGTTAACACTCTGTGGTCATGCATGGCTACATGCTTCACAAAACAGCTCCTTTACTCTTCCTTAAAGCTTGCCCTGCTTTCGTAATAAGAGTCCCACATACAGTACCTACAGTATATGTACAGTTGTGGCCAAAAGTTTTGAGAATGACACAAATTCTCAAGATGGCGCCGACGAAGATGGCCGCCTCCGTGTTGAGCTCTGCTGTTGTTTTAATGTTTTTGTTAGTTTGTCCCGTCTTGAGTCACATTCCTACAATTAGTTTCACCAGAGACGAATTGTTGGACATTCGGACACATACACCACCAAATGTTTTTCCAGACTTGGATTTATGTGATGTTTTGTTGGACATTGTTGTCGGCGGAGCCGTGGTGCTGCTCAAACGCTGTCGAGCGCGCAGACGAGGAAAGCGAGCAGGCGCACTTGTGAAACTCAGACAGCGCGGGTTTCGAACTGCATTGCCTAGCATCCATCTGGCGAATCTCCGCTCTCTACCCAACAAAATAGACGAACTCATTCTTCTCTCTCAGACAAACAGGGATTTTTTGCATTCTGCTGCTCTGTGTTTCACGGAAACCTGGCTGAACGACGCCATACCGGACAACGCGCTTCATCTACCGGGCTATCAGCTGTTCAGAGCGGATCGCGACAGAGAATCAACGCGGAAATCGCGGGGTGGTGGGACATGCTTTTACATCAGTTGTTTCTGTGATGTACTGAAATATAATTACAAGCACTTCATACGTTTCAAAGGCTTTTATGGACAATTACATGACATTTATGCAAAGAGTCAGTATTTGCAGTGTTGGCCCTTCTTTTTCAGGACCTCTGCAATTCGACTGGGTATGCTCTCAATCAAATTCTGGGCCAAATCCTGACTGATAGCAAACCATTCTTTCATAATCACTTCTTGGAGTTTGTCAGAATTAGTGCGTTTTTGTTTGTCCACCCGCCTCTTGAGGATTGACCACAAGTTCTCAATGGGATTAAGATCTGGGGAGTTTTCAGGCCATGGACCCAAAATTTCAATGTTTTGGTCCCCGAGCCACTTAGATATCACTTTTGCCTTATGGCACCGTGCTCCATCGTGTTGGAAAATGCATTGTTCTTCAATGTTTTGGTGTTTTGCTACCATTCTTTATTCATGGCTGTGTTTTTGGGCAGAATTGTGAGTGAGCCCACTCCCTTGGATGAGAAGCAACCCCACACATGAATGGTCTCAGGATGCTTTACTGTTGGCATGACACAGGACTGATGGTAGAGCTCACCTTTTCTTCTCTGGACAAGCCTTTTTCCAGATGCCCTAAACAATCGGAAAGGGGCTTCATCGGAGAATATGACTTTGCCCCAGTCCTCATCAGTCCATTCGCCATACTTTTTGCAGAAGATCAATCTGTCCCTGAGGTTTTTTTTTGGAGAGAAGTGGCTTCTTTGCTACCCTTCTTGACACCAGGCCATCTTCCAAAAGTCTTCGCCTCACTGTGCGTGCAGATGCGCTCACACCTGCCTGCTGCCATTCCTGAGCAAGCTCTGCACTGGTGGCACTCCGATCCCGCAGCTGAATCCTCTTTAGAAGACGATCCTGGCGCTTGCTGGACTTTCTTGGACGCCCTGAAGCCTTCTTAACAAGAATTGAACCTCTTTCCTTGAAGTTCTTGATGATCCTATAAATTGTTGATTTAGGTGCAATCTTAGTAGTCACAATATCCTTGCCTGTGAAGCCATTTTTATGCAACGCAATGATGGCTGCACGTGTTTATTTGCAGGTCACCATGGTTAACAATGGAAGAACAATGATTTCAAGTATCACCCTCCTTTTAACATGTCAAGTCTGCCATTCTAACCCAATCAGCCTGACATAATGATCTCCAGCCTTGTGCTTGTCAACATTATCACCTGAGTTAACAAGACGATTACTGAAATGATCTCAGCAGGTCCTTTAATGACAGCAATGAAATGCAGTGGAAAGTTTTTTTCAGGATTAAGTTCATTTTCATGGCAAAGAAGGACTATGCAATTCATCTGATCACTCTTCATAACATTTTGACGTATATGCAAATTGCTATTATAAGCAGCAACGTTTCCAATTTCCAATATTTATGTAATTCTCAAAACTTTTGGCCACGATTGTACTATAGTATGTGCATAATACACAATTAGATAAACTTAAAATAAGGGAAAAATATATAGTTATTGTAATCTCATAAGGAAACGGTGTTAATCAGATGCTGCCTGGGATGTACATATCCACCCATGTGGATCCTCAGAGTCTGTGTTTTTAGTTCTGATTGGCCTGTTTTTACACTCATGCGATTTACATGAGAACAAGGAAATAATGGTGTTTGAGGTTCATGGGATTGAACTCTTATTGTTCAAATATGCCTAGTAGAGTATATCAAGATTTTCATTCTATGACACCTTTAAGTACATACAGAAATATTAACTGCATATAGTTTGTGTGGTTGAGAAGGTTAGTAAGAGCAGGTGGTGAATATGTGAGCATGAATGACAGTATGCTGTGAGTCAGTGTTTCAGATGAGAGCAGTATTGAGCAGGTGGTTGGACCCCCTAATGATAAACCCCATGACATCCACAAGACTACTTCTTTCTTTATCACACATACACATATGGACATGTGTCATAAAGTCAAGACTTTTGCCTACACCATCTACTCAGGGTTGGAAGAAGCAATTACGACAAATCCACAAAACCACAACCATTTTAATCGGTTCTTGCAGTTCTTCTTAAACATTCAAAGTCACCTAATTCACCTTAATTCAGCAAATTGTTGTGTCCATGTCTACATAATGACTTAATTGCTGCCATGTAATTCTTTCAAATCTTACTGTACCTTTGAGGTAATTTATATCAAAATGCAATTCCCTTAAAATTTTTAGAGTTGGTTGGATTTTATTATTTTTTTTCTAAATATATATATATATATATATATATATATATATTACGTTTTTAAAAAATCTAATATGCTCACCAAGGCTGCATTTGGTCTAAACTACAGTGAAAAAACAGTAACCTTATGAATAATATTTATTATTAAATCAAAAAATCTACTTTAAATAACTTTTTGATGGTTATTTCCATTATTTCATTACTTCAAAACAGTTACTGTTTATTTTTTACAAAAATTGTGTTGCGTAAAGTGAGATCAGAGGTGCAGTGTTTGCTGGTTTATTCATTTTTTTCCTCTTTTCAAAGCAAAACGAAGTATAAAAAAAGAGGATGACAAAGAAAAAGGTACAATGTCTCCCACATGAACACAGACATCATACTGATTGACTTTATTCCTGCAGTGTTACACAGTCATGACAAGAGTGGAGTCTGGTTTCTCCTGCACATGGTCAGACTGAAGTGATGCATTCAGTGGTGCTGGTGAGACAAAGGCCGCAGTCACAGCGCAAGGCCACTGGAAAGCTGTAGGACGGGTCCACGCCAGCGGTGCAGTTGGGCAGCAGCACTGTCTCCTGTCGAGTCTCGTTATAGGTGCAGACACGCTGGTGAGACTCGATGAATGGCGGCTCCAGCACAGGCTTCTGCAGTGATCGACAGGTGTGTCTCAGAATGATGTCATCAGGATTACAAGGGCTTTTCATTTTATGTGCTGACTTATTTTTTTAGATAGACTGTAGACTTAAAAGCATCTTTAAAGTTTAACGTTTAGTCGCTGTAGTTTCTTTAATTTTTTAATAATGTCCCAAATGTCTGTTCCATCCAAATGCAATTAATTCAAATTGAGATTTGTATCTGAAAATCTGCTTTTTCAGACAAATGTAAATAAAACACCTAAAGTACTCTTTAAAGTGTTTCTTTTATGGGAATTTTTTCAAGTTGTGTAGATTTTGATATAAATCTCAAACTTCAGCAGAATTTATATATGCCAAACTTCACAATTTAATTCATTTCAATATTATTAAGGTTTTTACAAAGGGATGTGTTCATACATAATTTGCCTGATTGTATACAACATTGTATTCTACAAAAAGGTATTTAGAAAAAAAAAACTCTAGTTGTTTGCAGTATTTTCTGAAATATGGAGTGTTTTAAAGGTGCAGTATGTAAGTTTGACACCCAGTGGTTGAACAAGGTATTGCATTCCTGGATCAAAACAAATGCAAGCGCAGGTTGCCAGATTGAGGACCAACAAGGCTGATTTAAATAGTGTTCTAAATAAAAGGAACGGCACGCGATAGAAGGATTATTTTCCACATTAAAAGGAGTTTTTGTTCTAACACTTCGAATTGATATTTTAGAAACAGCTTCTGTTTCTTGCAGCTGAACAACAGAAAACAATGATCACCTCAGGTACACCTCATGTGCTTTATTCAGTTTTATGCTAACATTGTGAGTTTAAATGCCATTTTACATGACATTTATTGCCATACCACTGAAAGCAGCAGCAGATAGTTCACCTCAGATCTTGAAAATAAAATAAACCATTTGAAATTGAACTTTAGAACTAAACACATATGAGTGATTCAGCATCTACATTTAATAATGTTGAAGAGGTTTAATATGTATTAATTAGATTATAAACCTTACCATTTCGTGAGTGAGTTCATATTCTGTGCTTCTAAATTTAAATGGCTATATTTAAATTTCTGTCGTGTTTCGTCTGGTGCAAACAGTCAAATTGCTTATCACTGCAAATCTCATGACGTAGTGTGTTGTTAGGACATGAGGTTACAATGTAACCTGCTCAACTAATGTTTAAGTTCGTAATATTCATATTATTTGCTTATTAATAACCTCATGTGGAACTCTGAATCTGCGTCTCATTTCGGAGTCTGCTACTGTCCACCGGAGGTCGCATTTCGGTCACGGACGCATGCTTTGAGAGCCTTTCTGAATGAATGAATGAATGAATGAATAAATGAAATATGCGATTTTCCATGAAGGCAACCCGGGGTGCTGAAATATAATTGGCTAAACTGGCAGTGGGCAGGTTAAATGAACCAAAACAAAGACAGAGTTCAGGCATGGAAAACACATTTTCAAAGCAGAATATCTGACTTCAGCATTATTTTTCTGATAAACAAGAATGTTCACTCAGCATGTTTCTTAAATATCTGCAAACATATTATGGTATTTTTATGCTTTAGAAGTCAAAAACCTACATACAGCACCTTTAAAAAAAAGTACCCATCTCCACTCTAAAAAAGTTTTAAGCCTGACTTTTTGTGAGAGAATATATACAAATTAGTGCGTCTTTAAATAAATAATGCCTTGTTAACATATTTAAACAGCATTTTAGAATGAATTTAGAATTTATTTTTCATCTTTTGTTTTTTTAGTTCATGTTGTGTTTTTTTGGTTGTTTTTTGCTAATCTTAATCCATAATAAATCCGTAATAATTTGGGGATGTTTGGTGGTAACTATTAGTAAATTATTTTACCCTGTTCATCTGCAGTCTTTGCCCTTAGGTGAAACTGTGTACTTGTCCTCAATTGCCCCTTAAACTGGAATGACCTCTTGATGTCAGGTTGATTTAGTTAAATTAAAGAAAAATTGTTAAATTAACAATTTAATGCTGTTTAAACATTTTACAAAAAGAAGCATAAAACAAACAAACAAATGCATTGTAATCATTGTACAATCATTTTAAAACTGTAGTAAAAAAAAATATATATATAGACCCAGGCTTGAGCAAATACCTCTACCCTGTTGCTGATACTTTTTCTCCCCTTTAATTTCCAGTAATCAGTCCAAGATGTTCTTAAGAGCTTAAGAGCACTAAAGGAAAAGCAGTTCAATTTATTTCTTTTTTAGAACGTGGTTATTTGGGTCAAAAGAAGTTCTGTTCCAGAAGTGCTCTGTGTAATTATTAAATGTAATTTCAAACACAATCAATAATGCAAATGCAAACTATTTTGCAAATGAAATAAAACTCGAATGTTATTATAAGTGCCAAACCTGTTTCAGTGTCAGTTTCATACAATTCATAGATATTTTTTATTGTTTTGAGCATAAACACACTTTAACGTAATTTGAATATTTGTTTTAGAAATCCACAATGTCAGTGGCATTTAACACTAAATGTGCCTATATTTGATGATGTTTAACTATTTGAACTGCAAAACACTACCACATACTGATTCATTTATTATTAGCTATTATTATTTGTAGTGCAAAATACCATTGTGAAATATATAACATGAGCCTAATTCGATCCAATAGACAAAGAAAGTAATGGTAATTCCGTACCATTAACATTCCTATAATAAAATATTTTCATCTCGACATTTTTATATCATCTTGATTAAGTATTGATCACATTGCAGGGGCTCATCTTTAGCTCTTCTCACTGTATTTGCAGGTTAATATGAAAGCAGTCTTACTTGCCAGGTCTCGCAGCGCCCCCAGCAGGCGTCAGTGGTGATGTGCAGGCCTCCGCATCCAGGCTTACGGGCCAGAAAGGTGAATTCTCGGACTGCACAGCCGATGAAACGCCGCAGGTTGAGCACTGAAGCCTCGGTATGAGCTCCACGACACAGCAAAACAGCCAGTGTGACACAGCACAGACTTATAGTAGAGAAACCACCACAAACACACACAGAAAGACACAACTCATGAGGTAAGAATCATGAGGTGTTAAATAAACTTTACTGTAGGTGCTGAAACAAAATCAGGCTATTACTCTTGATCAGTGTAGCAGTTTTGTTAGTAAAATGTTTTTGAAAGGAATTAATATTGATTCAAATAAATTTTAACATGGTCTATAGATTAGGTTGCTCATTTGTCATTTTAGGTTAAGTATTCTGACTAAGTTTGGATCATTTTTGATTACTTTCGACCGGATTTGTAAATGATGAGATTTATACAAGATGCTCCAAAATGTCAATATTGCAACAGCAACCTAACTGTCAAGCATATGCTTTTCCAATGTCTTGTTTTATATGTTTTCAAACAATGATTTATTTTTTTTGGTAATCTGAAGAGGCTTTAAATTAATTATTTTAAAATGTGAATCCTTCAAAAATTGTAGATTTTTTAAAAATCAAAAGTAAAACTTTTAGATTTTTATTTTATTTTATGTATTATCACTGATGTCTTTAGTATTGTTATAAACCTTTTTATTATAGAAAAGTGTTATGTTTGTGTGTTAAGTGTAATGTTATCTGTTTGTGCCACGAAATAGGGTTGTTGCTAGAAGGGATACAGCCGTGGCTAGAAGTTAACGGGAATTATTTATATTATTTATTAAATTACCCATTAATTGTATTTTATTAATGTCTACCCCTACCCCAACCCTAAACCCAACTATCACAGTAATGTAAAAACAGTAAGTATGCCGAATCTCATTCATATTATTTGTTAAATATTAAATTGTATTTTATTAACACCTACCCCCACCCCATTCCTAAACCTACCCCTCACAGTAACGTACAAATATTAATTAATATTGTACAGTGTCACAAAAATGATGCTATATTGATGAGTATATGCAGCTATTTCCCTAGATTTTACCATGATAAGCTGATATCAGTCAGATAAGCTAATATCAGCCTAATTTGTTTGTTACAAAAATTTGAATACGATTGCTGTTATAAAAAAAGACCAAACTATTGTGAAGTGAATTAAACATTTGCAGAACTCTAAGTTAATGAAATATGAATTAAATAATAAAAACTGAAAATATAAATGAACAGAAACCCATAACGCCCAAATATTAAATATTTTATGTGTTTATATGCCAAATGTGAGCCCATCTGTAAAATTAAAAAATGTGTTGTTAAATTATTGAAATATTTACAAGGCCATTCTGTATTATAAATAATTCAAACAATATGACACAAAGCATATTTTTAAGAATTTCAATGAGAAAACAGAATATTAGTATAGTTAATAATTGGTAAATTTTTTAATTTTCTGGCATTTTGACAATAATTTGTAATCATTTATAAAAATGTATCTAATCTGATTATGATTATCATTTTAAAACACAATATAATCTAATTAAAAAATATGTATTTTTAATCCAGATCACTTGTAGTCAGTTATTACTCAGCACTTTAATAAATGGCTACTAAAAAATCAAGGACTGGAACTATTCGTTTTACTATAAGTTTTAGTTTTAGCCTTGAAAATTGCTTATAATCGCTTATACATTTTTTTCTCTTCTTGTAATTAAAAAAGTGTATTTCTCATAAGTGAATATCAAGGGTAAAATTGTGAATCAAAACTAAAATGTATTCTTATGAATTTTTTATAAAACAGTAAAAAATAGTTTCTCACCCCTGTGCTCCAGACCTCAGAAGAGCCATTGCTTCTTCCAGTGACTGTAGTATAACGAAGCTGTATTGACATTTTTACTAAATAACAGTAATTAAATCAAATAACAATAAAAGAATCCTCTCAAATCTTACTTTTATTCGTCCTTTTAGTTTCAGCAAGGCCAAAGAGACCTGTATATGGCAGAATCAGCTCACAAATCTCACTTCCAGTCAAGATATCAGCTCTCCTGAAGCGCTTCTGACACTGAACTTGCACAAATCTGTAATTTATTAAAAACAGCGCTGCCAACCCCACCTAATACACACAGGGCTGTCTCTGTAGCTCAGGCTGCATTAAGCAGTAATAAAGAGACGTCACAAAGACTGAAGACAAACAGGGAAGGAGCCGATGTGTTGGTGTGTGTGGAGACTCATCCAGACCCTCGGGCTCTGAAATCCGCACACGTCTTACCTGCTGCTCAGGTACATCAGCCGCATATCCATTAACTTAATAAAGAGGAAAGAAGCTCTTTTTGTTCACAGTCATTCACATGGAAGAAGAATCGGAAGAACCTTTGTGATCTAATCCATGTAATCATTTATTCATCCATCCATCCATCCGTCTTGTGAGTTGTGTTTAGATCTGGTGGAGTCAGAACAGGTTAAATAAGACATCAGGCTCCAAACAGTCTTACCATAGTAACATGCTGGCAAAATAAGAGATTTTCTCAAAATGAGGCCTGAATCTTCCTAATCTTTATAGACCTGGGGCAAGTTATGTTGCCATTTTCTTTTCTTTTTTTAATTTAATTTACATTGTTACATAAAGGGGCTGCACGGTGGAGTAGCGGGTAGCACTGTCACCTCAGAGCAAGAAGGTTGCTGGTTCGAGTTCCGGCTGGGCCAGTTGGCGTTTCTGTGTGGAGTTTGCATGTTCTCCCCGTGTTGGCGTGGGTATCCTCCGGGTGCTCCGGTTTCCCCCACAAGTCCAAAGGCTAAATTGTCCGTAGTGTATGTGCGTGAATGAGTGTGTATGGATGTTTCCCAGTGATGGGTTGCAGCTGGAAGGGCATCCGCTGCGTAAAACATATGCTGGATAAGTTGGCGGTTCATTCCGCTGTGGCGACCCCAGATTAATAAAGGGACTAAGCCGAAAAGAAAATGAACGAATGAATGTTACATAAATAAAGTGTAATTAAAGGGATAGTTCACATGAAAATGAAAATTCTGTCATCATTTACTCATCGACCACTTGTTCCAAACCTGTTTGAGTTTCTTTCTTATGTTGAGCACTAAGGAAGATACACCGAATAATGTTGGGGGAAAAAAAGCCATTGACATGTTGTATTTTTTACTTTGGATGTCAGTGGCAGCTTTTCTCCAACATTCTTCAGAATATCTTGTTTTGTGTTCAGCAGAAGAAAATCTTAAACCTGTAGATCCACTTGAGTGTGAGTAAATGGTGAGAATGTTTTTTGGTGAACTATCCCTTTTGTTTGGATTTTGTGAGGGAGTAATTTGACTGGGGTCACTTAATTACTAAAGAATTTTGATTATAAATTTTAAAGATATTTAAAAAGTTAATGATTATTTCAATTATGATTATTTTAGTAAAATTATATACAATTCTGAATATATGTTTGAGGTAAGCAAGTAAAGTTTAATCTGAGACCATTTTCAAGTAACGTTAAAGGGATAGTTCACCCACAAATAAAAATTCTGTCGTCATTTTCTCTTCCTCTTGTTTTAAACCTGTTTGAGTTACTTTGTACTGTTGAACACAAGAATGAAAAAAAAAAACAGCCATTGAGCCTTCCATGGCATTTTGTTTTCTTATACTATGGGTATCAATAGCTGCTTTTCCCCAACATTCTTCACATTCATCTTGTGTTGTGTTCAACAGAAGAAAGAACATCATAAAAGCTTAAACCTGCTTAAATGTGAGTAAATGGTGAGGAGATTTTTGGATTCTATCCCTTTCCAAATTTATGCCACAGTGACGTCTAGTGGTCAAGTTGGAAAAGATCAAGTTAATTTCAGTGAATCGACATTTAGTAGGCTGCTGCTGTGTATTGTGTACAGTGATTTTAAATCACTTTTAAACGCATTTTGTCGTTTTAACACGTCTGTTAAAATCGTTTAATGTTAAAATGTAATGTGCATATGAAATATCTAAAAGCATAAATATACAGGCCTGTGTAAATTGTAAAGATGTGATAATTACATATATTTTCATCTTTTGTTATATTATTTAATTATACATGTACAACAATCCTATATAGTACAATAGGATAATATTTAACCCGCATCATAACTGCAACAATAACAGAAGGAAAGACAATGAAACAAATCAAAAAAGGTATGCTACATAAGGATCAATTTAATAAAGCTATGAAAAGATATAAGTTACATTTCTAAATATAAACAAACAATATTATTAAAACTTTTGAAATTAGCACCGTTAAACTGCAACTGTTGGAAAATTTGCACATTGACTAACCTTTACCATAAGCTATTTTAACTTTTACTGAAACCATATGTTGAAATTAAACATAATTGATTTGAAAAATTTAAACCAAATTTAAATTTACCATCTTTTACAAAGACACAGCTTTGTTTATTGTCTTATTATAGTGTCTGAATTGGGCATTCATTATGGTGACGGAGTCCTGCAAAAAAAAAAAAGCAACAACTCACCGTTGTCCCCACTGATCATTTTCATGTTTAAAAGACGTCTAATAGACGTCCAAACATAGACATCTTAACACAAAACAATTAATTATAAACTTGGTCTGTCAGTGAAAGTCTAATAGACATCTAACAATACTCCAATATGACCCTAGTGATCAAATAAACAGGTTAGCCTACACAGACTTCACATTTGTAATCGACTTGATGTCTATTTATGGCATGTTTTTTTACCTACTGATAATGAAGACGTCTTTTAAACGCACAAAAGACGGTTGCTGATGTATAGAGAGGATTAATTTACTAGTTCATCTATAATCTTCCTTTAGGTCTGTGCGCTACCCTGAGTGGTCGTTATAATTAGAGCCCCGCGGGCGCGTCGGGTTACACTCCCTCACACCCTCAGCCCGCCGCGCGGCCGCTTTCCCCGGTGAGCTCAGCTGGGAACCAGAGGGAAACTACGAGCTTCACTCTTCGCTACCCGCAGTAATATGAACACCCTAACGATTTGTATTCGTTGTTATTGTAGTTGACGACGGGAAATATTCAGCACTGGATGTGCAAGTGGACATTTAAAGAGAGTTTCATACTTTGCCAAACATGTAAGTAGAACTGGTGTTCCTCCACCTTGACAGCTTTAAGGTCATATAACGCATAACACGCATTTACTCAGAATTACACTTTATAAATAGTTATTTTTGTAGTTAATTATTATTGTACTAGTGTAACATGTTTTGTTATATAAATTATGTCAAATGGCCTAAATCCTTTAAATTATAAATGCCTTTTTGTTATATAGCCTAACTTTAATATAACTTTAGTTGTTTCACTTTAAAAGATTATTTTATCAAGACTCAAGAATGTCCATAAAGGCATACAGTAGAACTATGCGAGTGTTCGATATAGGCTAGTTTATAATATTGATATTGACGTGTCTGATATTGAGCTCTATTTGTAACGCGTGCCCGCGCGAGCGCTATTTTGGGCCCGTGGAGCGCGCGACGCCCATCTCGCGCGCAAAGCATTCGTTGTGTCAGAGGTCACGCTGCTTATTCTGGACCATGCGCGGAACGTTTTTGCTGGCCTATGCATGCAAGTGTGGTAAAGATTGTTTTATTTAGTAAAAGCGTTGTTTAAAAAAACTTTTACAATTTTAATAAAAATAGATCTTTTATAGCCTTGTTCATTTTCATAATTTTACACATTGGATAATTAAGGATCGTGATATGCTGTAAAATCTATTTACCTGCTCCACAAAATTGCACAATGAATACATGAGAATCCAAATTAATATGCATTTATATGCCAGCTATGTTGCTATATTATGCAATTGTGGTGTGAGTCAAAGACAAAAAGCATTTTCAAGGAACATAAAATAAAAAATGAACATGTGGTACAGATTGAATTAATCTCTTATTAATATTACTGTTGTTGTTTTTGTTGTTATTATTATTTATCATTATTTACAGAAGAAATGTCATTCAGTGAAACAACAATTTATTAGTATAATATACACTTTAAAAATGCTGTGTTATTTCAATCCAAATATGGTGAAACATGGACAAACCCAAACATTGGCATTATTATATTCTTCTTTATATTATGATAGTTATCAGTTGTCATGGCCATTGATTTTTTTGTAACTTACACATAGTCAAGGCATAGTCAAATATTGTTTTTTGTTGAATCATTCATTTTACTGTCTACAAGATGAAAGTTTGTCGTTGGTTTCACCTTACAAACATCAACACCACAACCTAAACAGATATTATAAAAAATACTGTACATAAAAAGATACAATTGGATCTATAATTACACACACGCTCCTAGAAGGCTTGTCTATATGCTTAGGTTATGATCCTGTTGGTATGTTTTGTTCTGTCGGTGTGAAATGCTTTTGATGCTGTGGTGGTCATTCTGTGTGGATGAAGTTTCCATTTACCCCTTTCACTTCAGTCGTTTAGTGTGATTTAACTGTGAGATAATGCACATATATATGTTTGATCTCTGCTTGGGAATGTGTTAATGGCTGCTGTGTTTTCATTCCTCATTATTATGCCAGTATGTGAGCAATCTCAGTCTCTGTTCTTGTTCCTATATGAGTCTAGCTCAGGATAGCGCACATTCTTCCACTCAAGTCACGTTGTGCTGCAAGGACACAAATACACACCATCACTGACTGATTTGATTGAAGCAGTGACATTTTGTTGATTTAATTGATCATTCTATTATATTAGGGTTGTCTTAATACATATAATCATTGTTACCCTTCTAAAGTTCTGAAAAAGTGACAGTTTTATCTCCAAAGATGGCACTGTTGCTGACTTATTAAAAGGGATAGTTCACCCCAAAATTTAGGGGTCATGAATTACTCATCCTCCACTTGTTTCAAACCTTTTTGACTTTCTTTATTCAGTTCACAGTATTTTTTGTTCCTACTATGGATGTCAGTGTTTTTTTTCACAACATTTTACAGAATATCTTGTTTGGTGTTCAACAGAAGAAAGAAATTCATAAAAGTTTAGAACCACTCGAGTGTGAGTAAATGGTGAGGAAATTTCATTTTTGGGGGAACTATCCCTTTAAGAATTCCTTCTATGCTGTGCATTCATTATGTTTGATTTATTAATCATGGGCCATAATAGGACAAATTAACAATTTAAATTTTTTTTTTTTTAATTATTATAAAAATTCTGTTTCTCTGTCATACAACAAAACTAGGAGCAAACGTTTTCAAATTATTTTAAATTAACCACACTGTATCTTGAGAATGTTGCTTTAATAATTACTCAGTTTATTGTTTTTATTTTTATATGTCCTCAATATACCTTCTGGGAGAAAAATATCAGCACAACAGATAGTATTATTAGTGAAGCCTCTGTTTTATCGAGGTTGTGTATTTGAAATCCATTCATTTCAATAGGAATTTGAATCTGGAGTTTCAGCATGAATGTTATGTGCCCATGCAGATGTTGTTAGTGTTTAAGTTTGTAATGCAATTACATACAGCAACATAAAGCTGCTTGTTTTAAAGTGACTTCTGTGCAAGCAGCGGTGCTGTACACATAACTAAATATTGACATTTTTATCTTTTATCTTATCTTTATCTTTAATCTAAATTATCCTTCATGTATTAATTAGCTTTTTTTGGCCAATGTGTAAACTTAATAAAGTGAGATCTTCCCTGACTACTTAATTTTGAAGTGAAGTAGAATGACTCTGAATGTTTTTTACCAGAGAAATTAAAAGGATGTGACGTTCACTCGAACATTCTGGGCCTCGGTTTTGTTTGACACGAAACAAATGCTTATGTAATGTTCGGAATAATGCAGAAAGAGCTATACTCTGTCAATGTGTCATGCAAAGAAAAGGGGTTAATTGAAAGTACAGTTAAGTCTCATAAATCATGTCATAACAATTACATTTTATTTACCCCATTTGTTGATTTGATGACAGTGAGTTGCAGATCCTGTGTAAACAGATCAACATCACAGTGATCAAATGCTTTCTTAACTGCTGCTTTCTTACTTCTGTCACTTCTGCATTACATATTTGCATATAGTATGCATCAAGCGATCTGTATTTTTGTTAATATTATATAGCCACAAGCTATTTTTCTCTTCTTTTCCCTCAATGCAAAGAATGAATATAAATGAAAATAACTTTGCTATAAGTATATTGTGGCATGCTCAGTCTCTTGTATGTTAAACGTGTAAATGAATAATAAGTTCTTGGCTGCGATCACAGCCAAATATTGTTTCTAATAACGAGGGTTTCTGAATATAGCCCCTTTAAAGTGTACTAGTTCACTAAGTGCATTATTAAATTAAAAAAAGCATTTTAAAAAGTTAAAAAAGAGAGGGGAAAAAAAAACTCTTTACACAATCCTATGTAAAGGTAATGTTAAAGTAAATTTTGACCGCTGTAATATTCTCTCTGTCCACTTCCCAGATGCTGCAATGCCTTGGGTAATTTTCAGCTAAACTGTCTCTGAGGGAACCATGACATCACAGAGGACATCTGGGGACACGTCCGCTGAATGCGGCTCACTCCCTCTGGACATCGATGATGTCCACATACTCCTGCAAGGTCAGACCGAAGCTTTGACTGATCATAAAACTAAAATAATGTGTTTCATTTTGACATGTCATTTTCATTGGACTATGAAATCATTCATTCATTCAACAAACTTTCATCAGTTTATTTAATTATTTATTGGTGATTCTGCATGTGATGGTGTGTTAAAATCATGGGCTGTGTCCAAAATCGAATAGATACTAAATTTGAATTAACTACATGACTGTTAGAAAAGTACATTCTATTTAGTATGAATGAAATTCAGACATACTACATCTGCCATTTGTTATGATCACATGAACTACCTGTGTCAGCGTCTCCCATTCATGAATTCTCACTTGGCATCATGGTATAGCATAGCATCTAATGGATGCACACTTCAGAATCTCACCGGAAGTAGTAGGTCATCCGGGTACTTCTTGCCTACTGTTTTTCGAATACTATGAATTCGGACAAACTACTTGGCTTGCGTACTGTTTTAACACACTATAAAGTAGGGAAGTATGCAATTTTGGATGCAGCCATGCTCACTCCCTTAAACACATCTTACAAAACATTATGCTTAGCTATGACTAAATCAATTAGTGCATCTAAAATGTCATAGTCTCTCTCTATGTAGTAACTGCATTTGAATTTGAACTCTCACTGTAAATAAATGCTCTACTTTGGCATCCATAGAACCTTTCCATTACTTTCTTTTAAATGAACAGTTATCTGAAAGGTTCTGTGAGGAACTCAAAATCATGAACATCACAGTGAAAAAACAATTATGGAACCTTTATTTTTAAGAGTCTACTTCACATACATTTAAAATGTTGTTCTATAGTATACAGTCAAGCTCAAAATCATTCATACCCCTGGCAAATTCTGACTTAAAGTTACTTTTATTCAACCAGCACGTTTTTTGGACCGGAATTGACAGGCTTCTCCCAAAAGATAAGAAGATGATGTACAAGAGGCATCATTGTGGGAGAAAAAAAAAAAAATCTCAGCTTTTATTTACATTTCAGAATTTGCCATGGGTATGAATAACTTCGGGCTTGACAGTATATGGATAGCATGAATTAATTTTGGACATGCTACACCCACCATGTTGTCCCTATAACATAACCTAATTTACTAGTGTCACTTGCATCAGTTCACTTACATTCATAAATCCTCTCCCATGGCCTTTTGGGATAGTCCAATGTGTCTATCTTTTGAACTTGGCTTACATTCTGGTTTTCACATACTAAATAGTAGGGAAGTATGCAGTTTCAGTGCAACTAATGACATTATTAAGGCATAAATACAGCATGGTTATGTGTTTTGCAGAATGTTTGGAAACAGGCAGATGTAATTAAAGTTCTGTTGCCCTGAGTCATGGAGAGATCCACAAAAATGTTTTTGTTTTTTTCTTCCTAGCATGAAGGGTGTGGGTAATTAGATTTTATATCCATGAAAATCTTCCCTCTCTCTTTTAAAGTGTGTGTTTAGTTGTTTTGTACTGTAAGTAAATTGCTATGAATGTGTAGAGTTCTTTATGAACATGATTTATGCAATTACATGAAGGATAGTTATGAAAACAAAACATTACATTTTTGTTTTTGCAATGGGCCCCCCTCCCCCACTACAAGAAATAAAAAAGATAGTATATTTATATTGAAGTAGCAAAGACAAACGTTACCAAAATCTGCTTTCTTTAAACAGCAAGCATTCAAATGAAATGTTTAAAATAATTTCTATGTTTTCAGGCTACTTGTTTTGTCATGTTTAATCCATTAGAGAAAAAAAACTGAATTGTGATGTTAAAAAAAATTTACCTAATAAATGTTTCTCACTGTCAGTGTTCTGAAAGGAACTTAAATCAAATGAAGCTGAAATTACAAAAAAAAATGGAAGCAGATGCAATTGTGCAACATATTTATTTCAAATCTGAAGATTCAGTGAATAATTAACGTTTTAACATGTTGATAACTGCTGAAGCCTTGAGGATACAGCAGTTTGCATTAGGTTAATCTGCACTTGTATAGACTTGTATAGTAGTGTATGTGTTTCTCTGGCACAGGTAAAAGGTGGAGCTTTTATGAAACCTGCAGTACTGGCGCTTGATCTTGAATTGCGTAGCTAAAGCTTACAGGGCAAGTTGTGCCGTGTTTACATTCATTTTAAAATCTGAATCTGATACATGCTCTCCAGAATTTCAGTTCTGGAGTTTTGCTCTGTTTTGCTGTACTGCAAGATGAGGCTGGTCTATAAAACTTTTCTGCCGTTGCACACTCTATCATGCAACTATTGATAATAAAGGAATAGTACATCTGATGACAGCAGCATGGGTAAGTTTGTATTAGCTTGGAAATTAGTTTAAATATATATGCATAACTCAGTGGCTAAATATGCTCGGAAGGAAGAAATACCAGTCAGTATGCAATCATTAAAGTAACATTTTATTTACCATTCAGTCATATGTCTATCTGAACATCATTGTGCAATTATTACTGTTAATGTCTCCTTAAAAGACAACAAAAAGAAGTTGCCTTGCTTTGTTGGGGTTGATCGGCCATCTGAAAGATCTCATAGGAAGAAACTTGGATTTCAAGGTGAGGTGATGCACACAATTTAAAACAAAATAATGCACTTAATAATACATACATACAGTAACAGTGCAGTCTAGAAAATAGATTTGATAAAGATAATGAACATCACTTGATATACTATATTAAATGTCAGCAATGATGCTTTTTAGGTGAATAAAGCAGTTCTATTTATCATATTTGTCCCTGCTAAATGTCTGTCAAAAGCTGTTTCCCTCCTTCTGTTGTTCTCTCAAAGGGAGGTGTTGTCTCTAATGATTTATTGTACGACGACCTGCACCTCCCAAAACACATTAAACACAAGGTGTGAACTTTATACAATACAAACATTCCAGATTGTCTTACTTTTTTGTAAAATTAATTTAAATAAGGTCATCAGTAAAGACGAATGTTGAAATCTTTCTTTCTGGTGAGTCAACACTTTGTCTAATGATTTAGTGATTCAAGTCCACTTTGGGTACAGGACAGGGAACACTAAATGAAATGCTTCCTTTTAAAAAAAAAATGGTGTTAATAAATCATGTTCAGTTTTAAATAAATTCAATAATAGTTTATTTGTTCTTAAGGAAAATAAAATCTTTCCCAGCTACTGCTGCTTTTTACAGTAAAATATTAATTACTGAAATTTACAACAGAACCCTTCACCTTGAAACCAAATAAGTTAAGGGAAGTCAAACAATTTGAGGATACAGATTGCCTTAAACCATTTAAGTTGAAAAAAATACTATTGATGAGTACTGAGAACTTATTATTATTATCACAAATTATTACATAAAGTTATAATGAATCAAACTTTTGGAATCTCAGTTTCGGTTTATTAAATTCAGTAAAATTGTATTAAACCATTCATTTATTCATTCATTTTCTTTTCGGCTTAGTCCCTTTATTAATCTGGGGTCACCACAGCGGAATGAACCGCCAACTTATCCAGCATATAAGTTGCATTTAAATTATACTTATCCATATTTTACGCAGCGGATGCCCTTCCAGCTGCAACCCATCACTGGGAAACATCCATACACACTCATTCACATACATACACTACGGGCAATTTAGTTTATTCAATTCACCTATAGCACATGTTTTTGGACTTGTGGGGGAAACCGGAGCACCCGGAGGAAACCCACGTGCACACGGGGAGAACATGCAAACTCCACACAGAAATGCCAACTGACCCAGCCGAGGCTCAAACCAGCGACCTTCTTGCTGTGAGGCGATTGTGCTACCTACTGCACCACCGTGACGCCCAAATATACTTGTTTAGTTGGCTAAATTTGATTGTTAGATTTTACACCACAACTTTTACATTGTAATATAGATATAATTAAAAACTCAAATTAAAAAAGTGAAACAAGCCTAAATATCTAAATGTAACGATTAATTGTGATCCGTCAGCATTTAATGTTTGAATGTTTTGAAAATATTTGATTGTTAGGTTTTACACAGCAACTTTTACATTTTAGTTTAGATATAATAAAAAACTCAACTCAAAAAGTCAGACAAGTCTAAATATCTAAAGGTAATGATTAATTGTGATCCGTCAGCATTTAATGTTTGAATGTCTTAATAAAATGCACATAAACTGAAACATGAGCGTTTGTTTCCTATTAAAAGTAACAAATGTTAGAAGAGTAGAACTTTCCCTTATTTCTTTCTTTCCCCTTTCTTAATTCCTTTTGTATAATATTATTATTTATTTGTATTTCATTTTAATATTATGCATATATTTTTATAGAACCTAAATGTATGTGTGTGACGGGTTTTGTTTGTTTGTCTAAAAAAAAGAAAAAGTTAAAAACTATCTGGATTGCATGTTTCATATCTAACATGTTCAATAAAAACACTTTTGAGGAAAAAAGTAACAAAATGCCAAGCTTCTTGCAATTATTGGACAGGGTGTGCTCTGTATAATGTGCAGTGAAGTTTTATTCATGCCTCATCTGAAATGGCATACACTAACAGTTCTATCTATCAGCATATGGATATGGGTTATTATTATTTCACTGACTACATTTATTTTATGTAACATTAAACACTTTTAAAAGAGACTGAAACAGTATACCACACTGTAAAACCCAAAAAGTTAAGGTAACTCAAACCATTTGAAGAAACCGATTGCTACAAACCATTTAAGTTCAAAAACTAATCCTAATGAGTACTGTGAACTTAATCCATTTGAGTAAACGAAGCAATTTGAGCACAGTAAAATCCAATAAATGAAGAGAACTCAAACCAAGTGAGTACTGTAAAACCCAATAAGTTAAGGCAACTCAAACCGTTTGAGGAAACCGATTGCTACAAACCATTTCAGTTAAAAAACTAATCTATATGAGTACTGTGAACTTACTCCATTTAAGTTGAAGTAACGAGGTATTTAATTAACTCATTACCTTCAACACTGAGTTCAAAACTCTTTTCAAATGAGTAGAATTAACTTTCAGTAAAT
This sequence comes from Danio jaintianensis, assembly GCA_903798115.1. Classification (NCBI taxonomy): domain Eukaryota; kingdom Metazoa; phylum Chordata; class Actinopteri; order Cypriniformes; family Danionidae; genus Danio; species Danio jaintianensis. The sequence goes on from CAIGQV010003909.1 coordinate 11,041,733, forward strand.
TTTGAGTTAACTACACTCATTTCATTTGATAAAGTTGACTGTTGGCTTTTACAGTGCATGAAACAACATACAGTCTTACAGTCTTATGTACTGCCTCAGTGCTTGACATATCACTTTCTGGGTTAAAAATGACCCTGGGTTAGCTATGTCAAGTGTAAAAGCGCATTAGTATTTGATTGCTGAACTCTAAATAAATTTGCAGGAAACTAAGCTGATAACTTTACCCATCTCAAAGCGTTCCCTCGTTGTGTGCTGCTGATACAGAAGTGTGTGAATGATGACTGTCAAAAGATCAGTTCAGACACACACTCTTTCTCTCTTTGTGGGTCAGTCGGTCAACAGCGACATCTCGGAGACATTATCCTGATATAAATGACCCGAGCGTCTTATTCATAGTGAGCGTGGCCATGTTTAGAATTTAATATGACAGAGAGAGCTCTTTTAGACTTACAGCAGTCTGGCAGAGAGAATCAAGCTGGTGACTTAGTTGGCTTTTGCTTGTTTGAGAAGAAAGTTATTGTACGTGATTTGTTTACCCTTGGACGTACTGTGAGAGATTGTATAGTTTTGTTGAAGAAGAATGGAGGACGTGGATTATGAGGATAAAGATGTTCTTCACACTGCAGATGAATTAATTGACTTTGTGGAGCTATATAACGGTAAATGTACTGTAAACATGCTATATATTGTGACTTTTAGGCCTGTGTTGTATTTGATGTGGACAGCGTGTCAGTTAATACAACAAAAGTTTGTTTTCATGAATGAATTAATTAATTTTAACCTTTTTTTCTGGTTTATAAATACATTTTCATTTTACATTGTGGAAATGATATGACAAAGTCATAACAACAATTTTTTGTTACTTTAACTTACTTTGAAAAGTTAATTAGGTTTCAACAATATTTTTTGTTGTACACACTTTACAATAAGATTGTTAATGTATTTATCAACATGAACAAACAGTGAACAATATGTTTATTACAGTATTTATTCATATTTGATAACGTTAGTTAATGGAAATAAAGTTGTTCATTGTCACACCAAAAACATATTTTGCTGCTTGTACAAACTACTAATCTAAAATGAGCTGAAAGAACACATTTCAGGAGATTTTTTTGGGACAGCTTATTTGTTTTAGGTTCAATCTACTTAAATGTGTTAGGTTAACTTAATAGATTTGTGTTGGGACAACATTTTTGAGTTGTGTGGAACCCTGCATATTTTACAGTGTAGTTCGTGTTAACTCTGAGAGCCTTAATGTTTATGAATTTGTGAATTTGTAAGCATGAATTTGTATTTAATTATGCATTAGTAAATGTTGAGCTATGATTAAGAATTGTTCATTCTTAGTTCATGTTAGTAAATACATTAACTAACGTTAACAAATGAAACTTTATTGTAAAGTGTGACCATACGAAGTTTAACTTAATATTTTAGTCAGTTTGATTGATATAAGTTGAGATGACTAGAAAGGTTAAGTTAATTGAACTAAAACTTTTAGGTAGCAATATATTTTTTATTGTGTGTTAAAATGTACTGATTAAAACCATGCTGATTAAATACATTTTAAATGCCATAAAAATGTGTCATTGATAATGGGTTGAAATTCACAAACATCATCAGTGTAATAATACAGTTCAGAAGTGTTAGAGCTGAATTTAATTCATGCATTTATACCATCTATTCATAGACATTGAGCAAATTCAGTTGAATGCAGCTCAGTAACAGCAGGATCAGCTTGAGTAGCAGTATGATGATTTTTCGCTCACTATGATTGTATGTACTGGTTTTCATGTTTTCCTTCTCTGCTCTCCCTCAGTGGAGCAGGAACAAATTCAGAAGAGAACTTTCACCAACTGGATTAATGCCCAGCTGTCTAAGGTAAGGGTCAAAGTTCAACAGCTCCTAAACCTGATTTAGAAACCCTACACCCCTGTTAGAGTGTGTTATGTAAGCACGATGAACTCACTTGCAATATTTTGAGTTATTTGTACTGACTGTCAAATAACACTTTTTAAAAAATGCATTTAAACTACTGATTAATGACGCACATGGAGATGTTTGTTGGTAGAGGCCATTCCTGACAGTTCTCCAATAGCGCAGAGGGAATGAGGGGTGGGCAGGGGTAAATATAATCTCCTCAAACATGAGCCAGAAAGATAGACAGCAACAGGAGTTGTTCAGCGCACACACTCACCAACACACGTATTCACACCCACAGCTACTTATAAAGTGAGCAAATCACAAGACTTGACATCTTTGAGACATGAATGGGACGGGTGTGTATGGTGAAGTAAAACACATCAGGGCGTTATTATTTTGGATAGTTTCATATGTTCGTCTCTTGGTCCACTGTCAAAAGATTATTAGCTGATGTAATGCCTGGAGCTCTCAGTTTTATGTAAAAGGTTTTAAAAGGATGAGTTCACACAAGCTTGTTTGACATGTCTGAATATCTGAAGAGACTCTTGTTGAAACTGATGCAAACAGACACTAAACAATATTGTTTAATACAGATTTGTCTGGAAGATTCAACCTGATCTCACAGGAGAACAAAACTAACTTTAAAATTTTGGATAAGAAAGAATACAGAAAAGCCACATCAGATTCACATGTGCAATCACATGATAAAATCACAAGTGAAACATGTAAAAAATGCGATTTTGACATCATTTTAATTTACTTTTTTTTCTTCAAAAAATGTAAAATGGTTATAAAATGAGGATGTCTTGGTAGATATAAGGGAAATGTGCATAACTGCTGTGATTTTGTCATTATTTGTGGTGAGATATAATCAAATATTTTTTGTGTGATTTACTTGTGGTTTAACGTTATAACATGTCCATTTGGATGTTTAATATGAGATATTTGATTGTGCTCTCTCAGAGGAGTCCTCCAGTTACAGTGGTGGATCTTTTCAATGAATTCAGAGATGGAAGCAGACTTTTGGACCTGCTGGAGGTCATGAGTGGTCAGAGAATCGTAAGTGCCAACTTAGTTTTTAATAACCAAACTTATATGTATATACTCCATATACTGTATGAACACATGCACTCAAAATATGATTAAAAATGTTTGAAAACTTGAAATGTGCATTGACTAGGCTTGAACAATGTAGAACAAAATGTTATTTGGTCATGTGGGCATGATTGATATTTAATCTCAGAATGGCAAAATATTGGTATAATAATATTATTGTCTAAAAATAAAAACAACCTTCATTTCAGAGCCGAGAAAAAAGAAGGGGGACATTTCAGCACAGAACTAACATTGAGAAAGCTCTAGTGTTCCTTAAGAAGAAATCGGTAAGATGCACCAGCGAAAATAATGTATAATTATTATAATTATTATTATTTATTATTTTATGTAACTCAATGTATTTCAGAGGATCGCCACAATTCAATTTTTTTTCCCCTCCCGAATTAGAAGAGCTAAGTTTGTAAGGAAGAGAACTTAAACTTAATTGTCTGCATTGCATTTTATTTGCAAAAATATGTTTATTAAATCCTTTTGTACTGGAAATCAATTATATTTGTTTGTTCAAGCTTGGGTATTTTCTGCTCAGTGCGGAAAATAAATGTTGAAATTAAGTGTAAACATCATTGTCCCATATATAGATCAAACTAGTCAACATCAATGTCTCTGACATCATGGATGGGAAACCATCCATCATTTTGGGTCTGGTCTGGACAATTATCATGCACATTCATGTAAGTTTACTACTATTAAAATTAAGATTTCATTATTTATGAATACGTACACTCATGGTGAGTAATTGTCAGTTTTGGTGTTTGATTTTTCTGATGCGTCTTCTATATCGTTTAGATTGAAGAATTGGCCAGCACATTGTCCTTCAGTTCCCGTCAGTCTTCTCTGGAGTCGCTGGCGAGTTTGGACACTCGTTCAACCAACAGCAGTGCCCGCAGCAGTCCAGTGCCACCCCGCGGTTCACCCTTACATGCCCGTTTCCGCGTATCTGCCAAGAAAGCCCTGCTGATGTGGGTCAGAGAGCAGTGCCAGAGGTAAGGAACAATCTGCTTGAATAAATTGATGGGAACAGACAAATTCTGAACCTGTACTGTGAAACCGATCATCTCTGTCTGTTTTCTTTTCTCAGAGCTGGATGTACTCTGAATGTGAAGGATTTCAAGGTGAGCTGGAGGAGTGGGGTAGTGTTTTTGGCCATACTTCATGCTCTAAGGCCAAATATAGTTGACCTTACCAGAGCTCGAACAAGAACGAACAGACAAAACCTGGAGGAAGCCTTCCACATCGCTGAGAGAGAACTTCATATACCCAGACTACTAGATCCAGCAGGTAAGTCTGTTTAGGTCTTGGAAAAGTATGCTTTGTATATGCAGCAAGCAGTCATACAACAAATATATACTTGTATTTCAGATGTTGATGTTAGAGATCCTGATGAAAAGTCAATCATGACTTATGTTGCTCAGTTCCTGCAGTATTCTAAAGATGCTTCAGTTTCTGATGAAGAAATGCAGGTTAGATACACACACACATGTTGTATTGGTGGTTTACGAGGACCTTCCATAGGTGTAATATATTTTATACAGTAAAAACATCTTATTATATGGCCTTACTTCACCCCTACCCCTAAACCCAACACTCACAGGAAACCTTTGGCAAAATTTGAATGTTAAAAAGACACCATAAAGCATGATTTTTAAGCATTTTGAATTACGAGGACACAATGAATGTCCTCGTAAACCACCTTAATGGAGAACAATTAGGTAATGTACAAATTTCTGTCCTTGTAAAGACACACACGCACACACACACACACACACTTTAAAGACTTCTCATTGAGGTCACTGGCTTGAATAAAACAAACTGCTTTTTATTCAATTCTGCCATCTGAACCTTGGTGTGCCTCAGAATATGAGATCGAAACATTTGAAAAATTATGTTTCAATCCAGCTCCACATTAACTCTAGTGTGGTTTGACTGAAATATGAACTCAACACAGGTCAAAATCACACATTCACTTTTCCTACGGCTTAGTCCCAGGGGTCGCTACAGTGGAATTAAATTTAAATTATTGAAAAATATTCATAATATTTATTTGTTTTATAGCTTTAGATTTGGTATGAATAATGATAGTGTGAATGCTAAGCGTAGCAGAACTAAATGTTTCCTTTTCTTCTCTGCTCTCACAAGTGTGAACACACTCTAAATGCTCAAGTGATTCATTACACTCTCACATCTCTTTCTCTTTTCCCTTGTTTTATTCTACTTTCTTTTTTCCTCTGGATGGTGGTTTAGTATCTCACTCCTCCTCAGCGTCTTTCTCCTGTTAATCTGCCTTCAGACTTCACTCCTTCTATTGCTGCATCACCTGTAAGACAGGTATGTCTGTCTCTCGCTGTTATTTTTAAGGTGCTGGATTCATTCATTAACTTCTTTTTTCCCTTATAGCTTGACAAAGGTGTGCTAGTTTTTGCTAACAGCGTCAGGATTATTTATGATTGTTTATGAAAGGTTCATTTGGACTTGTTTAGCCTGTTTTGTAACCTAAATAGTGTGAGTAAATATAGTATTCATTACAAGTGGCGTGGTCGGCACTTGATACATTTATAGATTTGTTTTTTTTATAATTATGAGTTGAAAATCAAATTTAAAAGAGTAAATAAGAAACGTCTTATGCTCAAGTGTGTTGTCAGAAATTCTTATTTATGGAGGCTACATCTACATTAATCCAGATATATTTAAAATGGGGTTTTGTTTCAAAATGCTCTCCATCCACACTGGTGTTTAAGCTTTTTCCAAATGCTTCATACCTGCATTGAAATGTTAAAAAATGTTAAATCATCTAGCCAAAAGCTCAATGTGATAATACTAAGACTGAGACGGGAGATAATAAAAGATTTCAAACTGTTGTTCTGACGCAATCATATTATGTCAAATCAAACATATTATTGTGTGATTTGAACTACATGTAGGTCATACTGTACCACCATCCCCAACTAGTTCACATCCCCATGTTTTGCCACAGGACAGCAATTGGAAGTAAACTTTCTGTGTTCTTTACAAGAATGTAATGTGTGCATTGTATGAAATAGCATATATTTACATGAATATACACCACATGTGTCATATTTAAAGTCAACACTGCAATGCAAAATGTTTACATTTATTTACTTGGTAGAACATCTTCAAAAAGCTCAGGTTTTGCAGGACAAAAACATCCTCAGTGTGGACAAAGGGGCCCAATTTTAGAGAAAAACATGGTATTTCAATGTGTCCAGATTAATGTAGATGTATACCTTCTGGGTGAGTGTGATTTTGCCAAGTACAGTACAATGCGATCCTGGATTAACATCTATGTTGATCCTGGAATGTCATTTTTGTTCGTAATCCATACCTAATCCTACCCCTAAACCCAATCATAACTATAAATTATTCCCAGAATCAGAGGGGAATAATAGTTGGATAGCAATCATGTAGAAGTACATAACCCTAATTGTAAGCCTAAACTTAACATAAACAATAAACTTATCCCTTATTGGCTGATAGGAATGTTGTTCCAGGATCGACATTGATGTTACTTGGATTGATGATCCTACTTGGTGAAAACACACTAACCATCCTTTCTGACTGAAAAGTTAGACTGATTTTTGTCATGGTTGATTTTAATTGTTTTTTTAACGTGACTTGTTCTTTGACCAGGCCCACTTGTTTATACCCTGTCCAATCAAATCAGGTCCTCCCCAATCACATGAGATAGCAGCTAAATCAGCTGCCCCTGGGGTAAAATATCAAGAAACCCCCCTTTTTTTTGCCCAGTTTTGCTGCCCGATTTTGCTTGTATAAACATGCTGATAACTATAAACTCAATTATGAAGATAATCCCAGAAATCAGAGAGCTAATCCATTAAAACCAGTAAATGATGGAGATAATCCTTTAAGTTAAATGAGATAACTCATTCAATAAAGCAGCACTTGTGTTTGAAGTCACTAATAATATGGAGATAGAATTGTTTCCTAATTCCAAACAAATATAATACGATCCACAAATAAATGTAAAGCGATTGACAAATACCAAGTATATTCACAAATAAATACAATGAGATCCACAAATAAATCTTAGAGTTCCACAAACAGTCAAATTAGACCTGCAAATAAAAAACACACTCACACATATATTTTTTTATTCTACAAACACAATTTTGTCTGACATTTATATGTGAATTGCGTCCTGTGCATTTGTAGATTAGGGTACATTTGTGGGTAGCTCTCTGTGCATTTGTAGATCGCTGTGGGTATTTGTGGGTAGCTCTCTGTGCATTTGTGGATCGCTGTGGGTATTTGTGGGTAGCTCTCTGTGCATTTGTAGATCGCTCTGTGTATTTGTGGATTTTGAAACATTTCTAACGTCAAGACAAACACTAATCCACAAATAGATGGACTCCACCCACCTTCTACTTAAACCAATCAGACACCGGCAACATGGTATTGACCAATCGTTGCTCGTTCTCGCTTCGACCAATCACGCTTTGCCTTACAATCAGGGCGGGACCAGCCGTAATTAACCAGTCTGTTCAAAATGGACGGCCATGACAGTTCAAGACAGGTCAGTGGTGCTCATAACAGCGTTGTTGTAATAATATGGAGCTGTCCTGGCCGTCCTTTTTGAAGAGACTGGTTAATGGACTGCACGATCGCTTCTGCGTTTGCGCTTAGCCTTCATGGTTACTTCTAGTGCTGCACAGCGATCACTGTACGTTATGCGGATGGTGCAGGAGAGGACGATAGATTACACTCACTGTTTATAAGCGTTTCGTCGGATTACCGTTAAGGACTTTAATCGATATTATAATGAACTTTAAGAAATTATTTATAGCTTAAATTTGATAAAATAGAAATATAGCCATCTGTCTAAAACTAAACATTCTAATGTCATTTATTAGGCAAATGACAAACTGAAACAAATGTGTTAAGCACAAGTATTTATATTTAAAACCTAATACATTTTTAAAGCGGTTTAATTTTTTTCTGATTTATACTTCTACATGTATTACATCTGATTTAGTTTCACAACTTGCATCCTACTACATGATACGTGTGTCCAGAGTAAGAGCAACTAGGTGAGGGAGACAGCATCCATCATTTGGCTGAGGGTCCACATTGAGCATCTCATCCGCAGGGTGAAGCAACACAAGCTGGACCGTCATCATCTCTATTAGCGAGCATCAACCAGATTTGTACTGTATACAAAACACGTGTACTGTATATTGCATGCACTGCAGGGATATAAAGTTGTTAATATAATAAACATTCATTTTCAATGCATTAATATAAACATTTAAACATAAATAACAGAACAATTTGAGTGAACATTTGCACTAATGTAAATATAAATAACTTTAGATACTTGCACTGCACTAATGTAAATATGCAGGGTTTTTTGTGCAAAAAGAATTATTAGGGTGTCCACCTCCATCAAATGTTGTACCACCTCTGCCTTTTGAACAAAATCAGGCAATCAACTACTGTCAGACCCCCAGTGATGCTCAAGCACTTTTTGTATTTAATTACATTTAATGTTAGTGTTTTTATATAAGATTACAAGAATAATGCAAAATGTATTTGGTTCAAGTAGCAAAAATGTAATGAATGGGATACCCCTTCAACTCATTTTCAACAAGGAAAACCCTGAACTATGTAAATATAAGTAACTGGACATTTGCACTGCAGTAGTTAAAAAGGTAAATAATTTTACACATTTACACTGCAGTTATGTAAATATAAATAATTTGACACATTAATGTTAAACATTTCCCTTACAGTGATGTGTAAAAATACAACATTAAACAATTAACATTAAAAGTTGTGTGTGTGTGAGTTTTGTTCAAATCTGTAGTCATCTTGGCAGGTAGAAGTAAAAAAAAAAAGAGAAAGAAATGGTCAGCTTCCTCTCAGATGGTCCGAAACATTTTGATGTCTTTGTAGATGAGCTGGATCATCATGTCATCCTGAGCATAAATAACCTCCTCCTCAAGCTATGCAGCTTCTCTGAGTTCCTCATCGACCTGAAACACGTCACACTGATCTCTCCTGTCACTCCACCCTTACAGGAAACTGAGAAATAACCTATAGTTAACGTTCATATTAAGGACACAATGTACACAAACATGTAAATAGACAAGGATGGATGGATAGATAGAAATGATGCAGGTAATTAAAATATAACAAAAACTGGTATGAACTATTGCTATGCTATTTGTATATATAGCATAATACTCACCCTCAAAATGATCGATGTAACTCGAAATGTAGAATTTGAACCACTTCTCTTTTTTGCTGTGACAGCTCTCTGTTTAATGATTCGATTAAAGTCCTTCACGGTAATCCGAGGAAACACTTATAAACAGCGAGTGTAATCTATCGTCCTCTCCTGCACCATCCGCATAACGTACAGTGATCGCTGTGCAGCACTAGAAGTAACCATGCGGGCTGAGCGCAAACGCAGAAGCGATCGTGCAGTCCATTAACCAGTCTCTTCAAAAAGGACGGCCGTCCATTTTGAACAGACTGGTTAAGTACAGCTGGTCCCGCCCTGATTGTAAGGCAAAGCGTGATTGGTTGGAGCGAGAACGAGCAACGATTGGTCAACACCATGTTGCCGGTATCTGATTGGTTTAAGTAGAAGGTGGGTGGAGTCCATCTATTTGTGGATTAGTGTTTGTCTTGACGTTAGAAATGTTTCAAAATCCACAAATACACAGAGCGATCTACAAATGCACAGAGAGCTACCCACAAATACCCACAGCGA
>CAIGQV010003909.1:11051532-11082264 GCA_903798115.1 Danio jaintianensis
CAAATACCCACAGCGATCTACAAATGCACAGAGAGCTACCCACAAATGTACCCTAATCTACAAATGCACAGGACGCAATTCACATATAAATGTCAGACAAAATTGTGTTTGTAGAATTAAAAAATATATGTGTGAGTGTGTTTTTTATTTGCAGGTCTAATTTGACTGTTTGTGGAACTCTAAGATTTATTTGTGGATCTCATTGTATTTATTTGTGAATATACTTGGTATTTGTCAATCGCCTCACTTTTATTTGTGGATCGTATTATATTTGTTTGGAATTAGGAAACAATTCTATCTCCATACTAATACACTGAACTTGAGCATTTTAATTAGAGTCATGCTGAGAAAGCTGGTGTGTGTCTAGAACTTACTTCCTCTTGAGACCTGCAGTTCTGACTGCAGTTCTGCAGTTCTGCAGTTCAGTTCTGCAGTTCTGCAGTTCTGACCTGCAGTTCTGACTGCTTTACTGTTTAGTGTGTAATACAACTGGTATTTAAGCTTTAATCCAAATTTAATCCATACCATTTACTTCAGACTTTGACTGATGGAAGTATTTTGTTTTGTATTCCTGTCTTTAATGACTAAAAACTGCCTAATGGGTAACAAAATCAAGCACTTGTACTTTAGGGGGCTTGATGAATTGTTGAGATTTTTTTTTTGTTCCTATTTATCCAGACTTCAACCAATCAGAAGGCTCAGGAGGTCACATGCTGGTTGGATCAGGCCTATCAGGAGCTGATAGAAGGGTGGGACTCCACAGAGGGAGAGAGCTATGCTGAAAGATATCAGGTAAAACCAGAATATAGATTATTTTAAATTTATATTTAATTTAATTTTATATTTAATTTAATTTTATATTTAACTTTATTTTATTTTATGTACTCATTCTTGTTCACCAATGTGTTGGTTCAGAAATTTTTTATATAATCAAATGCTTTTTTTTTTTTTTAAACCTGTCATGTCATATTGACAGTGATGAGATGGAAATTAACACATTTGCACTGGTTTTGTTGTACGTGATGATTTATTTTCGCATTAATGTTTATTTACATTTATTTCAGGTCTTTCACACCTTTATTGTGTCATTTAATGAACAACGCCGGCCCGTGATGCCACTTTTAACAGCAATGAAGAGGACACCCCAGCTCAGTGCTGAGCAGAAAGCTCTCAGACGATCATGGGACGCTCTCGCTGAGAAGGTCAGAGTTCAAATCAAAAATGGATGCACTTAGCTCTTAGTGTACAGAAATGCATAGACATCTTATGCTAATTTGCACTGATGTGTGCATCTGTGGTAGCTGCGTGAGTATAAAACAGAGCTGGACCTGAGTCTCCCATCACCGCTGGACACAGTGGGCCGCTGGTTGTTGCGTATTGAGGAGGTTTTATCTGCTGAAGAGAATGAGCCAATGGATCATGCACGAGCTGCCGAGGAGGCTCGGGAAAAACTGGAGATATTGAAGGTTTGACTGGCTTCTTTTTGTTCATTTTGTTAGTGCTATAGAGCTGTTTAAAAGTGAAATGAAAATGCAAGTAGCATCACGTTTCTGCCTCATTTTTGTAGGTGTGTTTGGAAGAGATGCCTCATCATATCAAGAGGTTTAATACGTTTCAAAACACAAATGAGTTTGGAGAGACTCTGGTGCCGACAGACAAGATGGAAGAGATGAAGCGAAGGTACATTTCATTGTTCAATCAGTCATTATTTCTATTGAGAATAAAACAGCATCACTTTAAAAGGTATAGTTCACCCAAAAATTAAAATTCTGTCAAAGTTTTCTCATCTTCCACTTGTCACAAACCTGTTTAAATACAAAAGAAGATGTATTTAAGAATGTTGGAAACCTGTTTCCATAGACTTCCTTTTTATTCCTACTTTGGATATCAATGGCTGGTGTTTTCCTACATTCATTGGGTGAACTATGCTTTTAATTATTTCTGTTGGTAACATTTCATGTACTGTGTCAATTTCTTAGGTTCACCAGTGTCCGTGTAACAGCTAAATACCATGGAATTAAGCTGGAGTACCGCGAGTGCAGACACACAGTGTTGGACTTGCTGAATCAACTTAATGTTAAACTACGATCTTGGAAAAGAGCTTACATTTCACAAGAAGCTGTTCGTGTGCTAATGCAGGACTGGAATGTACGTGAGAATTTTAGTCAAAAAAAGTGACCATGCTAAATCACACTGCTTAATAGTTAAAAGAATTAAATAAAATCCTTAAACTTTGATTACAATGTTTTTAGGAGACTGTTAACAAACAGGAACTGACATCTTTGCTGCACGGGGCCCTCCAAAGACTCAAACTAATTGCCAACAAATACACCAGCAAGGCTGCCTTGGGTAATACACATAAAAATGACAGTTAAAGGTGTATGTAAGTTTTTTGACTGTTTATCTAAAAAAAAAAAAAAAAAAAGCTAAAATCATTATGCTCCTTTGAAAATGTGCATTCGATGTCAGAATTTTTTTTGTTCCTAAAACCAACCTACTGCCAGTTTACCCTGTTATATTTAAAAAATACAACCTCTGGGGGACAGTTGCAGCCTCTGAAATGAGACGCAGATTTCTAAAAATCCACATGAGGTGGTTTTGATTTTGCAAACAATTAAAATATTACAAATGTAAACATTAGCTAATCAGCTTATAGTGTAAGGCTTGATTGTAAGAAACGCTTGCTCCTGTTGGTGTCCTTAATCTGGGCAACCTGCGTGTGTGTAATGATTAAGGAGTGAAAATAACTATCCAATATTTTGAATTTGTACTGCAATATCTAGTTCAACCACAACACAATCCTATCCATACTGCACCTTTAAATGGAAAGCAAAAAACTGTAGATATATGAAGTAGTGTTAAAAATGTACTTGTGAATATTGAACAGTTAATAACTGATATCTGCCTCAGCTGGTGACTCGACTCAGGTAAATCATCAAGTGGCTGATCTGGAAGCAGATGTTACAGCTACTCTGGAAGGTGTGCGAATGGTAAGAGGAACTATGGGACGTGTGCTGGCAGCATGGGACTCTTACAGCGATATCTACACCTCACTGCGTGCATGGCTAGAGCAGGGTCCACATGGCCATCGACATGGGCAGAGAACAGAGGTGTGCAATAATTTACTTCACTATTGCATTTTAAAGTGCTATTAATTCACCTGTACTACACTGTAAAAATGCTGGGTTCCACACAAATTCTTCATGTTGTCCCAACACAAATTAAGTTAACTTAATCGTTTTTACAAATTTAAGTGGATTTTAAATAAGTAGTCTGAACAAGCAGCAAAAGTCAATTTTTTGAGTGTAGCTAGGCAAGGCTTACATATTTTAATAGCTGCCTGTGTGTTCTTTTTCTGTTCTCTGGAATGTAAACCCAATGATTCCCTAGGTGACCTTATCAGTGATGTCAGAGTGGAGTTCTCGCCAAGCTCACCTGAACGATGTGGCCAGCTACCTGATAGAGGTCACAGACCCGCAGACTAGCCGCGCTATTTCAGACGAACTCTGCAGGATCAATATCCTCTGGGCTGACTTTGCCAAAACATCTCAGTTTGTGAGTCACCTATCATGTTCAAACTTGAAAATAGATTAACTCAGATGATTTAATGCAACTTGCATATTTCAGTCTTTAGCTGAGGAGCCCAGTGCTGCCCCTTCCAGCCCTCAGACAGTTCAGTCCCTGATGAGAGAGGCCACTCAGTTACTGAAAGAACCTGTGGAGGTGGTTTCTGGATCACTACGTACCTACACAAAGAGACTGCAGGTACACAGTATGTGCACATACACGTATTTGCACTCATACAGATATAAAAATTATTAGTCTTATTAGTATGCGCACACGGAATCTACAGACACAGAAATCCTCAGAAAAATCCACAGACTTTTGAAGCCCTCATTCAGTCTATTTATTTACTTATGTAAATGTGTAAATATATATTTTTAATTTGTATATATTAATTTCAGTAATATTATTAAATAATATGCAAATGTTTAGATGTTTTATGTACAATACACTTTCTAAAGACATATTTTCTGTCTTTTAGTTGATGTATTATATGAGAGACTTACTGTAGCTTTGTTTACAAAACAAGTTGTGCTAATTGTTTATTTAAACCTTAAATAAAACATAAGAAGAAGTTTTTTACATTTCATGTACATTTCATTACTCTCAAAAACATTCTGCTAATTTGTACTGGAAACATGCTAACAACATGCTAATTCTTATTGGAAACATGTTAACAACATGCTAATTCATACTGGAAACATGCTAGCAACAACTTTTTCAAACTTTTTCATCTATCCATACTTTTTCAAACTGTTTCAAACTAAACAAACTAATTCCAACAGACTTTCTCAAGCCACCATAACGTTTACCTTCAAACTTTAATATCTAGTTAGTATTTATTATTGTATTTGTGATTTTGTTGTTTTATGTTTTGTTTTATCATTTTAAGCTTGGTTTTAAGAGTAATTAAACTTAAAATTGTTACTTCTTCCAGCTTATGATGAAGAAAATAAAAGATGTGGATTTAGAGGCCATAACCCCATCATTAGACTGCTCTTCAGAAACTTTGAGCAAACTTCAACAAGCTATTCCTGAAGTAAGGAAATAAATTGCTTTGATGACATGCACATCTACACTAAATCAGACTGATTTTAGGTCTTTATGTACATAATAAATATATAATATGGAACAATGTCTTCATATCTAGGTATTGCAGACACTCTGTGAGGCTGAACAGGTGTGTGATGAGCTGCGTGTGAGTGTCAGTGGGTTGGATGGGCGTCTAGCTGAACTATTACATTGGGAGATGGAAGCCAGAGAACTTTATCATCTCGTAAAGGATGAAATACACAGGCAGAAGAGAGGACAAGTCCCACAGGCTCGGGTATGAATTAAAAAGCAACACAAAATATTAAATATATTAATATTAATTTGGAATTAAGGTTTCTTCTTTTTTCTGTAGGTGTTGATTTCAAGAGGGCTACAGTTAGAGGGTCAGGTGGTTATGGAGGAGCAGGATCTGCAAGTCATGGTCATGAGTTTTCAGAAGTCTTCACCATTGCAGTATCTTATTGCATCCACCATGCAGGACAGGGTCCGCACTGCTGTTGAAAAGTCACAGGTCTGTCAATTATTTTTTAGATGAAAATGGTTGCACCTTTGACATATTAATCAAATAAAGGAAATGTATAACACTGAAACTTCCAAAAACTAATTTACTTCTAATCACTAAGTAATTAGCAATTTGATTTACAGATATTTATCTAAGGATGTATTATCTAAGGATAACTAACCCTGTTTTAGAATTGTATGCAAATACATTATGATTTTAAAATTATGTTAAATTTTACCAGGAAGCTGTAGGGATGCTCAGCTCTTTGGGGTCTTGCAGAGACAGAACCCCTTCTAGAGACCAGCCCCCTTCAAAGATATTTGTCCAGTATCAAGAGGCAGAGAAAGAGTCCCAAATCCAGTCAACCTCTCAATCAGGAGCCACTAGCCAACCAGAAATCCAGCCTGCAGTCAGGGCAAAAGTCCCAATATCTTCTCAAATGCCCTCAGAGGTACCTTCTGTAGTCATCAAGACCCAGCAGTGTAGTCAGCCTGTACCTATGATTGTTGTACAAGACTATGAAGAGGACAAAGGTAGCCCACAATCACAAAAATGTGAGCACGTAAAAGACTCTCAGTCCATTGAGCTTAAGTCACAAAAAGTTGTCGAAGCTCAAGCAAAAAGTGACATAGTCAAAGAACATTGTGTAGAAAGTCAGACATCTTCAACACAACATGTAACACAACAGCTGGCAGAAAACCAGAGACAGGTGCAAGCTCCAATACCTAGCCAACTTTCACAGAACCTACAAAAAGTAGCATCACAAGGTCATCATGAACAACAACTAACAACACAGGCACATGTGCACATCCAACAACAAGATAAAACTCAGTCTTCGAAACAGCAAATGGTTCAAGCATCAATGCCAACACAGTCACAATTTCAGGACCAATTAGAAACACAATCACAGAAAGACATTACAGGCCAAAATCAAGCTCCAAAGCAGAAAAGGAAAGCTAAAAAGTCCCAGGCAAATCTGCAGAACAGACCTTGGCTTCAGCAGAGGAGTCAATTGGAAATCGTTAGCCCAAAAACAGCTCAAGAGGTCCCACAGTCTCAGCCAAAACCAGTGTACAAAGGCCAAATAAGTTCTCAAGCACCACCACAGCATATAGTTGCTGTTAGCCCTACAGAAGCTCAGGGACCTTCTCAAAGCAGTGTGACAGCACAGTCAAAATATGCTGTTGAGAGTGATGAGAAGTGCCCGAAGCAAAATCAACCTGTTGCACAGGAAAAGGTGACACAAAGACTAGCTCAAACTGAGCCAGTAGTTCCAGCACAACCGATGACACAAAAACAACCACAACAGTCAATGACTGTTACAAATCATCAAGTGTTAAGCCAACCTCAACCTGCTATATTAACTCAAGCCCAAGCAACTTTAAAAACCACACATGTTGCACCCATTCAGCAACAAAAGCAACCTCACATGGTGACATCACAGCAACCTGATGTGATAATCCCAAAACAAGCACAACCTCAATTCATGACTCCCATGCAGCCACAAGTTATGCCCCAATGGCAGCCTCAACAGACCATCATTCAATCTCACCCTGCAGTACCACAACCACAAAGATTTCCAGTGACCCAAGCAATGCCCCAAGGTATTTCCAGACCAGTCCAGCAGTACCCAACACCTCCCATGCAACCACAAATGATTATGCAGAGGCAACAGTCACCACATGGAGCAGTGCAAACTCAGTCACAAATTCTCCACAGTCCCACGGTTATTCCCCCTCAATCCAAAGGTGCATCCCCTATACAACCCAGAATCATCTCTATGCCTCAACCTCAGATGCCTGTTCAAACTCAGACCCAAACTCAGCTGAAAGCACAGGGAAGTGCTCCACTTATGCCTCAACCTCAGATGCCTGTTCAAACTCAGACCCAAACTCAGCTGAAAGCACAGGGAAGTGCTCCACTTATGACTCAACCTGAAGGGCAACCACTATGGTGTCCACCCAGAGATGCCGCCCAAAATTACCCCAAAATTCAAGGACCACTTTCTGCCCAAATGCAGCCTCTGGCTCATTTCCAAACTCATCCCCAACCTCAAAGTTTATCTCCAGCTCAACCTCAGCAATGGTCACCAATAAGACCAGGCATTGTAGCCCAGACATATCCCACTGTTCAAGTTCCAGGTCAGGCAGTCCAACCCCAACCTCAAATATCTGTTTATCCTAAAACCCAACCACAACCACAGCTTCAGCAATGGCTCTCTCCCAGACCTGAATCACCTTGGGGTCAATCACAGATAAGACCTCAAGGTCCAGTTCAGCTTTGGAGGCCAGTCAGTCCAGAGAGTGTCAGCCCAGTATACCCCAGGGCTGAAACTCAAGGGCAAGGACCACATTCTCAGTCCCAATATCAAGCCTTACCAAGGCCACAAAGCCCTCAACGGCAGTGGGGTCCAGTCCGGACAGAACATCAGTTTCAAGTTTCTTCCCAGACTACATTACATGGAGTTCCCCATCCAATTGCTCCATGGAATCAGCCAACTGTTAAAGCTCCCATAAGACCTCAGAGTCCACAGCAGCCTCAGCAAAGCCTGCAACATTGGGGTCCATCCAGGACAGAGTCCCCATCTGAATCCCTCATCCAAAGCCAAGCTGCCCAAGGAGAATCTCAGTCCCAAGATCTGACGAAGCCACAATTGCCAGTACAGGAACCACCCCAACAGCAGTCAACTCCTCGGGTCAAGCAGCCAGCACTTGCCCAGGCCCCTCCTCAAGCCTATACTGAGGCTTATATAAAGGCACAGGCTCTAGTTAGGGACAGATTTGAGGAAGCCAAGCATTGTCTTCAGGAGCACATTCTCGAAGCTATCAGTGTATTCAAGGACAAGCGAATGACGGACGAACAAGTGTCAGTTAAGGAGGTTTGTCTATTTTAGACATAAGTTAGTTTGCTTGTTTTGCTCTTGTAACATTGAAATACACTGGTGTGTCTTGTTCTTTTACAGATGAATAAAGGACATTTTTGGTGTGTTTTTTTTTTTTTCAGGAGACTCTCCGATCTCTGGACCCTGAGCTCCTTGAAGAGTTCTTGAGGGCTGCCGAAGGCATGGAAGCTTTCTGCACCCCATCGGAACTTAGAGACATGGAGTTTTTCACACAGTCTGTTAGAACACAGTGGAAGGTATTTGTGTAGAATTGTTAGTGCTTGTTTATTTGTATCTGCCGTGTGACTTAATGTTGTTAACCATTTTATCTTAGATACTAACTGAAATGCTGTACACCATATGCAACTCTTTGTATTTGAGTGTTTGTTTGCTTGCTGTTGTGTTTTACTTGAATAATTTTTTTTAGGCTATTCTACTGGAAATATCAGAATTTGTAAGGCAACTCAGATTTGAGTTAACCTGTCTGCATTTTAACCGTTTGGTTGAGGCATGTGAAAGACACTTTAAGGAGGAAAGACTCGGCTTTAGCCCTGAATCAATAGGAGAGGTAAAGTTACAGCCACCCCAAATACAGAGCATGAAAAATCTTATGGACAGATGGGTGTGGGGATGATTTTCTCTGAACTGCATTTTGTTTCATCCTTTTTTGAAACATTTGCTTTTGGGGTCCATTAGTCCTTAAATTTCTTGGTCTTATCTTTCCTCTTAACCACATCACTATTCACTCGCTTGGCATGGCACAAAACTAAACAATTTTCATCATTGTTTGCATGTACAATGTAAATAAAGTAACATTAAAGGTGCAATAGGAGATCTTGGAAAATGCTAACGTTAGCCTGATAGCACTGAAAGCCTACGCCCCACCATGCAAATCGCCATTCAAATACACACCTCTTGAAGGCATGAACGTGCACTAGAAACATCACAACAATACATCACATAACATTCACCACAGAGAAAACTTTATAGTACAGTTAGTAATAACAATAGCAAACTTTTAAAAAGTTGTTTGCATTTTATATCTGAAACGTGTCCGTGAAGGTGCTGATGATGTAATGATTTCTGCTCTAACAGGGTGCACATACAGTAGGTATGCAATTACATAATTTGATAGGCAGGCAGGACAGCCTATCATAATGTTTGGACCGAAAGTGATGATTAGACGTACTTTTATTTGTCTTACACCTTCCAAAGAATCTTAAAGTACATATAAATACATTGAACCACTTAATTTCATGATTGATATCAGGATGTGTAGAGACTTTCAACCAGCATAACAAAAAAAAATTCTGAATACAATCACCTATTGCACCTTTAATAAACAATAAAATAAAGATGAAAATATCATTAAAAGAAAAGATACGTTTTTCTCTCTCTTCCTGCAGGCTTGTTTTTCAACAGAGGGCAGTCTGGCAGAGGCAGGAAAGCAGTTAGAAGCTCTAAAAGAGTTGTGTGATACTCTGAGTCCTGAAGATGCACACAGGCTCGCACAAGCTCAGCTCAGAGAATGTGAGAGACGGCTTGCTGCCATCCAGCGTCAGTTCAGTGGAGACGCAGAGACACCTACTCCAGACACTGGGTAACAATGAGAAAGAACCACTCTCACATGTCTCATATCTCTGATACAACCTTATTAGACTTTAGTTTACTCAAAATGGAAATTGTGTCATCGTTTACTCACCCTTTACTTGTTTCAAACCTTTATGAGTTTGTTCCTTCTGTTGAACACAACATTTACATAACATTTATATTTATTTATTTAGCAGACACTTTTATTTAAAGCAACTTATAAGTGAGGATAAAAGAAGCACTTCAAATCAACAGAGGGTAGTAGTATATAAATGCTATGACACGTCTACAAAGTCTACTTTTGTTAGGGAGGGGGTGGCAGGTTAGGTGGCCCACTCACCTGCGTGAAACACACTAAGAATTGCAAGATGTTTTCCAGAAACATGTGATAAATAGTCTAATAAATAAATAGTGGTGATAAATAGTCTGATGTATATGGAGAGCACAGAGCTTGTCCAACAAGTCACAAAAGAAGATATTTTGAAGAAAGCTAGAAACCTGTAACCATTGACTTCCATGCTATTTGCTCTTCCTACTATGGAAGGCAATGGTTACAGGTTTCTAGCTTTCTTCAAAATATCTTCTTTTGTGACTTGTCAGAAACTCATAAACGTTTGGAACCACTTGAAGGTGAGTAAATAGTTAGTGCATTCTTCTTTTTGGGTGAACTAACCCTTTAATTGTTTTTTTTTTGACCAATAGTTCACAAGCTGAGCAAACAAAAGAGCCACCAACTCAGAAAGCACCGACAATCCCACCACCTGTTGAGAAGCCCAAAGAGGTTATTGTTCCAGAGGTAAAACTATATGAATATTTTATAAGACATATATATTATGTATTTTATAACCTATTAAATTTGCAAACAGAAATGTTACCTTGTGTTATTGTATCTAGATAAGGATGCAGGGGAACTGACTGTTTCACTAGGACTGAATGAAAGATTTTGAGTACATGTTGTGATGTTGTTTTAGGCTGTTATACCAGTTAGCCCCCAGCGACCGAGAACTGTGGAGAAGAGAGAGATAGTAAAACAAACAAGTACAGAAGAGGACAGGTATGGCATTAAAAAGAGAACAGCTTTGTATGTTACTATATACGATTTAAATTTGTGTATGAATCCTATGGTCTACACCTTTTTTTCCTTGCACTACTCAGGTACCGCAGCTCCAGATTCGCATTACAGGGTCAGCTAAATAGAAATGAACAATGCATGCTGGGAGATCGTCCCTCAGAATCAGTCACTCCCACAGACCTGCAGAAACGACTGAGAGAATTAAAGGTAATAGTTTTTAAGTTGGTCAGTTGATATTATGGTGACACTTTAGAATAATGGTCCATTAGTTAATGTTAGTTAACGTATTTACTAACATTAAGTATGAACAATCTTATTAACATGAACTAATGCATTATTAAAATCCAATGTTATGCTTGTTAACATTAGTTAATGCACTCTGAGTTACCATGAACTAACTTTATTTAACATAATATCATGATGAATACCGATGAATAAGTGCCATAATAAACAACATAGACTCATTCTGAAAACGTAGCCCTATATACATTTCTGAAGACCGCGAATTATTTAGCCAGAGGTACGTATGGCTGCATTTCATCTTTAAAACGAACGCTATGGGGCGGTATGATGCTGTTCCTTTTCGCGCTTACCAGCTGACAGCTTACCTCCATGCGGACGGCTTTTCCGCTGTTACCAGTTTGTCCAGTGGCCCGCCGCGTACGTCGGAGGGTTTGAGATGCAGTGCGGAGTTGACCGTGACGATGGGGTTTGTGTCTGGTGAAGAATAATAACAGGGTAAATAACAGGGTGAGAATGTGATAAAATCTGAAAATGTGGTAAAAATCAGGCTATTGCGAGGGCTTTTCTTTTTCTGGGTTGCTTTTGAAAACACTATCAGTTGGGTTTAGGGAAGGAGGAGGGTGGGGGGATCGGTTGGTCAGTCAGTCAGTCATTCAGTTAGTCAGTCAGTAGTCGACAGCAGCCTCTGGTGAATTTACACAAGAAGAGTAGGCACGAATGGCACTCACAAGAGAAATTTGAGATCTGAAAAAGCGTACACAGCGGTCTCTGGTGGATTCACGAAAACAAAAATTGCAAAAAACGTAGCTTCTGGGACATATTTGGCACTCTCCAGAAATGTATATAGGGGTACGTAATCAGGTTTTAAATGTATTACTAATTGTTTGTTCATGTTAGTAAATACATTGATTAACATTACCTAATGGGCCATTTTTGTAGTGTTATAAAATAATTTTTTGCATTATTATGCATTTTTAAATGACTAAATTTGTCCTTGTTGTTTAACCATTTTCTAATGTGATGAGATATCTTGTACTTTGAGTACATTCTGCTGAATAAAATCAGCTGCACGCTTGATTTCATTTTCTAAACAGTCTCTTTACTTTTCCGCTTGAACACACTTTCAACAAGCACTACTGTAACATCTTAAAGACACAGGGCATTTTTTCTACGTTTATGCCTACTGCAGACACTTAGATTATACAATTTGACAACTCATGCGTTCCTTTGGGAATCAAACTCATGACCTTGGTGTTACTAGCAACAAGCTCTACTGTTTTAGCCACAGGAATTTCAGTACTGAACATGACAGTCCTCTGCTCTTTTTTTTAATCTTTGGTTTAGTCTCTGTGGGACGAGACAGAATCTCTGTGGAAAGAGTATGAAACGCTGTGTATGCAGTGTGTTCAGTACAACGAACGAGCAGTTGAGCAGGACCGTATGGAGCTCACTGTCCGGTGGAGAGAGCAGAGGTCACAGTTACAGGGCAGGTTTGTGTTTGCATCATGAAAACAACCCCCTCATATCAAACATCTGATGTGATACTGTATGTTTTTATGTGTTACTGAGCTGAAATAAGTGTATTTACTGTAGATAGAAACATATTACAGCTGCTGTTGGTCTTTCACCCAGTACCACCCTAAGAAGCATGTGATCTGTTCAAATTAAGCAGTTCCACAGAAAATATCCTGTAGCCAGACTGTGTGTGTGTGCGCGCCTTGTGTTGTTTGTTAAATATGTCTATGTACTCTGCCAGGGTGGATTCGCTGGGAGCAGCACTTGAGCTAATGGACTCCATTAAGCTGAAGATTTCAGAAATTTCTGAAAAACTAGACAAGTTCATCAAAGAGCCAAAAGACATCAAGGGATATACACTAGCTAACCCTGCAATTTTGAGAGATGTGAAGGTGAGAAACTATTAATTATCTATAAAGTTGGATAATATAAATGTTGTCCTGAGTCCTGACTCCCTTTCATGGTTAACCATCATTAAGACATAAATGCCATTTTATTTAGTTAATGCTGTTTGTTTTATTAGCTATCATTCTGAAGCAATATAATATAATATAATATAATATAATATAATATAATATAATATAATATAATAATGGGCGACGCGGTGGCGCAGTGGGTAGCACGTTCGCCTCACAGCAAGAAGGTCGCTGGTTCGAGCCTCGGCTGGGTCAGTTGGCATTTCTGTGTGGAGTTTGCATGTTCTCCCCGTGTTCGCGTGGGTTTCCTCCGGGTGCTCCAGTTTCCCCCACAAGTCCAAAGACATGCGGTATAGGTGAATTGGGTAAGCTAAATTGTCCGTAGTGTATGTGTGTGAATGAGTGTGTAAGAATGTTTCCCAGTGATGGGTTGCAGCTGGAAGGGCATCCGCTGCATAAAACATATGCTGGATAAGTTGGCGGTTCATCCCGCTGTGGCGACCCCAGATTAATAAAGGGACTAAGCCGAAAAGAAAATGAATGAATGAATAATATAATAATATAATATAATATAATATAATATAGTATAATATAATATAACAGTATTTTTTATTTTAATATACATAATACTTTTTTGTATACACAGAGTAAATATTTAAATTATAAATTATATGAAAAATATAAATATAAATTATTTTTAAAGCAGAAAGGGTTATCAGTTTAACACAGTAACGTAATTAATTATTTAAAAGGTGCAAAAATATTAGTGCACAGTGTTGGAAGTAACGCATTACAAGTAACGTGAGTTACGTATTCAGATTACGTTTCCAAGTAATTAGTAAAGTAACATATTCCTTTTTTATTTTCAAGCATATATCTGAGTTAATTTTCAAAAAAGTAATTATATTATCTGTATGTTGACAGAAATCAGGAGTAAGTGCAGATGTGTTATTTACGATGTATATACTTACTGCTTAAATGTGAACATTTATTTACACATCTCACTTGCACAAAAACCTACATAACATCCTTCAATATGCTTAAAATGAATTCATACAAACCAGAAACTGCACTGCTGAAATATTTGTTTGAGCTGCGCCTCAGCTGTACAGATGTAAATTTACATTTCCTCAGCCTAAGGATATTTACTTCACGTTTTACACCAACCTTTGGTTTGCATGTTCTCCCCGTGTTTGCGTGGGATACATATAGACAAGCGCTATAGGTGAATTGGATTAACTAAATTGGCTGTAGTGTAGTGTGTGAATTCTAGAGTGTATGAGTGTTTCTCAGTACTGGGTTGCGGCTGGAAAGGCATCCGCTGCGTAAAACATATGCTGGAATAGTTGGCGATTCATTCCGCTGTGGCGACCCCTGATAAATAAGGGACTAAGCCTAAGGAAAATTAATTAATGAAGCCTAACCCAGATGAAAAAGTAACCCAAAAGTAACTTGTTACTAACCCCAAAGTACCCAAAAGTAACTTAAGTAATTAACTGATTGTCTACTTACATGGTTTAATTCAGCAGACACCCTTTTATCAACATCTGTGAATATTTTCTCATACAGTATACTGTATATAGTTTGACTAATTGCAGTTAATTTCAATCACCAGTGCTTTGTTCAATTCAAAAAAATATAATTGAACAAAAAAGTATTTTCACTTAATGTTAAACTTGGCTCTCTCTAAAATTACCTCTCTCTCTCTCACTCAAATTTTCAGGACTTAGATGAAAGTATCCAGACAGAGATGGATCGGCTGTCTCGGTTTGACTCAGAGCCCAGTCATCTGGAGCTGCGGGACCGTTCTCCTCTGACTCAGGTGGTTTTGAACCACAGATCCAGCCTGGACCGTCTCAGACAACAGGTGCGCAAGAGCGACGCTGCTGCCCGCGCCCTTGACCGCTTTCTCATGTCCTTGCGCACCGTGGAGCTCGACGTCTCTTCTGTGCTCGGTGCCCCCAGCAATGATCCCATGGTACTGCAGGACAGCAGGTCCAAGCTGGCACTCATCAGAAAAGGAGTCAGCAGCCTTAAGGATAAAGCTCCACAGCTGGACCAGTTATTGGGTGGAGCACAGCTGGAGGTGACCCAGGACGGGAGCCCTGTTTGCTGTCTGGACATGGTGGGTGTCCTGGTTCACAAGGTGGAAGAGGCAGATGATCGCTTGATGATCCGACAGAATGAAAACCAGAAGGAGCAGCAGAATCAGGGACTCGGTCTGAGAAGGAAGACCATGCAGACTGAGCTGAGGAAGGTACAGGGAGCGGCAGAAAAACAGGGTCTGAAGGATCCCACCATGCCAGCTGTGCAGCACAGGTATCGCTGGTTCTTTCTTACCTTAATATTATGTTGCAAAAGGAATATATGTTGTTAAGATGTTTTTGTTTAGATGTATTAAGTGGTTTTGTTGGTTTTGTTTGTTGTCTAAAACATTTTGAGCTTGTCCTCTTTTAACTAGAGTTGAAAATGCGATTCTTCTAATACTCTACTAATGAGTTTGGCTGATGTGGTTGCAAAGTCAGCACAATTTCTAGAGGAGACCATAAAAATAATTTAATTTACCAAAAAATGTCTTTACTTGAGCTTGATAAATATTGATATAAAGTTATGTAATTAAATTAATTGTTTTAATCAACATATGATGCAATTCAATATGTTCAATTTACAATATCTTTTTTATAAGCTAAAGCTACCAGACATCCTGTTTTTCCTAGGAGAGTCCAATATTTCAGCTTTATTTTTTGTCTTGACTTATGAAAAAAAAACATTGTATCGTAATTATTATAGTTTTCTTACAGTTTATTCATTTCTGAGTGCTCAAAGTAGTTTTCTGTCATGTGAAAATAGCTCAATGAATGGTATCTGACAAGTAATTTTGTGTTTAAAAGATGTCTAATAGATGTCGAAACATAGACATTTTGACTAAAACAAGTCAGTGAAAATTTAATAGACGTCTAGCAATAATCCAAAAATAGACTAGTCATCAAGTACACAGATTAGATAGACATCATGTGTGTGTGTGTGTGGTCATTCATTCCCGTCTATTTGATGATTAGCCTATTTTGGGACTATTGTTTAGACATCTATTAGATTTTTAATAACAACTCAAATTTTGCCGTGTTTTAGCCAGCACAACTATGTTTGGATGTCTATTAGACAACTTTTTAACACAAACAATTCATGCTGGGTAGAAAATCATGTCATAGTATATTTTGAAAAGAAAAATTTCCATCCATATCGATCAAAGTGTACTTAGTGAAGGAAGGACCTGCAGTCCAAAAAGGATTAAAAGGCATAAAATGAGCATGAAAGTGTGTTTTGCATTTGTGTTCAGGATACGAGCACTGTCTGATCTGGAATTGCAGCTTAACTGTCTTCGCCCTGAATACAAAAGCATAAAAGTGGCTGTGTCTGAAGTCTCAGAGAATGAGAATCCTGATCCAGCAGAAGAAGAGCTGGACTTTCTTTGGGAAGAGACCGAGAGAGCTGTATCTGACAGGTAGATTATATACTGAGGATTCCACAAAAGTAGATTAACTAAATTTGCTTTAAAACCTTTTAAAGAAAGCTTTTAAATGAACATCATCATAATTTTTTGATGTTACAGTGGTTGTTCTGAACTGATATTTTTGTTGATCCTTGAAATGCAATTAAATTCAAATGATAAATTAAAAACCATTGAAAAGTACATTTCGACAAAACTTTGCGATTTAAAAAAAGGTAAACAAAGGAAAAAAGAAAATTCAACATATGACGAGGATGGATATATGTATTACATTTTTTATTCATACATAAACATTAATTAAAACACATACATAGATCACATTAATTGTGGTAGAGTAAACAAAAGGTGAAACGTTCACATTTGGATTAAACTGCATCTTTTCATCAGGATTTTAAAGTGTAAAAAGTGTTTTATTGTAATTGAAACATTGAGACTATTAATACATTTTTGGGGTTAACTAACCAATGCTGCATTTGGTACAGTGGAACTGAGGATCAACATGTTTTTGTGTGTTGTGTATGTTTTTGTGTATTTTACAGACTAGAACAATGCACTGTCCTCATGGAACTGCTGAAGAAGTTTCAGAACTGTCGCACTTACCTGACCAACACTCTCCAGAGGGCAGAGCAAACAATCAGCGAGCAGGCATCGTACATGGGGAAAGACAACCTGCAACGCCTCCTAGCTAAAGTATGTCAGCACTAATTACAAATAAATGCTAATGTTATAATTGCCTATGGGAACATACCATCAGGTATCTTTCACATACATTTTTTTAGCACCACCAGGGGTCAGTCAGTGCTCACTTTTTCAACTCAGAATTGTTGATGGTTTTATTTTGAAAGTTCATCCTGTGTAATAATAATAATAATATTATTAATAATAATAATAATAATAATAATAATAATAATAATCTGGCAGGTTATGAGCTTGCCTTTTTTACTAAGAATGGTTTTATTATATATTCATGTGTTTATTTTTTAGGTTGTTGGCATTAAAGAGGATCTCAATGGCCTCGGACCTAAAATGGAGGAGTTCAGATCTGTGTGCAGGCAGTTGCAGTCTCAGCTGAAGAAAATTCCTGATTGCTCAGAAACTCCATTTGAGATCGAGGCAGATGCTTTGGTGGATTTGTGGCTGGATGTGAGGATACAAAAGCTGCTGCTCACATTTATCATACTTCATTCGATCATTTGGTAAATCTGTGTCGTTTTGGAAGGTGTCTGAGAAGACAGACGGCTATCTGGATAATATGCGCATGGGTCTGGAGTTGTGGGAGAAGCAGCTGGTTCTGGGTGGAGAAGTGGAGAGCTGGGCTTCTACTAAACTCATCATCTTCTCAGAGTCTCATCCCTTCAGTAGTGAGGAAGAGGTTCTCAGCATGAAGGTGTGCTTTTCCAAATTGTCTGCTTAAAAATGATTCAAAATGTTCACAGGCTTAGAAAGAATTAGTTTTTCTGTTCAAAATATTTTTTATATTCCATAAAAAATATTATTTTTTATATTTTTTATAGAAGTTTTATAACTTTATAGTTAGAACTTAAATAAATAAGTTATTATTGTAATAAGTTACTTGTAAGAAATTACATGTAATAAATACTTACTTGTAATAAGTAAGTTACTGTAATACTTTAACGTTTTATAACTCCTGGGGATGTTTTATAGAATATTTTGAAAGTGACAAGATTTTGTTTCCATCTAAAAAGTAATAAATCATGAACAAAGGTATTCTTAAAATGTAATCTGACAGCCCCCTCCCATTTATTTTATTTTATTTTATTTTCATTTTTTGTTTATTTATTTTATTTATTTCATTTATCATTTTTTTGCATAAATAAAAAAGGATAAATTATTATAATGTAAAATATAATGATTCAATAAATTTGTATATAAATAATTTGAAGAATTTGTTCTGTTTTTTTCTCTTTTCAAAACAATAAAGAGAATATCAAATAAAAACACAGGCATGAGCTTAAAGACTGATTTTTATTTCATGTGTTTTTGTGGGTTCATTAGAATGAGATTCAGTCCCAGGAGGACAGTCTTGAGCACTTCCACACAAAGTTACTTGAGATCCAGGAACTGCTGCAGAGCAAGGAATCTCCCCTTGAGTTACAGGTGAACATGCAGCTTACTTCTGTTTATTAAATTCATTGTAATTCCTATTCCTATTATTAAGTTGCGCACACATTCTGTCTTACTAAGGTAATGGAAACAAACCTGAGGAAGAAAATGGAGCAGGTAAAGGAGCTGTTCACCGACTGCACTGACGTGTTTCAGGAGCTCCTCAAGGTTAAAGCTCATCTGATTGAAAAGATTGACTCCTATCAATCATCTGTGGAGAATATACGCTCATCGGTAGCCATGGTCAGTTCAGAAGATCGCTCAGAGCTGGAGACACATTTACAGGTACTCTGTGATTAAGAGACCTGCATAAACAAACATTTGGTATACTCTACGTATGTTTTTTGGCCAAAAGTTACATTTGCATAATATTTCTAATATTACCATCTTACTAATGTGACTTGCTTTTCTGTTTTGATTGGTTAATTAAACTTGCAGAGTCATTAAAAGCAATTTTTTGACAACAAAACCAGACTTACTGTATGTTGCACAAGTATATTTTTGCCAAAAAACAAAAATACATTGTATGGCTATACAGTTATAATAATACAGTTTACTTTTGTGTCAGAAATCATTAGAATATTAAGTAATGATCATCTCCCATGATTTTTATATTTAGTACTGTATAGTAAATATTTAAAAACTTAATTTTTGATTAATAATATGCATTGCTACTGTAAGCACTTCATTTAGGCAGCTTTAAACACGAGTTTTTGCACACTCAGTATTCAGATATTCTAATAGTTGGCCAAATAATGTCCACTCCTAATTAACTATACATCAATGAAAAGCTTATTTATTTAGCTTTCAGAAGATGTAAACATCTCAATAAAAAAGACACTTATGACAGGTTTTGTATTCCAGGGTCACATTTCATCATTCAAATCATTTAGCAGATTTCCTCTAAAGCTTCAGCTCAAAATGAGGAAAATAGAACCATACAACAAAAGAGCAACAATATGTACAGTAGGATAAAAAAAATAAAATGAACAAAGAAAAAAGGTGTAGATGGAATAGAATGAGAATAGGAAGTGCTGATATTAGAGGGTCAAATGTTAATGAAAAAGTCTTTCAAAAAGTTATTCATTTTTTATTGAATTTCCCTTGAATTTACAAAGTTTTCTCAAAAAGCACATTTCCTTGGATTCTCAATAATGAAACAACTGAAACCTGTAGAAAATACAAAAATATTACACTCTCCGATCATAGCTACTGTATGCAATATGCTTTAAGAATCTGCATCAACATTACATCAACACATTTATTTTTCTCTTTGTAGGACTTGTGTGAGCAGCTTTTGAACCAGGAGGAGCAGACTGAATCTCTGCTGAAGGAAATCAATCTCATGTCTAGCATTACTGGACCGCAGGTCTTGAAGGAGCTGATCAATCAAAGCAAGCGGCTCAAAGACAGCATTGCTGAAACACGGGAGACGATTTGCCAGAAAAAGGAACAAGGGGAGAAAAGCTTTCTTCAGACTATTAAAGGTCTGAAAAACTCATTCTTTGCTTCACTGCAAAAAAAGTTTTGTTTTTTTCTTGTTTCTAGTCAAAATATTTGATAATTCCTTAATAATTTTTTAGACTACTAAAAACAAATGTTTTGTTTTCAGAAATAATAAGTTGTTTCAAACATTTATGAGTTTCTTTATTTTGTTAAACATAAAAGAAGATATTTAGAAAACATTTGGAAACCTGTAGCCAATGACTTTCATAATAATATTTGTTTTTCCTACTATGGGAGTCAATGGTTACCGGTTTTCAACTTCCTTCAAAATATCTTCTTTTGTTTTCAACAGAAGAAAGAAACTCCTAAAGGTTTGGAACCACTTGTAAATGAGTAAATAGTGAGTAAATTTTCATTTTTGGGTGAACTATTCCTTTAAGTTATCTTTAAACATGCAAAATTATCTGCCAATGGAGCGAGTAAGCATCTTATTTCAAACTGAAAACAAGATTTGGTGTTATTACTTTGGTGTTATACTTTTTACTTGTTTTAAGGAAAAACTAACTTCTTATTTCTGAAAACACAACAATATATATATATATTGTATATATATATATATGAAAAAAAAAAAAAAAAAAAAAAAAAAAAAAAAAAAAAAAAAAAAAAATATATATATATATATATAATATAAATAATATACATTTTAAGTACACTATTGAACAAGTGATTTTTGTTTTGTCCACGTGTCCCACTGGCTATCTGCAGAAGAGTTTCAGTCATTTGAGGAATGGTTGCAGGATGAGCAGCTCTCTGTCAATGAGTGTTTTGAGAACCCGGAGAGAAAGCAAGATGTAGAAACATCCATGCAACGACTGAAAGTGAGTAACAATGAGGTCCCATCCCTATCATTATGATTTCCATTGTGCTAGAACATTTTATAAATACTTTTCAACCGAAGAGACTTACTGTACAATGCAGTAATTGTGGGGACACCCGTCCAGCAGCAAGAGTCATCAGGTGTTATTAGCCTTAGTCAAATGCATAATTATAAAATAGCAGAAATTACTCGAATTTAGAAGAGCAATTTATATTTTCTTTAGGGTTTCCTGGAATCTAAAGAAGGAGAACAGCGTCTGGCACTGTTGAAGGACAGGTTTGAGAGTGGTGGACAGACGAAAGTCCCTTCTGAGGCTCAGGCTTTGTTCTCCACGTGGCATCAGGAACAGGAAGGAGAACTGGCCACACTGAGGGCTCACTGCCAGGGACGCCATAAACAGCTAGATGACATCCTCCACAACCTCAACAGGTACACAGACTGAGCTACATAGATACATAGATATTTGCTGTTACTGTTGATTCAGCCAATTCATTTAATTCATGTCTTTAATTAAATTCATCTTAATTTCTATAGCGCTTTTACAATGTAGATCGTGTCAAAGCTGCTTAACATAGATGGAGAAAAGAGAATAAAAAGCAATAACATAATATTTCAGATTGTGGCAAACAGGAGAGTAGTGGTACATTGCTGGTGTAGTTCTGGTTAAATTAAAACGGATTCAGTTCAGTTTAATATAAATGTCAAAGTTCAGTTCAGTTGTGTTTCTCTTTATGTGTTTAGCTTGCAAGAGGAACATAATCATTTGAAGGACTGGCTTCAACACAGTGAGGAAGCCCCAGAACAGAGAGAAAAATTACGACAAATCCAAGAAGAGTTTCTTAAGGAAAGGTATTACTTGCTTTTCTAAATGTTAATCCTGTGTGTTTGTTTAAAGCATACCCTTTATTTACCATTCTTTTTCTTTTTGATTTTTGTCTAAATTTGTTCTGATCAAACAATAATATAATAACAAATTCACACCACATTATATAATATTTTAAGAAATAATAAAGCAATACAATATGATACAATTATTTGTAAAATGAAAATATTTATAATGAATATAATGATTGTTATGTCATTTCAGCAGAGAAGAATGATCATTGATCAAGAACAAAATGATCATAGCACAAATAAAGTTGTAATTTATGTTTACAACATTTATGGACAACCAAAAGCTCCAAAATCTTGAAAACATTAGATAATGAACTGCTCTCAATTAAATGAACACAGTGCCACATGCAGACTTTTGCAATTTGATATGATCACAATTTCAGTTTATTTTGATTTATACTACAGCCTTTTCTATCATAAACCTATAGAAAACTCTTACTTTCACCCTCAATCCACAGTGGTCGTGTAGAGGCATTCAATGACCTGCTATCCACAGTAAGGATGCGTGGCCTGAGAGGAGACCCTTTCCTTAAAGACAGCGAGACCCTAATTGACCAATATCACAGCCTGGGGGTTGTTTTAGAGAATCAGGCCCAAGTCCACAAGACCCTTGATGATCAAATCGAAGCATTCCAAACTAATGCAGAACAGATCAGAGCCTGGATCAGAGATTTAAAGCAAGGACTTGAATACTTGAGCACCGACACACCAATTAAAAAAAAAGATATGAAGGCTCAGGTGGGTTCCCTTATATTGTCATAGTTAGGAATAATGCAAAAAAACCATCTAAATACTGATTATTATTTAATTGTTATAAAGTTATTATAAGTTGTTTTTTTTTGCTTGATTTTCTGGTAAACACAAAGAATATGTTTTAAAAAAAACATCCATGTATATGTAATAATTTGAATGTTTATCTGTGTTTTAAGGTTGTTCTTAATCTAAGTTCTGATGGTGATGCTAAACTGGTGGCTCTGAAAAGTGACGGTGTTGCTTTATGTGCTCATGAAATTTTGGAGGAGACCAGAAGACAAGAGCTCGTTCACACACTTAAAAACGTTGAGGATGAATGGAAAAGAGTTCTGGATTTGGCCCAACAACTAAAACATCAGGCAGAACTCCAAGACACTCTCCACAGGGAATTAGAAAATCTACAGGCCCAAGAAGAGAGCACCCAATCCTGGGTGAGAGAGCAGTTGCAGATGCTACACTCCCTGGAGAAGGAACTTCAACCACAGGAAAAACTCAACAAAGTACAGGTATGGACAATATGGTTTTTTCAAAACCCTTTCCAGAACTCTGCAATGATTCTTACCTTGGTTGCTTGGCTTATAACATCTGTATATCCTCTAGGCTGTCTTAGACCTTGCTAATGAAGCTGATTCGAGATTGGCCAGTTTACAGAGGCAAGGACAAAGTTTATGTTCTTATAAAGAGCTTGACAATGAGAGGAGGAGTCACATTGACCAAACCCAGAGAGCAATAGATGAGGAATGGAGGAAAGTGCTGCAACTTGCTCGGGAGCTTAAGAACCAGGTCAAGCATGAGGAATCTCTCAACAAAGAGTTACAAAGCTTCTGTGATCAGGGAGAAGACGATCAAACCTGGATTAGACAGCTCAGAGAGACCTTGGAGATCCTTCATGTGACATCTTCTATTCAAGAGAAGCTCAATGGCGTTGAGGTAATAGAGAGGACTTGCGTTTTATTGCTTGTTAAAGAAACAAGGCAATGTTTCCTGAAACAGTAAATATTCACAGTAAACCAGTAAAAGTTAAAGACAAAAGCATGATTTCTTCGTTTTGTTTTTTTAGGCAGTTCTTGCTCGTAGATCTGAGGGGGACTATAAACTTGGTGACCTAAAGATGAAGGGAGAGAGTCTATGTTCCTATGAAGATCTACAGGAGGGTAAACGCCAGACAATCCAACAGACATTACAAGATGTGGTGCAAGAGTGGACAGGAGTTTTGTTAAATGCTCAGGAGTTGAAGAAGCAATCAGAACTCGAGGAGTCTCTTTGTAAGGACCTTCAAGATCTTCAAAAACAGGAAGAGAGCATACAATCTTGGATCAATGAGCTGCATCTAAAGATCAAATTGCTAGGTGAAGAAACTCAAATTCGGGAGAGAATGAATGGAGCTCAGGTATAGTAAGAGCCAAAGAGTGATATTCTACTCTACTTTGACCAAATATCTACTAACATTTTGACTTACTCGCTGGCCTAAAATATTTGTTTACTCTAGGGCATCCTAAACTCAGAATCAGAAGGAGATTATAAGATAGCCACCCTGAGAAGAAAAGCGGAGGGTTTGTGCTCTCGAGAAGACCTGAATGAGAACAGAAAACAAGAAATCCAGCTGAACTTGAGGTCAGTCGAAGAGGAATGGAAGAAGGTCTTTGCTAGTGCTCAGGAACTAAAGAACCAGGCTGAGCTCCAGGATTCGCTCGCAAGGGAGCTTCAGAATTTCTATACCCAGGAAGAGTGCACCTGGTCCTGGGTGAAGAACCAGAAGGATGACCTGGACTCACTGGAGGAAAACACTCATGGTACACAAGACCAGATTGAGGAGAGACTAAGCAAAGCACAAGTAAGTAGTAATATAGACTCTTTTCACATTTCCAGGTGTCTTAGCAGCAGAACTTGTTATAGTTGGGTAAACTTGGAGAGCAGTGAATGAGAGAGTACCACAAATGTTTTGCTTTCTAATTTGTTCAAATAACAAAAGAAAAACTGCATGATAGTGTTTCAGCGACTTTCAAAAAAGGGGAAAACATTCTCTAAAGACTGCTAAATGGCAACCAGAAGAGAGAACAATCTCAAATTTACTGTCCCGCTCATAGATACTGCAATAGAAACACAAACATATCTGTTGCAATGTCATCACTGTCTTTTCAAAAGGGTCTATATAGAGAAATATAAGACAAAAACAAGATTCTGCTTATTATATCAATAACTAAAAACTAATTTAAAATTACATTGCATTGTACGTGATCAAAATTTTATGATGAAAATGTGACAGCCAAGAACAAGTGTATGCCTGTGTCTTTCAGGCTATTCTAAGTCTTCACTCTGAAGGCAACTCCAAGATTGCAGACCTGAAAAAGACAATGGACCATCTATATAGCCGTGAAGATCTTGATGAAGAGACTAGACATTCTCTCGTTAATAAAATGAAAAACATAGAGGAGGAGTGGAAGGCAGCACTACAGCAAGCACAAGAACTGCAAAGGTTTGATATGATAGTTCTCTATGTATATAGTAACTTAAAGGGTAGTTTACCCAAAACTGAAAATCACCTCATCGTTTATTCTCCCTCATATGATTTTAAACTTTTATGAGTTTCTTTCTTCTGTTGAACACAAAAGGAGATATTTTGAAGAATGCTGGTTTCTGGCATCAGTTGACTTCCACAGTAGGAAAAATAAATACTATGGAAGTCAAGAAGTGCCAGCTACCAGCATTCTTCAAAATATATATTTTTTGTGTTCAGCAGAAAGAAAGAAACAAGTGAAGGGAGAGTAAATGATGACAGAATTGACATTTTTGAATAAACTATCCCATTAATCCAGAATACACATTTTTGGTAATGTAATCAGGCTACCTTTTAATTACTTTTAGATTACTTTTGAACCAATTAGTTTATCACATCAATTAGGATTATTTTGTACAGGTATTTATCTAAAAAAAAATAAATACATTTAGTTTTTTATTAATATTTTATAAACAACCTTATTTCTAATAATAATAATAATAATAATAATAATAATAATAATACATTATATTATTCCTCAGTCTTCTGAAAGGTATAGTGGAGCGGCTGGTGTCCTGTCAGTGTCAGAAGGAACAGCTTCAGTCTCGTCTGGAGCAAGTCAAACAGCAGATATCTGCACTTCCGCGGCGCTTCCCCTGGCCTGGTTTAGGGGATCGAAGACACACAGTGGAGCAAGCCAAGAGTCTGCTGGACCGCACCAGAGCCCTGAACCCATCTCTGTCTGCTGTCCGAGCACTCGGGAGGGAGATGAGCCAGCTGACCTGTGACTCCAACTGGATTGATCCATCATGGGCCACTATGGAGGAGTGCATACCTGAATTAGTCAAAGAACTTACAGTAAGGCATTTTTAGAGGAGTGCTGTGCTAATTATTTCTTACTAATTGTGACTAATAAATAGAAACCTGATTTACTTGTATGACCTTCTTTTTGTATGCATGCTTGTGTAGGAGTTTTGTGTAAATCTTGAAGAGGAAATCCGGAGGGAGCGAGTTTGTGCTCAGTTGGTTGAGCAACACACCGTGGCTCAGGATTGGCTGAGAGAGCAGGTCAAGTGTTTTGGTGCTCTGCCCATTGAACGCCATGGGCTACAAGGCTCCATTAACACTCTTAAGGTCTGATTAAATTCTTATAATACATCTGGACTCTCACTTTTACACATTAATTTAGCTTAGTCGTTTAAAATGAATGAAATCAGTTTCATTCAGTATTATAAGTTATACACTATAATACTCAGCTTGGAATAATATTATCATGTTTCTTATCCTTAAGCTTAAATTAAATCTTCTTTCCAGGCTCTTCTTCAGACTGTAGACAGGGAAAAGAGAGAAATGAAAGAGCTGAATGCCGTTAAAGATTCTCTGATGGACCTTTGCACTCCAGGAGGTTGTGATGCCCTGACCTTAGAGGTCAGCCATCTTCATGACCTCTGTGTGTCCTCGGAGAAGGAGATGAGGGAACGGTTAGCTGTGTGTGAGGCCAGATTGAGTGATATTGACCGCAGGCTTGCTGGCAGGTCACAGATCCTCAGGGAGCAGGCAGAGGGCCTCTTGGATGAGCTGCGTGCTCAGGACCACTCTTTAGGATTTCTGGTGGCTAGCCAGAACATTACCCATTTACAGGAGAATTGGCATAGGTTCAAGGTATAGTGAGAGTATGTTAATTGGTACGTTAATGTGGTATGTTCTGAAAAAGGAAAGTCATTAAATCCAAACCAAATTAATTTCCTTTGAATTTGTTTTCCCATAGACATGTGAGAGAGACATTGAGGCTTTAGAGGGCAAAGTTCGTGACCTTGGTCAGGCTCTCAGAACGGTCCCAATAGATGAGGGACCCCCTAGTGATGTCATTTCCATAGTGGACACAGTTACACAACAATATTGCAGGTACATGCAGTACAGTGTTTTCATATCATATTTTCAGATCATATGCTTTAACCTAAATCCTGTAGGTCCTGTAGATGCTTGTATGTATCACCATTATAGTGTAATGCTGCTTTAGTTTAGAGTCAAATATTTATTGGAAAATCATTGATTTCCCTCAGTCTGCGATCAAAACTATCAGAAAGGCAGAATGACTGCGCAGACAGCACTGTGCAGTGTGTGAGACAGGCCTTACAAAACATTCAGTCATGGAACCAGATGGCACATGCAAATCCTCCTTCCAGCTCAGCCACATTCATGCAGGTGTGTTTGTGTCTTAATTTTCATACAGTATATGAGTACACAACAAAACACTGCACCTGCCTTATACGTATCTATTTCATAGTAAGGTTGTTGACACCTTGTGAACTGAAACATTTTTACTCCTTAGGCTGCAATTGAGGAAGGTGCAAAACTGCGTAAAAGCCTGCAGGTGGCACTGTCTCATAAAGAACTGCTGAGGGACTGTCTAGGCCCTGACTTGGCTGGCAAACTTGAAAGAGATGGACTGAAAACCCTAAGTGAAGCAGACGCTCACATAAATGACCTTAAACAGGAACTTAGTGTAAGTACATCTCAGTTCTGTGGAATGATGTGATGATTGAACAAAATTTCTAGTGAGTTTAACAGATGAGTTTGTGTTTCAGAATCTTGAGGAGAAGGTTGAGGAGGAGGCTCTGAGGTTGTCATTAGAGGCTCAAAACATTCAGGTTGACTCACAGGTACAATTTTCACATTTAAAAAAATGAAAGCTTATTTCTAGACTTTTAAAGTATCATTATGTGCAGCACTAATGTATGTTAAATACAATTTGAAGGTTTCAACTGTGACCGCATCAACAAAGGAGTCTGATCAGTTGGAATTAGTTTCTTTTTCATCTTTTATTAATGAAAGCTGCAAAACAATGGATGACAGTGAACAGGCCAAGGTACAGCCATCTGAAAACCTTGACAGCAATATACTTATATGTGTTATATCAGAAACTACAACAGAAGCAGAAGTTCATACTGCAAGAATATCACCACTAATATTAGAGACAGAGGTCAAAACATCTGTACCATTTGCCACAGAGATGCTATCTGAATCAGACATAAATGTATATGAATCTGATGTTCCTACAAGCAGCTATGGAGCTAATGAAGGTGAAAATGAGAAATTAATTTCTGTTGCTTTGGAAACAAAGGCTGATGAGAATGCAGATGAAGAGATGCCCACTTTCTCATGCACAGCTCCTGATAGCTTGGAAACCACAGTTCAAGACACAGACATTTGGAGCCGTGGAATTACAAGTCTGAGTGCAAATGGACAAGAAAGTCAGATGTCTTTTGAAGTTGTGGGTTCAGACCTTTTTGCTGATAGAGTGGAGGGTGAGAGCATCAAAGCAGTGATTGCAGAGCCGGATAAAGAGGAAGAAAGCTCATATATTTCACATTCTCTAGAAGAACCTGGTAGAGAAGGTGAAACGCGAACCAAAAAGGTTGCTTCAGTCATTTTAGATGTAGATAATGTATGCATACAGAGTTTAGACACACCTGCAGACAGTGCTACTATTGGAACAGACTCTGCTAGTACTATGGTGAATGAGAAGACAGTGAGTCTTCAAACAATGGGAAAACAAGATGAAGAAACTTTAGCCCCTCTAGAAACGGAAATTTCTGACAAAGCAATAGAATCAATCCCCGTGCCATCTTTTCCTGATAAGGCAGGTGTGGTCAATTTGTCAGAAATTAGTTCTATAGTAGAAGCAAAACAGTCACTGCTGACTGATATAGATACTAACAGAGAAGTGCAAACAACTGCAGCTCCACCTGCTGAAACACAAGATA
Source organism: Danio jaintianensis (assembly GCA_903798115.1). NCBI lineage: Eukaryota > Metazoa > Chordata > Actinopteri > Cypriniformes > Danionidae > Danio > Danio jaintianensis. Next base: position 11,080,235 of record CAIGQV010003909.1, read on the forward strand.
GCGGAGATGCTGTTTCAAGAGCTATTGGAACATTTTCTTCAGACAATGGACCAAATGCTGCAATTGCTGACAGAGAGGGCAACTGGACTACAAATAATGGCCCACGTGAAATCCAGCGTCGATATATTATTCTAGACTTCCCTGAGGGGGTGGAGATGCAGAGACATCACGCTCATGAAGTTACATCTTTAAGTGGATCCAGTGAGACACAGATTCAGGAATCAGGACATTCAGAAGCAGAAAGAATGGAGACGGAAAGTGAGGTAGAATCTGCTGAAACAGAAACAGGTGTTTTAGCCTGCACAAACAGAGCTTTAGAAGCATCAGAACAATTTAAAACAGTCGAAGCAGACCAAAATATATCAACAAGGCAAGTTGGAGAAACTATGCATGTAATTCCAGGTGAAGACACAAGGAAGACCTCATCACTAGATAAAGCACAATTTATAGAAACTGATTCTAAACTTAAACCTTCAGCCAAACAACCAAACGAGGGAGAAACTGAGGTTCAAACAAACAAGGTGTTTGTCTCCTTAACACCTGAAAAGAAACTTAAAGGTAAAGAGGCCGTGGATGTCATTTTAGGAGAAGAGACAATGACTTCATCAAGTGGTAAAGCAAAATCCACAGAAATCGAACCTAAACCGACACCTCTGTTTCAGCAACTGACTGACAGGGACACTGAGATACAGTCCAAAAGAATGAAAGTCTTAATGATACCAGAAGAGACAAACAAGGCCCCATTAGTTGATGAAGCACAATTCATGGAATCTAAACCTAAACTGATGCCTCCTGTCAGACGACAGGATAGTAAAACTGATGTCCAGTCAAACAAGATAAATGCATCAATGCAAGAGAAAAAAGCTGAAAATGAAGAAGTGATGGAAGTCATTATAAAACAAGAAACCTCATCAGGTGAAAAAGCACAGTCCACAGAAGCTGAACCTACACTCATGCAATGGAATGATCAGGAAACTGAGATCCAGTCAAAACAGGTGTATGTTTCACCAGATGAGAAGGCTGAAGATGAACGAACTATTCATATCATTGAGGAAAAAGAAATGTATATGACTCCATTAAGTGAAAAAACACATTCCATAGAAGCCGAACCTAGACCAACTCCACCAGTAAGACGGAAGAACGATAATAAGATTGATGCCCAGTCTTATGAGGTGAGTATCTCAACAACATCAGATGAGAAACCTGAAAATGTACAGACCGTGGCTCCATCAGATGCTAGAACAGAAGCCTTAGAAGCAGAATCTGAACCAACACCACCAGTCAGGCAAAGGAATGAAGGGGAAACAGATTTCCAGTCATATAAAAGAAAATTCTCAACAACTCCAGAGGAGAAACCTGAAAGTAGGGACACTGTTCATATCACTATGGAGGAAGCGACAAATAAGTCAACATCTTCTGATAAAGCACAATCAATAGAAGCTGTGACCAAACCAACACCACCAGTCAGACGGCGAATGGATGATGAAACTGATGTCCAACTTGACATGGCGGATGTCACACCAACACTTCCAACCAGGCGACGTAAAGATGATAGGATGTCCTTGAACCTTGAATCACAAATACAGGGAGAAGTTCTTCCCACCCCACCGAGCAGAAGACGTAGAGAAAAACTGAGAAGTGACAGGTTTTTGTTTGATATAGAGTCCCAGCCCACACCACCAGCAAGAAGACGTAAAGATGATAGAAGATTATCACTTGATCTAGAGACCCAACCCACACCACCAGCAAGACGACGCAAAGAGAAAGATGATCAAACATTTTCCCTTCAGCTGGACTCTCAACCAACACCACCAGCAAGGCTACGTAAAGAGAAAGAAGAAGAACAAAGATTATCAATTGATCTGGAAACTCAACCTACTCCACCATCAAGAAGACACAAGAGTAAGCTAGGTAGTGAAACATCATGTTATAGTGTTGTGATGAAAAGTATGGATATCCAAACTGGTGAAGATAAAGACAGTAAAGATCGAAGATTATCAATTGATCTGGAAACTCAACCCACTCCACCG
>CAIGQV010003909.1:11082274-11093679 GCA_903798115.1 Danio jaintianensis
TTATCAATTGGTCTGGAAACTCAACCTACTCCACCATCAAGAAGACACAAGAGTAAGCCAGGTAGTGATACATCATGTTATAGTGATGTAATGAAAAGTATGGATCTCCAAACTGGTGAAGATAAAGAGAGTGAAAAGTCAATTGTTAAACCAACTCCACCTGTCAGACGCAAAATTAGTCAAGCAGAAAGTTTGGCAATTTGCAAAAAACAAGAAGAAATTGAAACCATTGTGGAGCCCACACCACCAACAAGAAGAAAAGATAGCAAAGTTGACAATGAAATAGTCACAGGCAGTACTAAGCTGAAAGACGAGAAGAGTATGATTAAACCGACTCCACCTCTGAGGCGGAAAGACAGCCGAGCAGAGATTGAGATGGTTTCTATGGTGATGGTTGAGGAAGTCCTGCCAACCCCACCAACCAGGCGGAAGAAAGATGAACTAACTGACAAAGATCAATTAATGCCGGAAGAGCCACAGGTCATACCAAGTTCAACAACAAGTCACAAAGAAAATTTTGAGAGTGAAGATGTTTCAGTGTGTGCAAAAATGGAAGTGGAAGCTGATGTTGAACCAATAACTAAACAAGAAGATAAAGAGAAGATTAACACAGAGCCTTTGATTGGTCAGAAGCAGCATGAGGAAGGGAAGGACTCTGATACTTTAGTTTCAGAACCCATCAGTCAAACAGAGATCATCATTGAATCTCAGGTAACTCCCAAAAGGAGCAAACCTGCATGAAGCATGATGACATGGTCTCTGCATGTTGGACTCTAATGCAGATTTTCATATGCACAAAATGGGGTGTCCTTAAGCTATTTTTTTATTTGCTTTGCGGGGTGAAATTAATCCTCTTACTTTGAGGATTACCAAGCACAGCTAACAGCTAACTTTGACAGAAAAAGCAATATTCTTACAAATTTTCCACTAACACCTATGACTCCTGAATAACCGTCTACTTTGCATCTTTATATTGTTGGTGTGGCTCTGGCTGCCATGTATAAAGTAGTTATTGCCCTCGTAGTCACACTCATAGAGTGGGTGTGAATTATTTTATTTCTATTTTCTTAGATTTTATATGTCACTGTATATGTTGTGAACCTGACTTACTGAATTTATTTTGAGTTAACAGTATAACCATGAGTGAGTTGATTTCTTTCATTGACTTTGTTTACTGCTCTTATATCTGTTTTTTGTCTACAGTCTTGTGTATGTGAAACTGTAGTTGCTAGTTTTCAGTTCAGTAGATTTTTATGTTTTATGTTAATCTTTCATGTGTTGCAGCCACAGGATCAAGATGTGGATGCTTCTCCCCAATCTGGTCTTTCTACTGAAATCATTGAGAGTTCAGCCAAGGAAGAGGATGAGCCAGTGGGACCCACAATGAAGGATATCTACACAGAGATTCAACAAATGACTGAAAAAGGACCAAACAGTATACTCACAGAGGTAAAATCTAAGAAGAAAACTTCAAAAATAAAATATTTGAACCAATTTAAAGGATTAGTTCAAAATTTCCTGAAATTTTACTCACCCCCTTGCCATCCAAGATGTTTTTTTTTTCTTTTTATGGTTTTTAGGGTTTTTGCAGAAAACATTCCAGGGTTTTTATCTATATATTGGACATTTATGCTGATCAATGATTTGAACTTCCAAATTAAAGTAGTAATATAGGCTACTGTAGCAATAAGGGTCTTCTCTAGTAAAACATAATTTTCTTCTAGTTGAATCTGCAGTTCAAACAACTGAGCACCATAGAAGTCAACTATATTGAGAAAAATTGTGAAATGTTTTCCTAAAAAAAGTTCTTTAAGGCAGCAGGAACAATTACATGAAGATCTTGACAAGGTGGTGAACTGGGCTATTCTAGAATTGAACTAATTCCTTTAAGTAGGCTTGAGACAATATACCTATACAGTGAACAGTGTTTGCTATTCGTTCAAATTTATTTTTTTGTTGGCAGGGTCTACCACATGAAAGTACAGAAAATCTCTTTGACACATGCAGCACTGATCTTGAAGCTCGGTTGAAAAGACTAGTCTTCCATTTACTCGAACTTCGAACATGCCCAGCTGCTCTAAACTCCACAGACATGGCCAAACAACTAGAGGTGGCGGAGGTGGGTCAACAACAAGAAAACATTAGTCTGTTATGAACTTAACTTTTAAATATTATATATTTTTCTTTGGCTTGTTGCTTATTTAATATTTAAATTCATTGTTGCTGATTTTTCAGATCAGTTAAATAAAAGTGTTCTGGTTGGAGGCTGACTCATTTAGTATTATATTGTTGTATTATTTTAGGAATGTAGAAGGTCTGCCCAGATACAGGTATCTATGCTGTCTAGGCAAGACCAGGCTAACAGAGACATCAGTGCTGGCACTAATGGCACTGTTCCTGACCCTGAGGGCATGCAGCAACTAAGCGCCCAGTGGAGTGCAGCTTTGTGGGATGCAGCAAGCTCTGTTCACTCCAAGGAAGCTCAACTACAGATGGTTGCAGATTTTGACAGACAGACCCAGAAAGTCAAAGCTACTCTTGAGAGACTCCGAACTGAACGTGAGGCACTAAAAACGTAAGTAATTGTTTTTGAATGACAAGTTTGTTGTTGGACTAAATCACTGGTACTGCTAATAAACAAGGAAAAACAATATATTTGCCTTGTATATCTCAAGATCTCTAGCTGAGAGCAGCTTTGCTGAGGAGGAGAGGCTACACTCTTTTTTAAGAAGTATGGAACAAGAAAGGACAGTCCTTGGTGAACTAATCCAGACTCATGCTAAACTGTCCCCCCACCTCAGTCTTCCTGAGAAACAGGCAGCAGAAATACAACAAAACAGCTTGCAAAACCAGTGGAGGGCGCTGGAAAAGGATGCAGAGATTGCTCTTTACATAGTTACTGCCTATGCTAAGGAAAGTGGGAGTCTTCTTCAAGAGGTCAGTGCCTTAAAAGACCATCTTGAGGACACTCAGAAGACCTTGGATGCATTGACATCTTCACCGGTTTTATGGGATGGCAAGAGAGCCCAAGATAATATGAATATAAATGCTGATCTCACTTCCACCCATCAGCAGTACCTCTACCTTCAGCAATCTTCAGATATGCTTGCCCAGGAATTCCAGTTCAAGGGAGAGACATCCAACATAAAACAGGACCTTCAGCATATTAAACATCAGCTGGATCAAATGGATGAACAGTTGGCATCTGCAACTCCTAGCAGTAGCAACCCAATGTTAAGTAAAATTGTGAAGGTGATGACAGATGCTCTAGCTTGGTCCAAGCAGACAGAATGTGATGTCAAAGAACGGCATAAAAAAGTATCTTTGCTTCCAGAAGAAGTCCATCGACAGATTAAAGATTTAAAGAAATTGCAGTCTGAGATGAGCTCCAAGAAAACCCAGTTAAAGGCATTGGTTGAGGAAGTCGGTGAACTGATGATTGGCCTTGATGAGACTGATGTTTCGATGGTGAACTCATCCTTGAAGACACTTGAGGATTTGTCCAAATCAACCGAGCGAAAACTGGCCGAGGCAGTTCGCGAGATGGAGTCTGGTCTTCAGACCAGGGAGAAAATGTCAGAGCAGATAGCAGATGTGGATTCATGGTTTGTTGGACATCTCCAGAGGGAAGCTTTGAGGAGAGAGGATTATCAAAGTTTGACTTTGGCAGAACTGGATCGCAGGATGAGACAGATCCAGGACTCACTTGGAGAGGCAGAAAAGCAGTCCGCTGTCACTGAAGCTCTACTCATGAAGAGCAAAGACATTGCATCAGAGCTAAATGTCTTAGAGAGTACTGAGCTGAATAAGAAGCTCACCAACCTTCAAGAGGACATCAAGGGTATTGTTATATATGAGAAAGCATGTTGTCAAAAAGTTTTGTATGCCAAACAGAGCCAAGAATCTTCTCAGAGGAAAGTATCATCTCTCGAGTTCAGTCTGAGACAAATGTTAGTTGATGTAAAGAGACACAGATTTCCTGTTACCAAGGATACACTTTCTGTTATTGAACCCTTTAAACAAATGATTGTGGAGCGTAAATCTCAGGTCGAGCAAGTCTGTCCCTGTGCAGAGGACAAGAGAAGAGATCTGTTATGTGTTATCAGTGAACTGCATTATAAAATGATTGATTTGGATCTCAAAGCACAAGCTCACGAAAAATACTTGAGCCTCATTAAGCGCGTTGAGCATCTTAAGGAAGAAATGGAGGCTCAGATTCCTAGGACCAAGGATGAGAGCATTAACAAAGAGGAACGCTACAGAGCTTGTCAGAACCTACTGATCCAAATTCCTTTAATAAGACTCTTGTGTGAGGAAACAAGAGATGAACTCCATGAAATCATAGCAGATCTTTATCCATCTCAGCTCTCAGCTGAACAAAAAAGACTCAAGCAAATCCTAGAAGGCATCAGAACCTCAGAACTGGCAGTGAACAACAATCTTCAGATATTGGAGTGGGACCTGCTGAAACAAATACACTACCCATCAGAAAAGGCAGTATTGCAACAGTTTCTCAAAGACACCAATGAAGAGCTGGAAAAGCCTTATAGTGTTGAACCAAAAGACAGAGTGATTGAAAAACAACTAAGAAAGTTCATTGTGCTCAGAAAGAATGTAGAATCTCGAATGCGAGTGCTTGAGTTTCTTGAAAAAAAGATTGGAGCTCAACTTCCAGAGGACTCCACACTTACTTGCATGAAAGATATGATTTTGGAAAAGTGTGATCAACGAATGGTGAGTTTCCGATTAGTTTTATCTTTGCCTCAATTGAATTTCTTTGCAATATAATTGGTGCAAATGCTTAGTAACAACATGCACAGAATCTTCATTTATAAACATACAATTTAACATTAAAATTTTAAGGGTAATTTCTGCTCCCTTTTTTCAGGTTGGTCTAAATAAAGCCAAAGAACTCTTGAGGAACTACACCAAGTCAGTGATAAATACCATTCGGTTCCTCCAAAGAGCTGAGTTGGTCCTTCTTCCCTCAATCTGCTCTGCTAGGAGCTGCTCTGAAAGACTCAAAGACACTCAGCAGGCTTTACTGACTCTAGACACCGAGTTCCAGTCACATATTTCACAGCTCCAATCTCAAATCCCACAGCATCCCTGCTTCAAGCCAAATGAAACTGAATGTCTTCACACAGAGGTTCTAAGCCAGCTACTGGTCAGGATATCAACCCTCAAGGCCCAGGCCCTGATTCAGCTAGAATCTCTAAAGAGGTACATAGTATGAAACCTAATTTTTACAACAGATCACTGATTTTCTCAGTAAACAATCATAATTACCAATCAATTTAGGCTTATAACTTTAAGTTTAAAATGATTAATTATAGCTGGCTCCTGCTAGCTTACCTCCATTTGACTCACCTCCCTAAACCTCATTCCCATCCAGGTCACGGCACCAATATAACCACTAAATACTTCAGCATATAGATTTAGTTAAATCTTAAAGTTTGTATGTGACATTTACACCCAATTGGCCTGTTACAGTTTTTTAAATTTCATTTTCAATATGCTCACAATGCTCATCACATCTCAAATCTTTATGAAGCATCTTCAGATTCTGTCATCAAATTCTAAATACTCACTGTGGGAATTAACAAATTTCTTGTCCATAACAAGGTGTGTCGAGTGCCAAAAACATTCTCGAAAGTGCTATGAGGAGCTTTGCCAGCAAGTGAGAGACTCTGAAACAATGCTATCACAATGCGCTTCCAAAAAAATTACTTCACACAAGGACTGCAAAGATCAGCAACTAAAACTCAAGGTAAAGGCAAACACTTAATTGACAGTTGGAAGGCTAACAATTTTTGGCATTAGCTCCCCATGTAACATTTACCTGCATTTGCCAAGTGATTCAATGAGATGCATTTTAATTTGCTTTTTGGGTAGCATATTCATAGATGTTCCTAATTTTTAGGCTCTAGTGGAAAATGTTGCTACACTTCCTGGAAAACTGGAGAATCTGAGAGAATGGTGTTTATTGTACGGATGTCGAGCCAACAGGGAAGATGCAGCGAGTGCCATCTGGGGGCAGGTAGCAAGACTGCAGCGTTGTGCTAATGATCTGCACACACGCTCAGAACAAATGGAAGCAGAGTGGAGCAATGTCACAAGGAGTGTAAGTGCCATGATCAAAACTGAGTATTGGTGTATGTTACCTTCTGTACATCAACATGCATGTTAAAGGTGCTGTATATAAGTTTTTTACTTGTCTAAATCATAAAAATACCATATGTCTGCAGATATTTAAAAAACATGCTAAATGAACATACTTTTTTACCTGAAAAACAATGCTAAAGTCAGTTATTCTCCTTTTAATGTGTGTGTTTTCTGACGGAATGTTTGCCTTTGTTTTGGTCTGTGTAACTCCGCCCACTGCCAGTTTACCCAATTATATTTAGGCACCTTGGTTTACCTTGGAAAACACAGTATTTCTATTCAGTCATGAAGGCTGCCTCAATATACGCAGGTGCGACTGAAAATGCGACCTTAAGTAGCAGCCTGCAAAATGAGACACAAATTTCGATTTTTAAAACGTAAACATTAGCTTACAGTGTAAGACTCAATCATCAAGCACGCTCGCTTCTGTTTGTGTCACCATTCTGGCAACCTACCTGTGCATCTAGTTGTCGTGGGATGGGACAGGTGAAAAAACCCCTCAATATTTAGAATTTGGACTGCAATACCTTGCTCAATCAGTTGTCAATCCAACTGCACCTTTAACTAAAAACAAAATATATTTTGTCCTGTTTACTGTGTATATATGAACTATGACAAACTCTTGTGCAGTTAAAATGAACTAATCATCTTTAAATCTTTCAGGTGGAGCATGCAGTCGCTGTGATGGAGCAGGTGTCTGCTGAACTTTCAGACAGCAACAAAGAGAATAGGAATGGTGATGAGCTCCAGGAACTGTTGCTATTCTGGTCTCAGTACCAGGACAGACTGGACTGTGAACACAGAGCAGTCTCTGCATTGGAATTAAGAGCCGCAAGGTTGCTTGGTGTTCCCCCCTACTTGGAACAGGCCCCATCCATTGAGCTGTGCCAACAACTGCAGGCCTTACAGGAGCGATACCATAGGTCTACATAGTCTATTGTTAATTATTCATTTTTTTTATATTTTTATTTTGTTTTCTAGACAGAACAGAACAGTAAAACAAAACCAAGAGATAACAGACAATCAAACAAACCCCATATAACAGTCAGACTTGAAATAAAATTACATTTACTGTACATTTAGCACAATTCTTCTGCAGTTTTCTCCACAAAAGTTAGAAAATGTTGCCAAATAGTAAAGAATCTTTTATATGACTATTTGATATAATATTTTTAATCCAGTGTTTGAATGTTGAGTCTTTCTATTTATACAGAATAATCTAGAGCTAAATTTATTCTGAGATATTTCAGTTATGTTTTCTTGTATGTAATCTTGCCAGTTGGGAATTCCATGTTCCAGTGCTTTACATATTAATTCTAAATCAGTTGGCTTACAGACTAAAGTAGATCAACATTAGAAACCGGTGTCCTATCCCAGAGTCCAAGCAAAAACATATATTATTCAGAACCATAAACTGCACATTCTCAACTAAATATTTAGGTTCAAATAAAAGCTTATATTGGGCGACACGGTGGCTCAGTGGTTAGCACTTTCGCCTTACAGCAAGAAGGTCGCTGGTTCGAGCCTCGGCTGGGTCAGTTGGCGTTTCTGTGTGGAGTTTGCATGTTCTCCCCGTGTTCGCGTGGGTTTCCTCTGGGTGCTCCGGTTTCCCCCGGTTTCCCCCACAAGTCCAAAGACATGCGCTATAGGTGAATTGGGTAAGCTAAATTGTCCGTAGTGTATGTGTGTGAATGAGTGTGTATGGATGTTTCCCAGTGATGGGTTGCAGCTGGAAGGGCATCCGCTGCGTAAAACATATGCTGGATAAGTTGGCGGTTCATTCCGCTGTGGCGACCCCAGATTAATAAAGGGACTAAGCCGAAAAGAAAATGAATGAATGAATGAAATTGGCTGTAGTGTATGTGTGTGAATGAGTGTGTATGGATGTTTCCCAGTACTGGGTTGCAGCTGGAAGGACATCCGCTGTGTAAAACGTATGCTGGATAAGTTGGCGGTTCATTCCACTGTGGCGACCCCTGATGAATAAAGGGACTAAGCCGAAGGAAAATGAATGAATGAATGAATAAAAGCTTATGTTATGGTGAACGAGCACATACTTTTCTTGTATGAGGATTTCTCCCTCCTTGCTTTTTAACATATATATTTGCAGTGTGTTCTTTGAATGGGAGTTTAATATGTGCTTTGACTTGTGTGTCCTGCAGTCTGAAGGAGCGGAGCACTCAGGGTCAGAGGACAGTAAGAACAGAGGTGGAGGAGAGGGAACGAGTGCAGGAGCAGCTGGAGGGAGTGAGAGAATGGCTGGATTCTGCCGTCTCTCTCCTTTCTGTGCTGGAGCACGAACCTAGCAAGAAACAGCTCCAGGTGAGGCAACTGTTTTTTGACTTGTGTAGTAATAACCTTTATTTAACCAGGTAAGTCAATTGAGAACCAGTTCTCATTTACAATGATGACCTGGCCAAAAGGCGACATAAAAATCAGATACGAAGCAGCAAGGACACAATACAATAACAATTACACAAATGCAGATATTAAAATATAAAACAAAAGAACAACTAAAAATAAGCACAGTGATCTTGTACTATTAACTGGATTGAATTTTTAAAGGATGATAATGGAATAAAAGTATTGAGCTTTAAGGTCTGCTGCAGATGATTCCAAGCATCAGGAGCGGAAAACTGAAAAGAGTAGCGACCAAAAGAAGTACCAACCTTAAGTATACAAAGGTTAATAAAACTACTAGAGCACAGATTTCAACATGTATTATGAATGTTAAGAAGTCACTGTAAATACAGTGGATTTTTCCCAATGAGAGTTTTGTAACTGAACAGAAACCAATGAATTTGTCGATGTGATTTAAGAGAAAGTCAATTCAATAAAGAATACATTGTTTAGAATACATTCATTTGTTTACATAACGTGATATAAGCACTGGACTTTGCAAATACACCGAAAGTTCATATTTTGCACAAATCTGTGAATTACTTAACAATAATAGTCACAATAGTAACAATAGTCCAACGACGGTGGGGTTACAAAAAACACAGCTAGACAGAGAACAAAGGAAACATAAGGGCTATGCTGTATATCAAACTAAAGGAATCGCATGACATCAAACTAAAGGAATCGCATGACTCAACCAATGAGAAACTAAACACATTTTTTGGTTAAACATTTAGTTCAATACTGATGTTCATTACTATAACCCCAAATCAGAAAAAGTTAGGACAGTATGGAAAAAATAAAAAAAATAAAATAAAGTTGTAATTTCTTTGAGTTGTATTTCATTTCAGAAAATACAACAAACATTATTTAATGTGTTCCTCGTGATTTTTATTTTTTATTTTTTTCTTCAAAATACACACGTATTCCAATTTCGGTTCTTGCAACACATTTCAAAGAACGTTGGAACAGTAAAGCACTTTGTAATGTTGCCATTCCTTTTCACAACACTTAAAAGACGTTTAGGGACTGAAGACACCAAGTGATGAAGTGTTTCTGCTGTAAGTTTGTCCCATTCTTCCTGCAAACATGTCTTAAGGTGGGCAACAGTGCGGGGTCTTCGTTGTTGCATTTTGCGCTTCAAATTCCAGAGAAGTCGACTGCACTTTTGGACACTGTTAATATAGGGCTTCCTTTTGGCACAGTACAGTTTTAACTGGCATTTGTGGATGCAACTACGTATTGTGGTGCTTGACAAAGGTTTGCCAAAGTAGTCCTAAGCCCATGTGATATCACTTATAGATGATTGACGATTCTTGATGCAGTGCCGCCTGAGGGATCGGAGATCAAGGTTGTCCAACTTAGGCTTGCGCCCTTGTCCCTCACGCACTGAAATTCCTCCAGATTCCATTAATCTTTTATTTATGTTATGCACTGTTGAAGGTGAAATATCCAAATGTCTTCTTCATATCTTTCTTTGAGGAACATTGTTTTTAATATCAATAATTTAATAGTGTAAGAGTATTCAATAATTTTCTCACATATTTGTTGGAAAACTGGTGATCCTCGGCCCATCTTTGCTCCTAAAGGACTAGACCTTTCTTGGATGCTGCTTTTGTACTAAATCATAATTACAGTCACCTGTTGACATCACCTGTTTCAAATCACATCATTATTAAACCAATTTACCTGATTACTAGCCCTAAATTGCTCATGTCACAACTTTTTTGGAATGTGTTATAGGTCTGAATGACAGGAAAGGATGTATATTTACAAATGAAATGAAGTTGACGAGACAAAACATGAAATATTTTGTGTTCATATTGTCTGCAAGGAAATACAAGTCAAAGTAAATTTGGAAATTACTACTTTCTTTTTTTATTTGCATTTTCCATACTGTCCCAACTTTTTCTGATTTGGGGTTGTATGTTTTCCACTAATTAAAGTGTTTTCTAGTTTTATTAGTTGCAGGCTTTTAGTGTGTATTTAATGCTTTCTCCTAATTGAAATTTACATTGCTGTTGTGCTTGGTAAATGATGCTTCCTGACAAGATCATTTACAAGTGAATAAACACGAATAGGCACAGATAGAGTATTGAATGCTTTTATGAGGTTTATATCTGGGCAACCGAGATACTTTAGATCCTTGGATGGTTAATCTTAGCTTTTATTGTCCAGCATTTATTGGTCTGAGGTGGTTTTGAGAGAAGCAGTTTGTAGAAATAGACACCAAGCAGAAGACATATTATCCTGTTGTTTATAACTCGGAACCACCTGTTTCTGGTTAAGACAGACTTTTATTTGCTTTATTGTGTTTTATCACTTCACGTCTAGTTGGAACACTATGTGATGGAGAGAGAGTCTGTTTTTGTGTTGAATTTCAGGCTGTTTCATCCAATCAACTCAAACTCACATTCTCAAAGATTCAAAAGCTTTTAAACAGTTATTTTATCTCAAACACACACACACACATACACACACACATAATGCTGTAGACGTCGCTATTTTTCTCCTTCATTACCTTTTCACCAGACACACAGACGAGAGGGCTCTGTATTTGTGTTCTGGCTAAATAGCTGAGTCATGTCCAACATCCCCACACAATCTATCTTTTCTCTTCCTCACATACACACACTTGTTCTCTCTTTCTCCCATTCACTTTCTCAAGCACACACTTTTGGTTCAGATTTTCCCACACACACCTGTAAGTGGATCCTGCAGGTTTGATCCCAACGCCAATGATGATGTCAGCTAATGCACTCTCTCTCACACACACACACACACACACACACACACACACACACACACACACACACACACACACACACACACACAAACAT
>CAIGQV010003909.1:11120838-11148651 GCA_903798115.1 Danio jaintianensis
TTTGGGGTAGAATGTTTCTCTGATGTGCTGATAGTTTGTGCAGCGGGTGAGGAAGTGTTCCTCCGTCTCTACCTCTGACTGGGCACAGTGTGGGCAGATGCGGCTCTCTCTGGGTTGCCAGCTCTGTCTGTATCGGCCCGTCTCTACAGTCAGACTGTGAGCACTCAGCCTGTATTTGGTCAGTGTTGCTCTTAATTTACTGTCCTTTACTGCACTCAGATATGTTGCTGTCGTATAATCTCTATTTAAGTCTAAATAACATTGAAGTTTACTTTGTTTCCTTGCTGCTTCATTCCAGTAAATCAGATACTCTTCTTTTCGTGCATTTATCATTTGATTGGCTTTAGTTCTGTGGATGAGCACGTCCGTGTCCTGATGCTGCCTGCTGTTAGTCATATTTGCTATGTTGGTTTGTGTTTGCAGCTTCAGGACCATCTGAATCAGGGGGCTTTTTTCAGTGTCCATTTCTTGGTTTTTGAGGGCTTTAAAATGATAAGAGTTGGGGTCACTCATTTTTATATGTTTCCAAAATTTGACGGCCCGTTTCTCAATGCGCATGAGTAGAGGATACTGGCCTAGTTCTGCCCTGCATGCATTGCTGGGCGTGTTCCTCTGTACCCTGAGGATGCTCCTACAGAACTCTGCATGTAGGCTTTCAATTGGATTTTTATCCCATTTATCAAACTCATGACTGAGGAGAGGACCACACACTTCACTCCCGTATAGCACTATAGGTTCAATCACTGACTGGAAAATTTTGAGCCAGATTCCAACTGGAATTTCTATTTGTGTTGATTTTTTAATGGCGTAAAAAGCTTCTTGCTTTCTCTTTCAGTTCATTCACAGCCAGATTTAGTCTTCCATTAGCACTTATTTTCAACCCAAGGTATGTGTAGCTTGTGGCAGGTTCAATTTTTGTCATACCAAGGGTGAAGTTGTATTTCTTTCCCTGACATCTGGGTTTTTTCTGGAATATTAGGGTTTTGGTTTTCTTTGGGTTAACGGTCAGGGCCCAGGTCTGACAGAAGCTGTGCAGGATATCCAGCTGCTGCTGTAGACCCTCTTCTGTTGGCGACAGCAGCACCAGATCATCTGCAAACAGCAGGAACTTCACACTGGAGTCGTATAGTGTAAGACCCGGCGTATCTGCTTGCTCTAGGAGCATTGCTAATTGATTGATGTAAATATTGAAGAGGGTCGGTGACAGTGGACAGCCCTGTCTCACACCCCGTCCCTGAGTGAAGAATTCTGTTCGCTTATTTCCAATTTTAATTGCGCACTGATTGTTGGAATACATTGTTTTTATAATGTTGTATGTTTTACCCCCAATACCTGATTCTAGAAGTTTAGACCGCAGACCTTCATGCCAAATTGAATCAAACGCTTTCTGAAAATCTACAAAGCAAGCAAATATTTTGTTTTTGTTTTGATTGACGTATTTGTCAATCAGAGTCTGAAGGGTGAAGATATGGTCTGATGTTCTGTAATTTGGCAGAAACCCAATCTGACTTTTGCTGAGGACATTGTGCTCTGTAAGGAAGCCTATGAGTCTGGTGTTGATGATGCTGCAGAACAGCTTCCCCAGATTACTGCTCACACAGATGCCTCTGTAATTGTTAGGATCTGATTTGTCTCCACTTTTGAATATGGGCGTTATTAATCCTTTATTCCATATGTCAGGAAAATGACCAACACTCAGAACCAAATTGAACAGTTTCATTATAGCCAATTGGAATTTGTGATTTATGTTTTTAATCATTTCATTAAGGATACCGTCTGGACCACTTGCCTTTTTTGTTTGTAGGACTTGTATTTTATCTGCTAGCTCTTTTTCTGTGATTGGGTAGTCTAACGGATTTTGGTATTTGCCAAATATTTGCTCTGTATGGGTTAACTTATTATATATATGCGACTGTTCCGTACTCATGTTTATTTTACTAAACAGTTTCTCAAAGTGGTTTTTCCAGGTGTCTCCATTTTGTATTGTTAGCTGTTCATGTTTCTTTTTATTAAGGAGATTCCAGTTGTCCCAGAAATTGCTTGAATCCACAGATTCTTCAATTGTTTTGAGCTGTTTTTGGATGTACTCTTCTTTCTTTTTTCTGATTGTGTTTTTATATTTTTTAAGCTCCTCGCAGTACCGAAGATGTACATCTGTATTCTCTGGTTGTCTGTGTTTTTGATTTGCTAGTTGTCTTAAGTTTTTCTTTATTGTTTTACAATCAAAGTCATACCATTTTTCATTCTCTTGTTTTTGTTTAAAAGTTTTCTTAGTAGTTTTAATATTAGATATCGTTGCCAAATAATCAAATATGTAATTTATGTTTTCTACAGCTAGATTAACACCATCTCCATTAGGAGGATAACTATTTTCCATAAATTCATCCAAAAGTAAACCTATTTGGGGGTCTTCAATTGCGTTACTTTATTTTTCAGAGCTGTCTTGTACCCATCTATAATTATTTATAATGTTATACAATTTACTGGATTGTGAAAATATATTAGTACTCTTGTTCCTTTTTATATAAAGTGTAATTTGGCTGTGATCTGATAGAGGTGTTAGTGGTTTAACAGTGAATGCACTGAAAGAGAACAGATCTAAATCTGTGATCATGTAGTCAACTGTTGAGCTACCGAGAAATGAGCTGTAGGTGTATCTCCCCAGAGAGTCTCCTCTCACCCTGCCATTGACCAAATACAGACCGAGGCTTCAACAGAGCTCAAGTAGGAGCTTTCCGTTCTTATTTATTTGGGCATCAGAGTTATTCCTAGAGGTATTTACACTGTTTTGTTGATAACTCTGTCCAAATATGTACTTATTCCCACTGTTTGTGGTACAGTCAGTTAAGGACCCTGTTCTAGCGTTGAGATCTCCACACAGCAGCACACTTCCCTGGGCCTGGAAGTGGATTATTTGAGTCTGGATGGTCTCAAAGATGTTTTCATTATAGTATGGAGATTCGGATGGAGAAATGTAAAGAGCACATAAGAATATGTCCTTTTTCGTTTGACTGAGCTGATTGTCTATTTTGAGCCAGATATGAGTTTCTTCTTTTTTAATTAATTTGATGTATTTATCGATTTCGAGTTTGTGCCAGATTATTGTGCCCCCCGAATCTCTACCATGTTTAATTTTTTCATGTTTTTTAGATGAAATAAATATTTCACGGTATCCTGGGGGACAAAGAGTGACCTCATCAGTTCTGCGCCATGTTTCCTGAAGTATTAGGATGTCTATGTCTGAAATGCTGTTCTTAAAATCCAAGGTGTTGACTTTACACCCAAGACTGGATGAGTTAACACCCTGAATATTCCACAATGAGATCGTCAGCGGTTTCATTTGGTCAACAAACAATTTTAACATTCCTCTAGAATAGAACCAATCCATATAAACCTTAAAATAACTAAATATCATATACAGTCATTTATATTAACAAGATTATCTAGAGTACAAGCAATTTTGAGTATTTTACTCACAACTATTCCATCAGCCGTGAGCAGATTAAATTGAGCATGTGTTTGATCTCTCTTAGACTGGTGCTGTGTGTGTCCACTGGCTGTTTTAGTGCTGCAGCGTAGCTCAGTTTTCCCTGTTCTTGTCTGTGACTGTTGGGCTGTAAAGCAGGCGTCTGCTTTGTCCAGGTGTTACCACCCATCACAGAGGCTCCTCTGAGTCCAAGCTGTTTCCTCTGCTGGTGGTGTGGTGGTACTACAAGATTCTGCCGTTGTTGATGGTGGTGTGGGGCTGGCTGAGAGTGTGGAGGCTGGGGGCGTGGGTACTGAGGGTGTAGGTATGCTGGCATTTGGTGTGGGTGCTGAGGGCGTGGGTGCACTGGCAGAGGGCGTGGATGCTGAGAGTGTGGGTGCGCTGGCACAGGGCGTGGATGCTGATGGTTTGCTGGCACAGGGCGTGGGTGCACTGGCACAGGGCGTGGATGCTGAGGGTGTGGGTGCGCTGGCACAGGGCGTGGATGCTGATGGTCTGCTGGCACAGGGCGTGGAAGCTGAGGGTGTGGGTGCGCTGGCACAGGGCGTGGATGCTGATGGTCTGCTAGTACAGGGCGTGGATGCTGAGGGTGTGGGTGCACTGCCACAGGGCGTGGATGCTGATGGTCTGCTGGCACAGGGCGTGGATGCTGAGGGTGTGGGTGCGCTGACACAGGGCGTAGATGCTGATGGTCTGCTGGCACAGGGCGTGGATGCATTGGCCCAGGGTGTGGGTGCTGATGGTCTGCTGGGACAGGACGTGGGGGCTGATGGTGTGGGTGCTGCTGGTGGTTTCTCAAAGATGCAGGATAGGGCTCAGCCGGATGTGGGTAAGAGGCACTGTGTGGTGATGCTGGAATAGCGTGTGTTTTAGATTGAGGATGGTGAAGTTCTCTTCTGCTCTTTGAGGGACTGTCTGGGGTACGACCAAGAGCAACATCTTTAAGATTTTTAGCAAACACATGCACATTGTCTCTATGCAGATGGACGTGGTCTTGAAGATGGTGAATGCCCAGTGTAGGGTGATGTGCGATGCGAATGTTTGGTATTTCAGCACATCTACGTGAGATCTCTGTGTCTCTCTCTCTCTCTCTCTCTCTAGGTGTGTGTTGAGAGTCAGCGCCCCCTACAGGCCAGGTTGACCAGAAGCGCGAGTGTGCAAGAGATGCTGAGCTCCTCCAGAACTAAACTGTTCAGACAGAGTAGCCTTCAACAGCAAAGGGTAACACACACAAAGGATATTTTTAACATTATTTATTCCTCTGATGACAGTGCAGATTTTTTAGCAGCCACTGCTTAATAAAAATCTTTAAAAATATTTATTTCTGATTAATGTTTTTTATGCAAACCACAATACATTTTTCATAATTGCTTTATGAATAGAACATTTAAGACAACAGCATTTATCTTTGAAATAGATTTTAAATATATTTACTAATATATTTGGTCAGCATATGTCCTTGTTGAAAAAAAACACTAAGTTTTGAAAGATTTTTAATGTCATGTTTCAGGTACAAATTTATATAAAATAAATTAAGATAAACTAAACTAAAATTAAATGAAATGTAAAAGTAATTAAACAATGACTAAAATATAATTATAAAAATAATAATAAATAAAATGATAAATGATCAAATAAATGAAACGGAATTAAATTAAATTAAGCTAAATTAAATTAAAATAAATTAAATTGGTGGTTCATTCCACTGTGGCGACCCCTGATAAAGCAGTGATTAAGTCAAAGGAAAGACAGTGATTTTATTTTATTTTATTTTATTTTATTTTATTTTATTTTATTTTTTGCAGTAATGCTGGATATTACACTGTCACAATGTAATTTCATGACAGGTATAAATTCATAGACTTATACATAGTGCTAAACAAAGCCTATAGTGCAAACATAACATTGCTCTCATTCCTCACCCCGTTTCATTCTCGTTTTCAGGAATTGGAGCACGGTTTAAATGAACAGAGGGATCTAACTAAAGCTATCGCAATTCAAGGCAGCAGAGCCCAAACACATAGCCAGAGCACAGATGAACATACAGGGTATCAAATCACACACACACATTTTTGTATAATATATACAGGTATATCCACACTTTACCATCATATAACACTCTCTGACTGCCTGCAGCACCTTGGCAGCAAATGAGAATGATGACAAGAGAGAGGAAGTAGAGCTAGCAGTCCACAGGAAGTGGACACACCTCTGTAGCAGACTGAAGACAGAAGAGACTGAGCAAGATCATGGAGATAAAGATCAAGTTCAATCTGAGGTCTGAACACTCCTGACTCTGTTATTAAAGTCAATCCTTCCCTTATAACTGAATTTTTTGCTTGGCTGTTTGTATTTTGTGTTTTATATGCAGTTATTAGCCCTCATGTGGACATTTTATCTTTTCGAAATGTGTGCTTTTTCAACACATTTTTCAACATATCAGTTTTAATAAGTAATTTCTAATTAATAACAAATTATTCTATTAAAAGAATATTCTAATAACAAAATTCTTTGCCATGATGACAGTACGTAACAATTTTCTACTTATTTTCCAAGATACTAGTATAATAATATTGACCATAAAAATTGTTTTAAAACAAATTTAAACTGCTTTTACTAAAGGCCAAACTAAAAGAAATAAGACTTTCTCCAGAAGAAACAATATATTATAGGAAATACTGTAAAAATTTCCTTGCTCCATTTAACATTACTAAAAGAAAAAAAAAACTCACATGAGGGCTTTAACTGTACATTATTTTATAATGTTTATTTGAAGTTTCCGTGTGTATAATTAAAAAAAAGTAGACATTGAAAAAAAAGTGAGCTATTAAAGCAAAGAACATTTATGCAGTCTAATTTATTTTGTGTGGATGTGTGTGAACAGATTCTTGCTCCATCTGTGTGTTTGTGGAGTGGAGCTGCTGTTTCTCTCTGCCTGCAGGAGATTCAGTCCAGCATCACACAACTTAAAGAACTGCAAAGCTCAGCAGCAACACAGGTGTCTATAACAAACACACGTCCTATCACGCACCATACAGAAATAATGCTTATAATCTATATACTGTTCATGAGACACACACTCCCTTACACTTAGAACACACTCAGCTCTGAGATATCAGAATGAACTGTGTGTGTCTGTGTGCAGGATCATCAGTCTCTGGATGAAGGTCTGTTTGAAGTGTTGAGTGGAGTAAATCTCACTCTCCGTTCTCTCACACACACTCTCGTGTTTCAGCCTGCAACCTCTCGTACTGACACACTGAGCCAGCTGCAGCAACTACAGGTATCCATCTATACACTCACCCACACATCTATCAGTCTAGATCAACTCAAGCCAATACAACCAATCACACATTTATCCATCCATCCATCAATGCATTGCATCTACATCCCCCCAATACATCCTCAATACATCCTTCCACCTATTTGTCTGTTCATCCACTCATTCACACATATATTAATTTACACATCAATCGAAGCCATAAAAGCACCCATACACTTAACCTTCTACCAATCCATCAACCATCCATTCATCAATCTTTCAGACAACCATCAATTTATCCATCCACCCATCCATTTGTCCTTCCATCTATTCATCCCTCCATCCATACATCATCCCTCCCATCCATATACATATACTCTCCCGTAGATGGATGATTACTCTCTCCATCCATCCATCCATACATCCATCCACCCATCCATCCGTCCATCAGTCCCGTTATTGACCCATTATTGATCTCACCTATATATCCAATTCACCTAAACACCCATCAGCCATCCATACATTCATCCATATATTCATCCATCCATCCATCCATCCATCTATCTGTCCATCCATCCATCCATCCATGCATCTATCTATCCATCCGTCCATCCATCCATCTATCCATCCATCTATCCATACATATCAATCAATCAGATTATTGACCTATCTATCCATTCATCCACTGACCATCCACCCTCTCACCCATATTTGCAATTCACCTAAACACCCATCCATCCATCCATCCATCCATCCATCCATCCATCCATCCATCCATCCATCCATCCATCCATCCATCCATCCATCCATCCATCCATCTATCTATCTGTCCATCCATCTATTCACCCATCAATTTGTCTATCCATCCATCCATCCATCCATCCTTTCATTTGTCCATCCAATTATCCATCCATACATCTGCCTATATCTCACATCTATCTGTATCTCCATCAACCATCCCTCTAGCCATAAATTCTTCCATTCCCATCCATCCACCCACCCTCCATCCATAAATACATTCATACATCCCCCAACCCACACACACCTTACCACTCATCCACCTCTGTCAGATTAGGGCTGTGCAATTTATCAAAATAATCAAACTATAATATATATAAATATAAAATATTGCATTTTTGAGCATGCTATCACATTTTGCATTGTCCTTT
Organism: Danio jaintianensis; assembly: GCA_903798115.1. Taxonomy (NCBI): domain Eukaryota; kingdom Metazoa; phylum Chordata; class Actinopteri; order Cypriniformes; family Danionidae; genus Danio; species Danio jaintianensis. Next base: position 11,128,757 of record CAIGQV010003909.1, read on the forward strand.
AATATTTGATCTGATTTGTCTGTCAGTGTCTTTATCTCTTTATTCATACATTTATTCATATATTACTCCCATTCTTTCTTTGAATTTCAGAGTTTATCTGCAGAGCTGATTTCCTTGGAGTCCGCATTCAGCTCTCAGGGGTCAGAGGTTATGAAGTTGTTAGTTTCAGGTTCATCGGTATCAGAGACATCCACCTGTTTTGACCTCGTGACGCAGCATGTGTGTGACATTCAGAAGACTCTTGCTGAGAAACAGGAGCAGCTACAGGAGAGAATAAAACACACAACTCAGCTTCAGGTCAGATTTCTGTCAAACTAATGAGATTGATGTGCAGTTACGTGAAAATTCTTGTAGCTTGCGAGTTACTAGACACACAAAAATTCAGGAAATTGATTCCCATGGGTTAAAAGTGCAATTTTTTCAGTAGTTTTAGCAGGTTTTAACACCCCAAACCCTCAAAACTTCATCCTCATAACTGTCACGAACACTCAAACTTGTTTGGTTTGAAAAAAAAACATCATAAGAACAAATTTTCTTTAGTCTCATGTTCAAAGGGATTGTTCACCCAAAAATGAAAATTTAATTACTATTTATTCACCCTCAATTTGTTAAAACCTTTATGAGTTTATTAATTCTGTTGAACAGCAAAGAAGCTATTTTAAAGAAATCTGAAAACCTGTAACCACTGACTTCCATAATATTCGTTTTTTCCTGCTCTGGAAGTCAATGGTTATAGGAGTAAATAGTGAGTAAATTTTCTAAACTATCACTTTAATTGAACAATTCTACATCTATGAATACATATAAGACAGTGGCGTATACTATATTTTTTCTCCTTTATCTTTTTGCCTGGCATCTTATTAGTAATATTTCCTTCCTTGTGTGTCAAACCCTGCAGAAAAAAGCAAAAGACCTGCATGACTCAGTACTAACTAACACATTGATCCTTCCCTCTACATCTAATGGAGAAATCCACCATGACCTTTACACACAGCCTATTAAGAAAACTCACTATTAAACAAGGGAGAAGATCATGTGCGTATCTGTTAAACTAATAATAATAGTATCATAAATACATCTGTACATGTACATTCTAAATGCCTCTTAGTTATCAGTGTTTGTCATGAACATATCCGCAGAGGACAAAATGCTGATGTTTACTTGGTACATTTGCTGACTTCAGTGCCACTTCTACAAATTTGTAGCATTTCATATTTCCCCTGAAGACTCATAAAGTCATAAAGTTAGGTTTTCTTGCACTAAAAACATCATATATTTGAATTTTTTATTAGTTTTCCTCATTTGATTGAACAACCATCATTCCAGGAGTCCATTTGATCATTGATGTTTATGACGTTTATGATGTTTAGGACGTTTATGACTTCATTGTGCATGAAGGTATCTTAACTGTGCCTATGCTGTGTTTACATGTGAAGGCTCTCACTGGGCAGAAACAGGAAGTGGAGCAGACTGAGAGGAAGCTGGCAGAACTCAGAGATGAGACAGAGAGTCAAGATCAGCCTTCGTCCCTTACACAGCAGATCAGCACACTGGAGGTTCAGAATTTAATTCAGTTCCAGTTCAGCTCCTGATAGCAAAAATGAGACCCAATTGAAATTTTAATATGAATGTACAATAGAATTCGGAGGTAGATTTTAAATATATTAACTAACAATGCTTTATTTATTGCCATATTTAAAGTTGTTTTTAATAAATAATCTTTTTCTCCATAAAATACAAACCTATTATTTATTTATTTATTCATTTATTTATTTAATTTTTTTGTATTTCATAATGTATTCATTATAAACATGTTGTGACACAAACAATTTATATAATATACTTTCAGAAAGATTAGCTGATATTAATAATCCATGTTTAAAATGCTAGGATTTTTTGACAATATAATAAAATACATGTACCCTAGCATTTAAAAGTTTGGGGTGAACAATACTTTAATTAATACTTTTATTAAGCAAGGACACATTAAATTATCAAAAGTGACCTTTATAATGTCAGAGAAGATTTCTATTTCAAATAAATGCCATTGACCATTCTATTCACTGAACAATCCTGAAAGAGGTGGTTCATGGTCTACATAAATAAATAAATAAATAACAAATCTGATTTCAACGTTGATAAGAATAAGTAATCTTACTTGGACAACAAACCATCATATCATCTTGTGATATTGGAGACGGTACTGTAGCAATTTAAAAACTCAGCTTTGCCTTCACAGAAATAAATAACATTTTAAAAATATATTAAATAGAAAGTAGTTATGTGAAATAATGTATTTTGGATTGTGATTATATTCTAATATAACGTACACTTTGTGTAGGCAGTGTTGGAGAGTGTTTGGAGTGATATAGAGCAGCGCTGTGGAGCTCTGCAGTGGACTCTAGATCAGCAGCAGATGAGCCGAAAAATACTGAAGGCTCTGCAGATGCTGTTGAATCTTGGAAAAGAGAAACTCACCAGCATGTCTCAAATAGAGCTCGGAAATACAGCACAACTACAGACACAACTCAACACACACACGGTAAAACATATCACACACCTCAAACGCACACATACAGCTCTTAAAACAACAAATCAACACTGTCGTTAAAGAGTCTGTGATCTCTCATTCATCTCTTTGTAAATCTACAGTCGTTTTTCCAATCTCTGAGTGCCCACCTGAGGAGACTGCAGCAACTGAGTGTGCGGATGCCACACAGCACCTCCTCTGACTGGGAGACTGAAGTGTCTGAGGTTGAAGGTCAAGTTTCCAGTGTTTTACAGCAGGCTCAGGCTGTTGGTACATTACTGCACTCGGCACTACAGGTATACGAGAGCAAGGGAATTCTTATATAAGCACTTTTGATGCACAATATATGCAAACCAGTTCTAATGCACAAAATGGGTCTAAAATGACATATTCATTCCTATATTATTTCAATCATGGCTAATTGTTTCCTTGATGAATATTTGAAAAACATGTATTTTATCAATTATTATTCCATAAACTCCACACATCAGGTTTATTAATATATTAACAGTTTTTGTTTATGTATTCAAAGATCAATTTTACACATATGGGTAAAAAAAAAAGGCCCATATATAGTACAAATGTTACTTTGATATCCACAAGTTTACAAAAAGTACGTTTGTTCAAAAAGTAAGAAAGGATCATTAAAGATTGAATACTGAAGACATTTGTGCTGCCCATTACATTACAAATCACAGGAGATGGCAAATTCTTCAGCAGGATAGCGCTCCTTCTCATACTTCAGCCTCCACATCAAAGTTCCTGCAAGCAAAGAAGGTCAAGGTGCTCCAGGATTGGCCAGCCCAGTCACCAGACATGAACATTATTGAGCATGTCTGGGGTAAGATGAAGGAGGAGGCATTGAAGATGAATCCAAAGAATCTTGATGAACTCTGGGAGTTCTGCAAGAACGCTTTCTTTGCCATTCCAGATGACTTTATTAATAAGTTATTTGAGTCATTGCAGAGATGTATGGATACAGTCGTCCAAGCTCATGGGAGTCATACACAATATTCACTCTTTTTCCACTGCACCATGACTTTATATTCTATACTGTACATTATTTCTGTTAAGTGACAAGACTTTTGTCTAAGCAAAGTCAGACCTTACTGTCCTAATTAAATCATTAAAAATCAAGGCATGATCATATTTTATTTTGGCAAAATAAGCATAATCTAGAGGCCTTTGCCTTTCATATAAGCCACTTTTGATACCAAATGATCAACTAGAAGTCAAGTTATTATTTGTTGTTCCTAAAACTTGGATAGGCGACAAAACTTTTGTCAGATAGTGTGTAGGCAATAAAATCTCAGTTTGGTCAATTTAGACCCATTTTGTGCATTAAAGGTTTAAACATTATAGGGTGTTGTTGACGTGTAGTTAGTTTGAAGGCTAAAAACAGTAAAAAAAAAACAGCAGCCCTGATTCTGACACAAATTTACAGTGTTTGGAATTGTACTAAAATAGCAACAACAATAGTAGCTGCTGCTTTCCTTATTTTCTGTTGTCTCTTTTGTCTCTTTATTTGTAAATTGCATGAGCTTATTTTTACCATATAAAATCCAAAAGATCTGAAAGGGGCCATTCATACAGCCATCTATAGATCCTCCCTTTAATGAAATCAAGAAAGTGGTCAAAAGAGGTGGACTAAAACACCAAGTGTAAACAGGAATGTGTCTTTCCTGTCTGCTTGTGATCTGATCTAACAAACAAAAAATAGCATATTGATAGCAGGTGTATAACAAGACCAAAGATACGGAGAATTTGATGTATTTCAGGTTTGCTCTCATTGGGATGAAAACCTGTCCTGGTTAGAAATGCTGCTGCAGAGGTTAGAGACTCAACTTCCCATGATGCCTCTTTGGGAGCAAACAGAGGAGCAGCTCAGCCAGAGTTTTTCTGACTATCAGGTAATGCAGTGAAGCCCTTCTAAATTATTAGCCCCTGTATATTTTTTCCCCAATTTTTGTTTAACGGAAAGAAGATTTTTTTCAACACATTTTTAAACATAATAGTTTTGATAACTAATTTCTTATAACTGATTTCTTTTATCTTTGCCATGATGACAGTACATAATATTTTACTAGAGTTTTTAAGACACTAGTATTCAGCTTAAAGTGACATTTAAACGCTTTAGTAGGTTAATTAGGCAAGTTAGGGTAATTAGGCAAGTCATTGTATAACAGTGGTTTGTTCTGTGGACAATCAAAAAAATATTGCTTAAGAGGGCTAATAATATTGACCTTAAAATGTTTTTTTTATTTTTTATTAAAAACTGCTTTTATTCCAACTGAAATTAGACTTTCTCCAGAAGAAAAAATATTATAGGAAATACTGTGAAAAATTTCTTGCTCTGTTAAACATCATTTGGGTAATATTTAAAAAAAGAAGAAAAAAATTCACAGGAGGGCTAATAATTTTGACTTCAATATATGAATATATTATGACTTGTATATATATGTTAAAATGCAGAAAACTTATGACCATATGTTTGTGTGTGACAGAATGTGTTAGCGGTTCTGGAGCAGAACAGAGCTCAGATCAGTCTGGTTCTGGATGAAGGCCGCAGACAGCAGGAGCAGATTTCTTGTAATGAAGTGGGTGTTCCTGTACACATAGTGGGTGTGTCTACATCTAGGCTAGAACAGCGATTAGCTACACTCCAGAGGAGGGTGGAGAAAGGACTAGAATCCACCCTCCACCTCAAGAAAATTTGGAAGAGGTAAAAATGAATAAAACTTTTCTTGCCACCTTATGCATTATTCATCATTTCATTCAGCCTTTTAAAATCACAATGTTTTAAAACGTATATCGACTCACTTAAATTATGTTTAATATGGGAGAAGTGTGCAAAAAGTAGTGAGGAATTAATAAATATTAAGGGTTGTATATTAATATTGCACTTTCTTTCCAGGTACCAAAGTGATTCTGAGGCTCTGAATGAGTGGATGAGAAGTGCCAGAGAACAGCTGAATTCTTGGAGAGATCACATGACCGCAGCCAAACAGGAAGTGGACGCCCTCTCCCAGTTTCAGCACTTCACAGTGAGTCATGCTGTTAACACTCATGTAAAGGCTTATTTTCATAAAGACCAATGCAATCTACAGAGAGCAGCGCAAATTAGGATCACAAACAAGCAGAGCCATTGATAATGAGATCAATCAGATGCTAAATTAAATTGCTCCATATCTTTTAAATGCTAATTTTTCACTGTGTGTCTTTAGTAAATACTGACAATTTTGAATGCCAAAAGCCAGTCTGCACTGGTGCAAAAAAAAATTATTTTATTGTTTGGTAGTGGTGTTTTATTTATATTTATATTTAGTAGTAAAAATATATTAATATATTTATATTTTATCTCAGTAGTTAGCACTGTCGCCTTACAGCAAGAAGGTCACTGGTTCGAGTCCCGGCTGGGTCAATTGGCATTTCTGTGTGGAGTTTGCATGTTCTCCCCGTGTTTGTGTAGGTTTCCTCCGGGTGCTCCGGTTTCCCCCACAGTCCAAAAACATGCAGTATAGGTGAATTGAATAAACTAAATTGACCGTAGTGTATGTGTGTGAATGAGTGGGTATGGATGTTTCCCAGTACTGGGTTGCAGCTGGAAGGGCATTCGCTGTGTAAAACATATGCTGGATAAGTTGGCGGTTCATTCCGCTGTGGCGACCCCTGATGAATAAAGGGACTAAGCCGAAGCAAAATGAATTAATGAATATTTTATGTAATATTCTACTTGTGTATTTCAATATTCTACTTACGAATCACTTCAGATTATGGTCTAAAATATGGTCTATAATAAATAGCCAATTAGTTTTTTTTATATGAATGATAATAAGCAGCTATTTAATTCTGGTTTTTATGTGTATATGTTCATATAGAAAAATGCTACATGGAAATATATGCAAATGGCATATATGAGATACAAGTTCATATTTGGCTTTCACATATATAAAATATATGTCATATATGCAACATATTATATATATATATATATATATATATATATATATATATATATATATATGTCAATGTAAATATATATATTGCCATCTTTGCAATATTTTGAAATATGTTGCATATTTGACATATATGTTCATTCATTCATTCATTGCCATCTTTGCAATATTTTGAAATATGTTGCATATATGACATATATGTTCATTCATTCATTCATTTTCTTTTCGGCTTAGTCCCTTTATTAATCTGGGGTTGCTACAGCGGAATGAACCGCCAACTTCTCCAGCATATGTTTTTACGCAGCGGATGCCCTTCCAGCTGCAACCCATCACTGGGAAACATCCATTCACACACATACACTACAGACAATTTAGCTTACCCAATTCACCTATACAGCATGTCTTTGGACTTGTGGGGGAAACCGGAGCACCAGGAGGAAACCCACACGAACACGGGGAGAACATGCAAACTCCACACAGAAATACCAACTGACCCAGGCTCGAACCAGCGACCTTCTTGCTGTGAGGCGATCGTGCTACCCACTGCGCCACCGTGACGCTGACATATATATTACATATATATTTAATATTATTATTAAAGTATGAACTTGTATCTCATATATGCCATTTGCGTATATTTCCATGTAGCAATTTATATATAAGTGGCCATTTTTTTAATATTTCTAAATATATGTTTAATATATGACATATATATTTTATATAAGTGAAATCCAAATATGAACTTGTATTTCACATATGTAGTTTTTGCATATATCTGCAAATACATTTGCATATATATATGCCATATATATTCTATGTGGGTAAAGTGTTACCCATTATTAGAAGTATTCATATTAAAAAAAATATATATATATATATTTATTTATTAATAAATGAATGAATTATTTATTCGTTAGGTTTGTAAAATACTCACCTAATGTTTATGTTTCTTTTTATTTACATTTTATGACAATTAATAAAAACAATTCCAATAGGTTTAAGTTTTAATCATAACAACATTTTTGTATATGTGATGTTTTTTGACACAGGACTTTTGCAAAGAGCTAGAGGTGAAAACGTCCCTGAAGGCGTCAGTCATCAGTTCTGGATCTTTGATCCTGTTGCTTGGTGAAAGAGAGCAAAACACGAAAACACAGAAAATCAGCAAAATCACTAATCCTCCAAGAACATCCACTCCCGCAGAAAATACAACAATCTCTGAAGACCTGCAGCCAAGTGAAGCTAGCAGCTCTGTGATTCTAGATAACAACCCTGAGGAGTCTTCATCTGTAGATGTCACCTTTACTCCAGAAACCACTGCTTCCTCCATTCAAAACATCCCAGAAGGCACTCTTTCCACCACAGAGAGATCAGAGACAAATGAAGGTGTAATTTCTGAGGAACCAACTTCACCTGCACTACATTTGTCAGTAAAACAGGAGATGGTTTTGTCTCCGGTTCTTCTGACTCTGCAGTTACAGCTATCTCAGGTGGAGCAGGATTGGGTGGAGATACAGACACACATACCTTCTGTTCAACAAGGACTCCATCTGGTACGCTTCAGTCTGTACATTAATTTGTCTGAAATTACAGTATGCACATCATCATTAACTAACTGTTTCTTGAATGATTGAAAAAAAGTCCTGTTGGTTTCATGTTCTTCCTTTTGAAGCTCTGAAGGAGAACATCAGGTCATCATAAGTTTATAATGAAGCTCACACATCCATCCAGACGTGATTTTCTGTATGACTCAGCAGCTGATGAAATTTTGTGAGGAATAGAGTCTCTGTGCTTTTTTCATCCATCATCAGGCCTCTCTTTATACTGTAGTTCTCATCCGCATTTTTTTTCTTTGATTGCATGTCACCCCTCACCTGGCTCCATGGTTTCTTTTCTTCTTTATTCACTCCACCTGTGTATGTCTTTCTCACCTGTCTTTATCTCTGTTTCTCTCTCTCTGTCAGAGTGTGCTGCAGAGTCTCTCTCCTGAAGGACTGCTGGCTGATGTGAGCGGCTGGATTACAGGAGCTGAGAGCAGGTTACAGATGAATGAAAGAGAGGGTCACAACATCTGCACTGCCGCAGAGCTCACACACCTGCTGAGAGCATTTCAGGTACCTTCTTCATATTTTTAATATCGATATCTGTTGTAAAATTGAGAAAAAACTACCAATAACATTCATTATTTGAATTTGAAACAGTGAAAATAACAGAGTTGTATATATTGTAGTTATTTTATATATGTGAAATCCAAATATGAACTTGTATCTAATATATGTCATTTTTGCATACACATTTGCATATATATATACTGTACATATTATTATTTGTGGGTAATGTAAAGTGTTACCGATTATTAGAAGCATTAATATTTCTACAAATAATAAAAAAAAAAAACATTGAATTAATTAATTAGTTATTCTTTAGGTTTGTAAACTATTCACCTAATATTTATGTTTCATTTTATTTACATTTTATTGTAATTAAAGGGGTGGTCCTCTACGATATCATATTTTAAACTTTAGTTGATGTGTAATGTAGCTGTGAGAACATAAACAACATCTCTGAATGTAATACGCTCAAAGTTCAATGCAAAGGGAGACATTGGCTTTTACAGAGTTAGCTTAGCAAAGCCTACAGCGAACGAAGTTTGGGGACTACAAAAAAATACATCCGGGCTAGTGAGATTACAAAGGCTTCCGGTTATGCGCATTCACCACGCGCACACACCCTGCGCAGCGAAGGGGCGTGGCCAGAGGCGCTGTAATGTTATAGCAGAGAAAGCTAAAATGCCATCCAAACGCTGCTATTTCCACAAAGCGTGTTCTGTTTCTGTATTTGGGCTTCCAAAGGACATGACACAAAGAGAGAAGTGCTTACAATTCAATTTTAATTATGTTCCAGAGAATTATAAAAAATATGTAGCTAGCATTTGACAAAGGACAGCTTCCAGAATCTCTCCCAGTTCAGTGCTGGATTCGGTTAAAACTCCTCCAACCGACGAAGCTGTGGATTGTGAGCCACGACCTGTAAGTATTTTTATTTGTTCAAATTGATCAACTACATGCATAGTTTCTAGCGTTAACGGTATGTTGTAGCAAGGATGTAAACAAGGATGTAAACAACGGGAAATGCTGTTTAGCACCGTTAACAATTTAGCTACAATTTCATATTTATCAGTCAAACCGCTGTAAACACCCACAATCTTCAGCAGCGCATGCAATGTCTCACTATGCGGCCGCTTTCCCTGTGTTCTACATCTTAAATAACAAACTCGCAAAAGATATGTGAACGTTTCATAGTACATACACATGCTTATTCCGAATATATGTGAAAGACACTTGTCAGATTTTATTTTAGAGAGCAGGCATGAGGTTCTGCTGTGTGCTGTTAATTTTTCTGTCTGATTCAGCTAGCTAACGCTGCTAACAGCTGCTCTGACTGACTGTTTACACAGCGCAAAAGCGCGTGCTTGTAGGGGCGTGGCATGGAGCCGATCCGCGAATCACAGCACATTATTTTAGCTGACCAATCAGAGCCTCTTGAGGGCGGGCCTTTCGGAGGAACTAGGAAATATGACAGTCGTTATCATGCTAGCTGAGTAGCAGTATATAATCAAAATAAGATATATGAAAAAATAACGTGATTTTCTACAAGTGAAGCATGAGCAAACGTTGCTTTGCATCTTATAAACAGAACCAATCCTTAAAAATACACTGTGGACCACCCCTTTAAAAAAAACTATTTTAATCAGTAACATCATAGTTTTAATCATAACATCATTTTTGTATATGTGATGTTTTTGACACAGGAGTTTTTCTAGAAGTGAAAACATTGAAACAGTGAAAATAACAGAGTTGTATTTTCAGTTTAACAATAACAGATTTTAAAGAAACATATAATCAACATATATAGGAGAAAGAAATAAAATGATTATGCAGGTAATGAAAATTTATTTATTTAAATTAAAATAAATGAACTAGATGAAATCTATGAATATATAAATTAAATAGATAATTTTATTATATTTCTTTTGTTGCCAAAGTGTTTGTAATAAAAACAGCACTAAAGAGTTATATGGAGTAAGAAGAAAAAAAATTAAGCAGCTTACAAAACAGCCATCAGTAAATAGCAGTAAAAAAAAGGATTTGTTTTATAAAAGCAACAAAAGAAAGTGAAATTGAATCTTTCTTCTTCTGTTTCTTTCAGTTTTAAGAGCATTGCTTTATTGAAATGGCATGACAGTGTAAATTTGAATTGCCAAAGTGTTTGCAGCTTTGCTTGAAACTTTAAAAGTCAATCTCAAAAAAAATACATTAAACATTCATTCATTCATTTATTCATTCATTCATTCATTCATTCATTTTCCTTCTGCTTAGTCCCTTTATTCATCAGGGGTTGCCACAATGGAATGAACCAGCAACTTATCTAGCATATGTTTTACACAGCGAATGTCCTTCCAGCTGCAACTCAGTACTGGGAAACATCCATACACACTCATTCACACACATACACTACGGCCAATTTAGTTTTTTCAATTCACCTATACCGCATGTCTTTGGACTGTGGGGGAAACCGGAGCACCCGGAGGAAACCCACACGAGCATGGGGAGAACATGCAAACTCCACACAGAAATGCCAACTGACCCAGCCGAGGCTCGAACCAGCGACCTTCTTGCTGTGAGGCGACAGCGCTACCCACTGCGCCGCCGCGCTGCCCCATACATTAAACAAGAGTAACTTATTTCTGTAACTTTTTCTGCTGTTTTCACTTTTTATTTGTATTATTTTATTTTCACTTATTATTATTTGTCATGCTGTGATTTTTATAATTTTTTGTCATCCTATCAACAAATGGAGCACTAACGGAGTGCAGCAGATCAAGAGTCTTAAATTAAGAGGATATTTGACTTGTTTCTTGAATTGATTGCAAAATATTTTTTTACTTTAAATAGTAAAAAAAATAGTTTGGCCTTTACTTTTATTTTCTGTCTGTCCAGGGGCTGAAGAGAGAGATGGTATGTGAGCAGATGTCTGTTGACTTTATTAATCAGTGTGAGCTCAAGCAGGCAGGCACCAGCAGGTACAAACACACTGCGTTTGCTGAAGGCCTGGGACACGTCAATCTGCGCTGGCAAACTCTACAGGCTCATCTGAACACCCAGGCGAGTTTGTTAGTCTATCAGTAAAAACATTAGTATAAGTAACCAACACAGATTGACATCATTTATATTGTATTTCTCAGATTCAACAAACTGAAGATCAAATGAGAATATTTTCTGAGCGAGATAACAAACTGCAGCTCCTGCAATGCTGGGTCAAAGATCAAAAAGAATGGATGCGATTGGCCGAAAGACCCATCAGTTCCTCCTTTGCTGAAAAGAGTCTAAAGGACTGTGAAGTTAGTCACTCACACTACTAAAAAGCACTTTAGATTGTATTAGAATTTATGGTAACACTTTAGTTTAGGTCAAAATTCATGCTGTTAACTACTAGCTTATTACCTGCCTATTATTAAGATATTAACTGTTCATTAGTAGTTATAAAGTATGATTTTATTCTGCATCCCTAATCCTACCCAAAACCTAAACTCAACTTCTACCTTACTAACTATTAATAAACAGATAATTAGTAGTTAATTAAGCTAGTAGTGTTAGTTAATGGCTTGTTAATACCGTGAATTGTGACCCAAACTAAACTAAAGTGTTACCGAATTTATTTACATTGCATTTTTAATCATTTTCTGTGTCTTTCTCTCATTTTCAGGAGCTGGGGGAAAAGTTGAAGGCCAAATTCTCTGAACTCTCTGAGATGAGAAGACTTACGACTGAGGAAGGTGACAGGGATAAAGACTTCCTCTCAAAAGCTCCAAAGCTTTCACAATTTTTGACTGACTTCTCTCAGCAGGTATAGAAAACAAAACATCAACTCAAACTGTTAATGTACTTTTAATAAGGAACTTAATAATAAATGTTTATTTTCTAGAGTACAGTGCTTGGGAATACCTTGAAGGATCTGTGTAGGGTGTGGTCTGAGTTTGAAAGTGGGAGGAGTCAGGCAATTGTAAACACAGTGAGGATTGGCCAATCGCTAGAGTACTGCCATGCCCCTTTGCCCTCCCTCTCTGCCCTTCAGAACAACATTGATAAGCTACAGGTGCTTTCAATCAATTTCTTATATATCAAAGTATGACATTTGTGACCCTGGACCACAAAAACATTGATTTATACCTCATCTGAAAGCTGCATAAATAAGCTTTGCATTGATGTGTGTGTTTTTTTTAGGATAGGACAATATTTGTCTATTTGAAAATTTGGAATCTGAGGTTTCAAAAAAATCCACATACTGAAAAAAATCACCTTTAAAGTTGTCCAAATTACGTTCTTAACGATGCATATAACTAATCAAACATTTATTTTTGATATAAATACTGTAGGAAATTTACGAAATATCTTTACTGAACATCATTTTTATCTAATATTCTAATAACTTTTGGTATAAAGCAAAAATGTATAATTTTGTATTTTTAATGTATTTTACAAATGTATTTGTGGATTTTCTCACAAATATAACATACGACTTAGAGTCATATTTTTTTTATTTCATTTTATTTTTTATAAGTAAACTATTGGCTTTTCAAGAGATACTTCATTTTGATCTATACTCACATGTTTGCAGGTCGTAAAAGCCGATACAGAGGAGGTTGACAGGCAGTGGGAGGGTCTTAGCAAGACGATATCAACTCTTATTGGTGGAATTAACCCAGACTCTGGCCAAATATTATTTCAGCACCTAGAAAAGGAAAAATCAAGGTTAGACTTCACACATCCAACAATATGAATGTTAATGTTGAAGCTCTTACATCTGCATCTTGCCCGTCAGGTGGTCAGATATGAAGGAAAAGATCAAAGAAACTTTGGAGAGGACACAAAGTCTTCAAAAGGTGTGGGAGAGATACTCTGACGTGAGATGCATTTGCTCAGAGCAGCTCTGGCATCATAGAGAACAGCTTTCCACACACACCAAAACACCCGTTGACCATAAACAACTCAAACACAGCATCGCAGAGCTGAAGACTGTGAGTACAAGGCAAATATGCTGACCAAAAAAAAAAGAAAATTGAGAGGAAAAAAATGAATAGTTGTATTATTTTTTTTTTCTTAAGCTCTATTATTGGGTATTACACAGTACTGGGTTTAGCAGGTTGTGGAGATGAGGATGCTGAGAAAAATAATTGTAAAAATGAACAGTGACTCGCACACATGACATGCTTTAGAGGTGTTTTGATGGAGTACATGTTAGTGGCAGAGTAATTCCTTCTATATGTAATTTTGTGTAATTGTAATTATGTATTAACAGCATCGTAAATCATTCCTGCCTGCTGCTATCAGGCTTTTTAATGTGCAATAATTGTTATGGATTTTATTGCTTAATGTGCAATATGCCTGCTATTATCAGGCTTTTTAATGTTTAGTAATTGAAATGTATTTTTTATTGTGTGATTTGATTTGTGTGTGCGTGTGCGTCCGTGCGTGTGCATGCATGCATGTGTGTGTGTGTGTGTGTGCGCGTGTGTGTGTGTGTGTGTGTGTGTGTGTGTGTGTGTGTATTGATGTGGATACAGTACTGTATGTCTATGTGGATGCTATGTGGAATTAATACAATATTTAATAACTATTATTTTATTCACAATATAATATAATATAATATTTTGGGTCTCATTACAGTATATTACACATCTTATTGTCTTTTGTTAGGTGTTACAGAAAGGTTCAGAGACGCTACAGACGGATGTGAATGAAATGCTTGAAGCCTCTAAAGATGTGATTGAACAGATGAATGATGAAGATGCTGTTTTCATCCGATCTGAATGCCGTTTGATCACACGTGGTTACCTGCAGTTAAAACAGACTCTTAAAGGACGAATTGAACATATGCAGGTAAGACTCAAATACAGTACTTTCTCATCTGGTGAAAGTGCTGGAACAAATGATCTTAAAATAAACATTCTGGCGTTATTTACTTACTCTCATGTCAGTCCGAACAATCTCTTTTTTTTCATGAGAAACATTGGGCTGAAATAGCTCTAAAATATACTTTAAATATAAAATATAAAATATTTTTTATACTTATTTTAACCCATTTAAAATAAGTATAAAAAATATTTCATATTTAAAGTATATTAGGTCCAATAGATATTTGCATTCATTTGTTCCAACTGCAGTTGGGTTTATTAATAAGCTTTAAGTTGTATTTTGGTTATGTACATTGGATACTCCTGCTGTTTGAACATGTTTTGATTGGTAAGACTTAATATAATAACCATTTTATTTGATTATGATTTATTTGAATGTTTATTGTTAGCTTTTATGTTGTGTTCTGTGTCGGCTATTGCTGTGAACCAAATTTCCCCTTGGTGACAATAAAGAAATTCCAATGCAATCCAATCCGAACAAGCTCTAAAAATGACAAAAACGTTGTACATTGTGCTATATAAGTATCATAATAAAAGTCTGTACATTTTCTGAAACCATGAGCTTCAGTAAATGATGACTGTTGAAAAAAAAATGTGTGTATCCAGGAGGATCTTAAGCAATTTCAAGAATTTGAAAGGTTATTCCAGTCTCTCGAAGCACAATTGCAACAGTGGGAAAGCAAACAGAGGATGGACAGTGAACACACAGATATATCTCAGGTGATAATCTCACATGCATAACTCACTAACATCCTTCTATTGAGAGGAAATTCTCAGTGTTAAGTTTGTCTGTGTTTCCTCATCTGCAGTCGGGTCTGATGGAGATCAGTTCTCTGTCTCCTGATCTGGATCTACTAAACACACTCAGCTACAGACTGACCCTGAGTGATCCAGTCACGCAGAAGCTGCAGAACCTCAACAGAAAGTGGGCACAGGCTTCTGCACATGCTCAGGAGAAGTGCAGGTGATTGACACTAATAACCTAGGGATGCCAGCAAATAATTGATGATTGATTAGTTGTTGATCATCCTTAAAATCGATACATCTCATTGATGGTCAAGTAAGCATGCATGTTATTTATGTACACCAGACACCTTATCATAAAGCACGGGAAAACACTTTGCAATTCTGAGTGTGCTTCACACAGGTGAGTGGGCTTGACACACCACCTGTAGGAGATGCACTCTTTCCTCTCCATATGCACCAGACACTTTACTACAAACCCTATGTTACAACAACTCAATAATAATAATAATTATAATAATAATAAAAACAAGAATAATAATAAACACTTGTCATGGCATCTATATATTGCTCGCTGATAATTTCAAGTGCTTCTTTTGTCCTCAACTGTAGGTCGCTTTGGATAAAAGCTGCTAAATCAATAAATGTAATTTTTATGTGTGTAGTTTTGAGGCTCATGCAGCTTATGGTCAAAATATACACGGCAAATGTAAGGGAAAAATGAATGCATGAATTTGTTATAAACGTATTATTAATGCTCCCACGATTGGAGAAACAGAACAGAACATCAGAGTTTATCAGATTGTTCATTATGTGAAACAAATTAGCATAACTCATATGGGATATTTTACTCATGGACTTGTAATGTTTAAATATTAAATGTTATTCATGTATTTAAAGACTGTTGAAGTGGTTTAATAACTAAATGGCATATAAACCTTTAAAATCATGAACATTATCCAGATTTTTGGCATGAAACTGAAGTTGCGATCTGTGCCTTTTTCAACGTTGTGACGTATATCTATGTTAAACAGTTAATAAAATGAGAAAAAAAATGTATGGCTATCAATTCATCATAATATGATAATACTGTATTGTGTCCAATTCAGAAGGTAATGTGTTTTTATGTGTATTTAGTGAGTTGCAGGCAGCTTCTCTCCAGCAGCAGAGTTTTGAGCAGAGATGTGAAAGCTGGCTGGCTTTCCTACAGCGCATGGAGGACAGTTTGGCTGTAGAAATCGCATCAAATTACACTGGACTGAGAGAACAACAACGCACACACCAGGTACAACAGTCAGCACAACCATAAATGGAAAAAACCTGGATGATAGATCTCATAAAAATCTTTGTTTGATTTTCTCTTGTAGTGTTTTCAGGCGAAGTTGTGTTTAGGCCATCAGATCCTTCACTCTGTGATCAGTGAGTCTCTCCTGCTTCTGCAAAAGGGAGATGTGGATGACAGGTGATGAGTCTCTGCATGCTTTTCTCTAAATCTGTGTTCATTCATTCTTTCATTTTCTTTTCGGCTTAGTCCCTTTATTAATCAGGGGTCGCCACAGCGGAATGAACCGCCAACTTATCCAGCATATGTTTTACGCAGCGGATGCAATTCCAGCTGCAACCCATCATTCACACTCATATACTACAAACAATTTAGCTTATTCAATTCACCTATACCGCATGTCTTTGGACTTGTGGGGGAGACCGGAGCACATGGAGGAAACCCACACGAACACAGGGAGAACATGCAAAGTCCACACAGAAATGCCAACTCACCCAGCTGAGGCTCGAAACAGCGACCTTCTTGCTGTGAGGCGATTGTGCTACCCACTGCGCCACCGTGACGCCCCTAAATCTGTGTATTTTGTTTAATTGTAATTTATTTGAGATATGCTTGTGAAATATAGTACCGTTTAAAGCTACAGGGCCAGTGTGATCTTTTTTAATGAAATAAATAATTGAATTCAGCAAGGATGCATTACCTTGATTTAAATTCGTAGGGAAGAAATTTATAATGCTCCAAATATTTATATTCAAATTAATGCTTTTTTAATAAAAAAAAATTATTTTATATTTGATTGCATTCTTAAATATGCATTTGTAGTTCTGCTAACCACCCAAGGTGTTCCCTCAGGAGTGACTTCCTGTTAAAACTGGCCCAGCTGAGAGAGCACTGGCAGGGGGCCGTGCAGAGAGCAGCTCAACAGCGTGCTCTAGTGGAGGGGCTCATACAGCACTGGCATCTTTATAGACACACCATGCAGAAACTTCGTAAACTCCTCACACTCTCACACACACTTCTGTCGCCAGCCGGTCCCACGCACTGTAGTGTCCAGCAGCTGCGCCTCATGCTGGACGATCTGAAGGTAACACGTTTTTTTGTTAATAATTAAACATCGTTGTTATCCAAGATGAAGATAGTGTTAGTCAAACTTTGTATATGTGATGTCATTTAAAAATCTGGAATCAGCATAATTTTATTTGTGTTTTTGAAAGACGTCACTTATATCAGCGTTTATTTGGGAAAAAATACAGAATACTGTGAAATATTATTATGATTTAAAACAACCTTTTTTTATGTATTATTATTATATTTTAGGGTGTCATTTATTACAGTGATGGCAAATGTAAATTTTGAGCCGTCATTACTCCACTTTTTTTATTTTGATGGTCTCTTTAACACATTTTGTTGATTTTACGTTACATTGCAACTACATGCTAACTAATTCTCATTAGAGTATTAGTAGACTGTAGGGTTAGGGTTAGTTAGGGTTAGTACATGTACTTGCAAAGTTTCTTATAGTCAGGAGAATATATGTTGATGGAGCAGTGTCAGCAGATTATTTCAAATTAAAGTGATACTCAATTTTCTGTATTTTTTTGATGAAGGCATGATTTGTAATAGAAATGTCAATATAATAGCATTTATTTACAGTACAAATATTTGATCATTGTCTTTAGTATCATTTATTTACTGTCATTTATTTAGTTCCATTTATTGTACATTTTTGATCAATTGGATGCTGAATAAAAATATCAGCTTCTTTAAAATCTTTCTTAAAACATTTGGAACAGATCTATCTACACCTAAAGCACTTAAAATATTGCAAATCTGTTTGTATCCAGTTTATACTTTAAATTTTGCAGCATTTTTATTTGAGAATACATGTTTTAAAAGGTGGATTTGACATGTTTTTTTAATCATGTTAAAATAATGTTTTTTTTTTTATTTATGTATTTTTTAATCAAGTTATTAATGGATTTATTCAATATTTATGCTATAATGCTGCTAATTAATCAACAAAAATGTTACCTTGCAAATTTATGTGGCAAAATCCCAGTTTGTTTTTATCTCTCTCTCTCTTGTGTCCTCTTCATTCTCTCCCTCCTCTCTCTGTGTGCGTGTGTGTGTCCTGTGTAAAGGGAACAGAGCTGTTGTTTCAAAGGTCAGTCTCTGCATATCTGTGTGTGATGGAGGTGGGCAGGCAGCTGTTCTCAGTGAGCGACTCGCAGACACAGACACAGATGCAGACAGACCTGGCTGCTTTGCAGGAGGACTGGGAGCAATGCCAGTGCATGCTGGGAAAAAGAAAGACTCTCACTTCTGACATCATTAAGGTAAGATGGATTGATCGGGTGTGAAATGAAACCTTTGCTTGAAACCGCTCTTGTGTTTTATTGCCAAGTTCTGTAAACAGACTGTTAGGTTTACAAGCTAGACTTATATGATGATGTCAGCAGTGTTGAAGAATCTTGATCCTTATGTTGAAGGTCAAAGGTCACTTAGGAAATCCATAAAGTCACATGAGTGTTTTTTTTCTGTGATTAAACCTGGCAATATGAGGACACTTTAAAATGGTCTCTTCTAAACCTGTATTTGTTTAATAGTCATAAAAAGTCATTGACATTTTTATAGACAATATCTATATATTTTCTATCCTCAAATGTAAAATAGAATAGAAATATCTCTCTTTGGGAGAGGTCTTTATAAAATGATTTTATAACATTCCTAACCAGTAATCACAAACAGCTTAAAAAGTACTTTCTGGATTTCAGATATCATTCTTATCAGCATAATGAGCATATCAGCATTTATGAGGGCAAACTTTATATAAGATTGTATAGTTTGTACAGCCCTTGACTTTTTTATGATTTGTTTTGATGGAAATAGCTGGTTATGGATGGTCACCCAGATAAACACCAATTCAAACACAATTACAGTAACTGTTCACCCCTATATATGCCCATCTAAAAGTATTTCAGTTCACCTGGAATCAACTCTGCCATCACACAGTGCAGAATGTTACAGAGCAACACAGGATACTGGATTGGGTCTGTTTATATGTGCGTGTGTGGTATAATTAGATTCTGCATTATGGTGGTTTTGTGCAGGAATGAGTCCAGCTGAGTTTGACCTACATTCCTTCTGATTCCACAGCTGGACTAATCCAGATCAGACCTTTATACACACTAATACACATACAGTACAAGCACTTTCATTTTAATATCAGTGTTCCTGACCTGAAAAGTCCTTATGCCGTTCAGTCAGTCTATTTGTTTGTCTTTCAAACTAACTAACTGACTGTTTTTCTCTTTCTTTCTTTCTTTCTTTCTTTCTTTCTTTCTTTCTTTCTTTCTTTCTTTCTTTCTTTCTTTCTTTCTTTCTTTCTTTCTTTCTTTCTTTCTTTCT
>CAIGQV010003909.1:11149319-11167519 GCA_903798115.1 Danio jaintianensis
TCTATCTATCTATCTATCTGTCTGTCTGTCTGTCTGTCTGTCTGTCCATCCATCTCTCTGTCAGATTGTCTGTCTGTTCATCTATCTATCCATCCATCCATCCATCCATCCATCCATCCATCCATCCATCCATCCGTCCGTCTGTCTTTCTGTTCATCTATCTATCTATCTATCTATCTATCTATCTATCTATCTATCTATCTATCTGTCTGTCCGTCCGTCCGTCCGTCCGTCTGTCTATCTATCTATCCATCCATCTCTGTCAGTTTGTCTGTCTGTTCATCCATCCATCCATCCACCCATCCTCTGTTCATCTATCTATCCATCCATCCATCCATCCATCCATCCGTCTGTCCGTCCGTCCGTCCGTCCGTCTGTCTGTCTGTTCATCCATCCATCCATCCATCCATCCGTCCGTCTGTCTGTCTGTCTGTTCATCCATCCATCCGTCTGTCTGTTCGTCTATCCATCCATCCATCCATCCATCCATCCATCCATCCTTACTTCCTTCCTTCCTTCCTTCCTTCCTTCCTTCCTTCCTTCCTGCCTTTCTCTATCTGTCTGTTCATCCATCCATCCATCCATCCTACTGTCCATCCATCCACCTGTCTTTCTGTATGTTGTTATACTGTTTCTCATCTATAGTTGACCTTAATTGCAATTTAGATAATATGAACACGTACAACAGAAAACATAGTCAGTGTATGTGAGTGTGTTTGTGTGCACTTCATGTGCTTAAGGGTTTACAGTAAAGCCTGTCTGGGGATTTACAGCTCTTGTTGTCTGTCTCAGCCTTTTTTATCTCTCTCTCTCCCAGTGCATTGTTTGTCTTCATTTATCACCTTATAAAGTGAATGTCAAAGCACTGCAGCTCTTTGGCATGCTCTTGATGGTTTCTGTGCAGTATGTGTTATTGTAATAGAGTTTTACATTCTGTATAGGTTAGCTTTGACTTGTGTGTACACATGGGTTTGAAGCTGTGAGGTCTCTCTCGCTCTCTCTCTCTCTCTCTCTCTCTCTCTCTCTCTCAGTAGATTATTGAATATAGAGCATGTACTGTAGGTCTGTGTGTGTGTTATGATAACCCCACACTCATGTGTGTTTGTGTATGCATGTGTGTTTTCATAGCCTGCAATGTTGTCTTAACTTTTCTTCTGAGCTAAGACAACAGTATGATGCAGTGCCGATCCATGTGAAGTTTCCCATCATATATAGGGACACCTGTCCATATGTTTGTGTGTACAAAAGTACCTTTATGTACGTACAAGCTCTCAGTATTTTTTCTGCAATGTTTTTGGCTTTAGATCCATAGCCAAAAGAAAGAGGCTTACAGATCAGATATTACACATGATAACAGCCTCTCATACGTTTTTGAATTTGGTTTGCAGAAGTGGGAGACCTGTGAGACCCGACTAGCTGATCAAGCCCAGCATCTGGAAAAGCTCAGAGCCAGACTGAAGGAGTCAATCCCAGACCAGCAGGAGGAGATGGAAGAGGAACGCCTCCTTGTGAAGGTAAACTAATTGCACTTAAAAAAAAAAATTTGATATTTTTAATTGTATACATCTGCAAAATATTGTGGTAAAAATAAGGTATTTATTTAACAATAAAAAAAATTTCGGAGTATACTACATTTGATGGCCTGTGCTTTTTTTCTCCAAGAAATATAAGAGTAAAATAGATAATTGTATTTGTTTAAAACATAATTGCAGATATCTTTTAATTCCCTCACACAAGCACTCGTCATCATTGTTGTCTGAGTAGTTTGTAGTAGTCAGTAGTTTGTTGTACTTGTTCTGTCTCCTTTCTTTGCTGACTATGTAAAGAAAACAGTCTGGTTTAGTGTTGCCACCTTGTGGACAAGCTAAGAAATGCAAAAACAATGGACATTGTAACTGGGCAGTCAGTGTGAAAACTGAAGTACACTTGGGCGTAATTTGTCTCTCTATATAGGGCTGAGGGTAAAATCTAACATTTAATGTCATTTTACTGTAAAATGGTTTGAATTGAAAAAGGATCAGTCATAATTCATAGCACAAAGAACATAAATTGACATTCCCTGAAATATTAACTTTTTTTCTCCATTGAAGTTTCTGGCTCATTTTAGTTTTTATTCAGGGTATCCGCAGAGTCTTGAAAAGTATTAAAAGCTGATAAATCAATTTAGAGAAATTTAAGGCCCTTAAAAAGTATTTAAAAGTCTTAAATGCTCTTTTACAATGTATTACATTTTGTATAAGGTTACCTGAATTTAATCGGCGAATGTCGGGATGCTGTGTAGTTTATGAAATCGATAAAATCCTGCTAGAGTTGACGTCAGGCTGCTTTGTTTACTGCAGTAACCAAGGAAACACCATTATTCCTGCTGTTTTAGGTGCCACCTGCTGGATTAGCATTTTTATTCAGTATATGAACAACGTTTTAGTTTAGGATTAGTTTCTTACAATCAGTATTTAGTAAATATATTGTAAGTTAAATTGACGCCAATGTTACCGGTTGAAACCTAAAGTGGCGATGAGGTCTTAAAATGTATAGTAAGAGTCTTAAAAAAGCTCTTAAAAGGTATTGAATTTCACTCACTTGATTTTTGTATATACCCTGTTATTTTACTAATTACTTCTTATGTGGTTAGTGACGTGACATCCACAAAATATATTTGAATACATTGGTATCTGAATATAATATGAATTTTAAAAATACTGTAAGTTTAAGTCAAATTCTTAACACTTAAAATGTAGCTGTCATATATTTGATGGTAACGTTTCAGCAACCACAATTTTATTTTATTTTATTTCTCTCAATGTTGTTAAATGAAGTTCTTATAGTCATTTTTGGTGCCATTTGTGGAAAATCTACTTTATGAACACTACTTGGTTATCAGTATATTATAAACACAAAGTACATTTTAGTACATCAGTAGCATGGTATATTGACACTATATCAGTTCAGAAATTTTTAATCAATTTAAAGACAGGCAGACTTGTAGTAAAGTATTTTTATGGTTAAGTTCCAGCAACCACAACTGTCAATGTTTTTAAACTCTACATTTCCTTTTCTTTCTGTATGTGCTTTTTCCACTTCTAGTACTGTTGACACATTTATTACCACAACAATCTTCCTGGAGTGAACTGGGGATAAATAATTGCTCACTTAGTGATATTTTGTCCATAAAAAGCAATACAGCCACAATAAAATACAGTAATAAAAATAGCTTCAACAGTTTTGTCAACTTAAAAGCATCTTAAATGAAAGTTAGCATTTAGCATGTGCCGCTGTATCACACACACCAGCTTTTGTATATTTTGCAAGACACTTTGGATTTCCCTTCCATTCCTGCTATAGGCTTGTTCAGCTGTGATCCTCCTCCTCCTCTCTCCTCTCCCCTCCCCCTTTGTCCCGTGGGCTTTAATCTTGTTGGGCCAGAGGGTGAGAGAGGGAGAGAGATTGCGTGAGTCATTGCTGGGCCGTGTGGTAGTGTTTTCTGAGAGCGTGTGTGTGACGGCGGTGTGTTATGTTATGCAGGAGGTTCAGGATTGTTTAGAGGACTGGGCCGTCAGTCTTTCCGAGCTCAGCACCATGAAGACGGACCTGTCCCAGTACATCCTGACCGATGACGTTCTCCTCCTGCAGGAGCAAGTGGAGCATCTGCACTGCCAGTGGGAAGAGCTCTGCCTCAAAGTAAGATACTCAAAGACATGCTTACCATACACTTCTGGGTTTTATATTATTGTTTATTATTATTATTATTATTATTATTATTATTATTTTGTCAGATTCCTTCCTGCTGTGTTAAGTGTATAAAAAAGCTATATTTACTATGATTTTAGTATAGTTTTAACTTTGGGAAAGTTACCAAGTGTCCCAAAAAGGGAAAATATTGTGGCAAATAAAGGGATAGTTAAATTAAAATTCTGTCATCATTTATTCACCCTTTATTTATTTCAATCATTTATTAGCTTCTTTTTTCTGTTGAACGCAAAAAAAGATATTTTGCAGAAAGCTGGAAACCTGTAACCATTGACCTCTGTAGTATTTTCTTTTCTACTATTAAAGTCGATGGTTACAGGTTTTCAGCTTTCTTTGAAATATCTGGTTTAGTGTTCAAGAGAAGAAAGAAAGGCAGAAAGGTTTTGGGACCACTCAAGGGAGAGTAAATAGTGAGTAAATTTTCATTTGGGAGGAATTGTCCCTTTAAGTAAGTATGTATGTATGTATGGGCAAAAATGTATTTTAAAGGTTGTTTTTGTCAAATTTTGATAAATAGAATAAGCAATGGTAGCCTACAGTAGGAGGAAACAGTGGAAATATTAAGCCTATAGGCATGTGTAAACATTGATAGCTGTTTGTAATTCATTGAGCTAACTGATAAAGCGTGGTCTGTGTGAGCAGCTGAAGGAAACAGTAATAAAGTAAGAATTAATACTATTTGTGTTTGATTAAAGTTGCACAAGAATGACACTACTTAGCAACCACTGCTTTGTAACACAGTTTCCACATATAATGACAGATTTATCTCTTTAGATTTCAGATACCTAAATGAAGATGTGATTTATAGTTGTTTTTTAAAAACAGAAGCCAAGCCCTTTTTACCATTTTACCCTTTAAACATCTTGTATATGTCTGTAGGTATATTTTGCCGTTTTTAACCTTTTTGTTTTTACTTTTGACCCAAACTATAAACATAATCACACAAAGACAGCACTTTCATAGGTATTCCAGCTATTTTAAATAATGGCAACACACCATCTATACCTAAGAACTAGATTTAATACATTAAACATTCTACCTTTTAATCATCGTGTGTATTATAGAGTTATATTTTGTCATTTTTAACCCTTTTTTTACTTTTGACCCAAACTATAAACCTAATCACACAGAGACAAGCACGTTCATAGGTATTCCAGCTATTTTAAACAATGGTAACACACCATCTAAGCCAACAGAACCAGATGTTTGGTTTTGTTTGATGTTTTCTTTCATTATTTCTCATTGATTTAGCTGTTCCTGTCAGGTTTTTTTAGTGCACTATGTTATTCTGGTGACTGATTCACATATTGATTTACTTCCTGAAGGTCTCGCTGCTGTTTTTAATGAATATGGTTGGCTGGAGTCTCTTGGGCTCATCTTTTGGGGGTCTTGTTTGAGTTTTGGGGTGGGTGCAGGTCTTTGACGCCGGAGCAAGAGAGCAGATGGTGGAGAGGGAAGGACACAGACGCACCAGTGAATAGAAGCAGGAGTCTGTAGCTCTTTGTTTTGGAAATCACTCTCAGTGTGTGTCTGTCACGCTGGAGTGTGTCTGTCGGGGGTGTGGATGGAGGTGTTGTCTAATAACAATGAAGGGCACATGTGGCAGCTGTTATAGTTTGGATTTGAAAACTTTCTAGTGACAAGGTTCATAGAGATGTTTTGGCTAGAGGTTTGGTTCTTTAAAAGTAGTTTTATAGACAATCTGTTACTCTACTGAAATATTCAGCTTCTTTGTATTTTAGATTTAGAGTAGTTTAAAGTATTAACAGTGCATTATTAACAGTGCGTTATTTATATTCATGAGTGTGTTTTAAAGGATATTTAGGCTCAAATGATTAACTTGTCAGTATACAAACATTTTTTAAACACTTAATTGAAGTTTATTCCATGTATACTGAAGCTCATTTTTTTCAGTAAGTTTAATGTAAAAGTTTAGATCAAAACAGATTTTGAGCTGCAAATCAGAAAGGAGAATTAAACATTAAAAAAGCTTATTAAAATATTTTCTTCTAATTGACATTGTAATCATAACAATTAAGCATTTTTCCCAAAAAACTGCCAGTTTTCATTATTTTGTTCTACATTCCCAAAATAAAAACATTCATTAATACACAGTTTTTCTTTTTATTTATTATTATTTATTTGATTATTTAATTACTATTTAAGTTGGTATAACAAATATTACAGAAACACTTCTTAATGCATAAATAAAACCATTTGAACGTTTTTTAATTAGATATATTCTTATTTTTCAGAATGCATAAATAAATAAATAAATAAAATTTAATTAATTATTTTATTTTTAGCTTCAATTTCTTCAACCAAAACAATATTTGTATTTGTATTATTATTGTATATTAATTTGTGTATTTGTTTGTTTGTTTATTTATGTATTTGAAAATAAATGTTAGAAAATCAAAGTAAGATTCCCTGTCTATGAGGCACTGACGTCTCTTATGTATTATCTCTGTGTGTGTGTGTGTGTGCGTGTGTGTGCGCGTGTGTGCGCGTGTGCGTGTGCGTGTGCGTGCGTGTGTGTGTGTGTGTGTGTGCAGGTGTCTCTGCGTAAGCAGGAGATTGCGGACCGACTGAATGCCTGGATCATTTTCAATGAGAAGAATCGGGAGCTGTGTGAATGGCTGACACAGATGGAAAACAAGGTGGGGCACAGCGCTGAGCTCAGCATTGAGGAGATGGTGGAGAAACTCAAGAAGGTGAGACAAATGTGTTCAATCACTCAGCCAAAAACACCTCAGATACACTCTACTCTATGATCCAGCATTTTGACTTACAGTATGTTGCTAAACCTAAACAGAAAAGCAGATTTTCCACATTTATTGGCTTTTGTTCATCATCAACATCAAGTGTCTGACTATAAATCAACTCTCAAGCTGTTCCTTTAGGAAGTACTTTACTAAAGGAATTAATTTATTTGTTCACTTAAGGCCTCATCACAACAAAAACAGTAATTATAAGAATCCACAACTCTAATTATGAGAATCCAACTTTATTCTTTATTCATAACTGCTTTAAAACAATATTTTCGAGCTGATAGATGATTAAAAACATTCAAGGGTTAGTTCACCCAAAAATGAAAAGTTACTGACTATTTACTGACACTCAAGTGGTTACAAACATTTATGAGTTTCTTTATTCTGTTGAACACAAAAGAAGATATTTTGAAGAAAGCTGAAAATCATTGAATTTCACAGAAGGAAAAACGGGTACAATGTAAGTCAATGGTTACAGGTTTCCAACATTTTTCAAAATATCTTCTTTTGCATCTAACAGAACAAAGAAACTCAAACAGGTTTAAAGGGTGAGTAAATGATGACATAATTTCCATTTTTGGGTAAACTATCCCTTTAACAGCCGATCAGAATTCATCTGCTTATTTGTAATAACAGAATTGCTCATAATATTGTGCAATGATATGGGTGGTAATATGGTAAAATTATGGTATTTTTTATAATTACCATTCTTGTTGTGAATCTGCCTTTTTCTCT
Organism: Danio jaintianensis; assembly: GCA_903798115.1. NCBI lineage: Eukaryota > Metazoa > Chordata > Actinopteri > Cypriniformes > Danionidae > Danio > Danio jaintianensis. The sequence goes on from CAIGQV010003909.1 coordinate 11,156,573, forward strand.
CAAATGTTCACTCATTTGCAGGACTGCATGGAGGAGATCAATCTCTTTAGTGAGAATAAAACACATCTGAAACAGCTGGGAGAACAACTCATCACTGCTAGCAATAAGGCTAAAGAGACGGAAATCAATGACAAGATCAAGGACATCAGTGACCGCTGGCAGCATCTGTTCGATCACATCGAGGCCAGGTGAGACTTGAAATCAAATACAGTATAGTGCTTAATGCTATTTTATTATTAATACAGATAGAATAAACGGTCGTGTAACATTTGGCGGATTTTCACACTGACATATGAGCTGCTGTCAGAGGACTACATCACTTCAGAGTGACGACTTGCATGAGGCATATTATTAAATGAACAAACAACAGTGTTTCCACTGGTCATGGAATTTCTGGAATATTGTGCAATTTTTTCTGTCCAAATCATTAAATATCAGGGACTTTTGCTTGTTGCTTTTTTAAATTTTAGTTTCTAATTATAAGTTTTCTATACCATATCATGTTTTCACATTGTTTTACACATTTGCCTATTGTTTAGGCTATTTTTAAGCTATTTTTTCTTAAAAATGTATTCTAGCTCATTTATTTAGCTATTTATTCTTCAGATGGCAGTAACCAAGCTATACTTGTTAACTAAGGCAAACATGACAGGAAAATGTCAATTGTAAGAGCTTTTGACTGGGCGTTAGACTGAGGGCTCTTGTTTCTTGTCATTTCTTTTCAAAATCTGAGGTAAATTATCCAATATTGCTTTTATAATGACTATTCAAATCATGAAAAATGAAATTAGAGATCAGACCATTTTAATACTAAGTAAAGCACAATAGTGCCTTGTTTTCCATTCATTTATAAGTCATGGAAATTCAGCTTTTTAGTCATTGAAAGTCAAGGAAAATTCAGGGAATTTGTGAGTGGAATGAGTGGAATCCTGGAGCAACTTACACTTCTTATGAGTGAGCAAATGTGGACAGCTACAATTTTTATCATAGTCTGTGTGCACTGGTAATGTACAATACCGCAAAGTATGAACACCACGTCTTATAACAATCACATATTTATGTACAGTTGTAGACAAAAGTATTATATGAAAGGTTCATGATATTGAACAGAGCAAGGACATATTTCACAGTATGTCCCTTCTGGAGAAAATCTTATTTCATTTAGTTTGGCTGGAATATTTTTTTTAAACCGCTGATGTCAATATTATTAGCCCCCTTAAGAATTTTTATTTTATTGGCTACAGAACAAACCACTGTTGTCCAATGACTTGCCAATTTAAGCTAGTTGAGCCTTTAAATTGCACTTTAAGCTGAATACTAGTATCTTGCAAAATAACTAGTAAAATATTATGTACTGTCATCATGGCAAAGACAAAAGTTGTTAGAAATTAGTTATTAAAACTAATATGTTTAAAAATGTGTTTTCTGAACATAACTATCTGAAAAAGATGTTGTCTTCAGCTGTATGTAGACATAAAGGAGGTGGTCTTCTGTGGCAGTTCAGATGCATTTGATCGCATTTAAAAAGAAATCCGACTGAATGTGACATTTGTTTTTAACAATTAATGGAAGTGGTTGAAAACAGATAAGCTCAAAATGTATTAGGTCCTATATTTGCTCCTCTATTTAGCATCGTCCACTCGTGATTGTATTGATGAATATGCATCCTAATATCAGGTGTAATCAAAGCCCAAGCTTTATCTGAGTCAACACAGAGACAAATGTGGACATTAATCTGACATTGATCCGATTCATCTCAGCCACCCTTTATTAGACAGAGAGGAAGTGCAGTTTGTCTTATTCTGTGCAGTGTAAACATCGGCTCTACTGACAGAAGGGGATTTAGATGCGTACGTGCACATGGCATCAGTTCAGATGGGCGTTATCAGGGTGGAGCGTGTGAAGGGGGCTGGTTTATCCAGCTCTTCGTTTGATTGACAGCTCTGTGATTAGACAGATGGTGGCTGGAGCTTCAGTCACACTGATGACCAGCTTGTTGGCTTTTTTCTCTCCAAGTGTGCCTTTTCTCAGGTCTTTGGTTGCAGATCTTTGGGTTTATAATAAAGTGCATTCAGTGCTTTTTCACCTCACAATAAAATTTCTGTTCATTTACTCTAACCCATTTAATATTTTTAAATCTTCAGAATACAAGTGAAGATATTTTTTAAGGAAATGAAAGTCTTTATTGAAAGTCTGTTGACATAAAACTAAAAATAATTGCATAATATGATGAACAAAATTAATTCATAAACAAACACTGATCAACAAACATAAACTGAAGGTCAAAAGCAAATAATGAGTTCTGTTCATTATGAAAAGTCTTTCAGTATGAGAGTCCATTTTGAATGAATGAACTTTCACTGAAGGAAATATTACAATTATTAATATTGTCGGTCACAGTTTATTTTAAGGTACAATTCTTGCTTTTAATAAACCATTAATTATGAAGTTTGCCTCAATAAAATGTTTGAATTTCTTTTTTCTGTTGAACACAAAGACATAATTTGAACAATCTTGTAAACCTTTCATAGACTTTCATAGTATTTGTTTTTCCTACTATGGAAGTCAATGGTTACTGGTTTCTGACATTTTCCAAATTATCTTTTTTTGTGTTTAAGTGAAAAATGAAACTCATAAAGGTTTGGAACCACTTGAGGGAGAGTAAATTTTTTGGTGAACTATCCCTTTAAATGCTATGAATTTTCTTATTCCAGTATAGTAGCGTTATCAAAGGTCATCTGACATTTTAGCTGTTCCTAAAACATTTTAATTTTTTTCCTGAAGCACATGGTTACATCTTCAAAATATAGCTTGAGAGTTACACAGTAAGCAGATCAGCTGGTGGAATGTCATTTAATGTAATTGTGTTGCTTTAACAAGCCTCTTAAGAGAGGTAAGGTAAAGCGTTTGGAGGTTATAAGGAAATGAAAGCAGCGACCTGTTGCTCTCTTTACCTAAAGCTAGATCACTTACCGTATTAGACTTTAGTATTAGTATTAACAGCAGGTGATTTCACTTGTAGAGCTTCAGTTGAGCATGCACACAGACATCAATTAATGTTAGTCGACTGGATTTCAAAAAACACCTGTTTTATTGCATTGTAGTGGTGCACAGTACCTAAGTGTTTTTACTTCAGTAGTGAACTTAAAGGTGCCGTGAAATGAAAATAAAGTTTTTTTATATGTTAGTATCAGTATGTTAGACTTAAGGATATCTATAAGCCAGTGTGCTCTAAAACAGTGAGATCATTTAGATGATATAAACATCCAATGCTTGAGGTTTATCACTTCTGCCTAAATGGATCACCGATTTTTTTGACATCGCCACATACTTCAGTTTCTCATCAAAACTTCTGAAACTGAAACAGAATTATGTTAAAAAAAAAATTACTATTTATATTAATTTTATTTGAATAGCTATTGGCTGTTTTTTATAAAGGGGATGAGCTACTATATGTCCTGCTCTGTCTTCATTTTTCAGTTAAGTTAACTGAAATGCACATGATAAAAAATCTACATTTCAAAGCACTTCACAGGACCTTTAATTACATCTTTTAAGTATCTATACTTTTTCTGGGTATTTTTATTTTAGGAAACTTTTACTATTGCGTAACTAGATTCCAAAACAAAATATTGTATGCTGTGCTTTTACACAAATGCCTAATTTGTGTATTTTGTCCATAACTGTTATGCTGGTTGCATTTTTGCTTGTTTTATTGCTGGTTTGCATGAAGACGATTTTTGCTTTGCCGCAGACATTGCAGTCATTGTTCCTAAATTCCAGAGCAGTTCTGGCTCTGAATGTTAACTCTGGCTCTGTGCCACTAATGTCAAGGTTTTAAACTGGCTTTGCAGGTGCATGTAGACACTAAAAGTAGCTTTGTGGATCAGTAGGTAACTAGGCACGAGACCTGGCTGTCTGTTGGCTCTCACCTTGAGCTGGAGCTTTACGGCTGTATTATTTCCCAGAATATTCTTTCCCATCAACCAACCGATGAGCTCAAGAAAAAACACGATCATATTGCAAAATAAAGGCCTTCAGGGTGATACAAAATCATGCTGGCAGTCTTTTTTTTTTTTTGGTTGTACTCCTTTTAATGTTCTTTTAATTTCTACTAACTTTTAACATTTTTGTGTATGCCTAGAGAGAATGTTTTAGTGGTGAGTTAATAATTGTTTGCCTGAGGTCAAAGTTCACAAGCGTAACTCCAGCATGTTGAGACTTTGTCTTAGCTGGTTTATCTATTTTTATTGTGTCACTATTTAGCCACTTTTGTACTTATATTTTTTTACTTTGTATTTAGACCATCTAAAGAGATATGTTAACATGTTGTTTTTGTGTATTTCCTTGGGTTCAGTATACAGTATAGACTTTTCTGCAACACGGATGCATTAATTTGATCAAAGGTGACAGAAAAGGCATTCATAATGTTACAAAAGAATGTAAAAAAATTAAGCTTTCCCCAGCAGCTTAGCTGTTGTCAGCACTGATGACAATTATAAAAATTTGCTGCTGAAAATGTAGCTTAGCTATCATAATAAATTACATTTTAAGAGTGTTGGGTAAGTTACTCCAAAAAAAATCTATCATTTTTAATCAGTAATTAAATCATTAATTTTGTATTGAAATTATGTTAATTACTATGTCTGAAAAATAAGTTGGCCACTCAATAATTAATTTAATTTCTACTTAAAATCACTGTAAACAACAGAAAATAAACTTTTTATTCTTTGAATAAATGAAAAAAATTCTTTGAAAACATGCAACAGTTTATCCTTTTATATAACATTTACATTTACATTTAGTCATTTAGCTGACGCTTTTATCCAAAGCGACTTACAATTGAGGTTCACAAAAGAAGCAATCAGTACAAGAGGAAACAAAGCATACATAAGTGAAATCGGACTAGTCTTGAGTAGGTAAAACACAATATACGAGCTAAGTGCAGTCAAGGTTTTTATTTTATTTTATTTTTATTTATTTTTATTTTTTTTAGTGGGTCAGGTGTAGACGGAAGAGATGAGTTTTTAGGCGATTTTTAAAGATGGACACAGAGTCTGCCAAACGCGTTGTAGGAGGCAGATCGTTCCACCATCGTGGGACCAATTCAGAGAAAGTGCGGGAGAGTGATTTCTTACCCTTTTGGGACGGCACCATGAGACGACGCTCGTTAGCAGAGCGCAGTGATCTGGAGGGTAAATATGTCTGTATTAGTGAGTGAAGGTAGGCGGGTGCTAAACCTGTGGTGGTCTTGTAGGATATGAGCAGAGCTTTGAATTCGATGCGGGCGGCTTTAGGGAGCCAATGTAACTTGACAAAGAGGGGTGTTACATGCGCTCTTTTCGGTTCCTTGAAGACCACTCTTGCCGCTGCATTCTGTATCATCTGTAGAGGTTTGATAGTGCAGGCCGGGAGTCCAGCGAGTAAAGCATTGCAGTAATCCAGCCTGGACAGGACCAGAGCTTGTACCAGGATTTGTGCAGCATGCTCTGAGAGAAAAGGTCTGATCTTCCTAATGTTGTAGAGAAGGAATCTGCAGGACCTGGCAGTGTTGGCAATATGATCTGTAAAGGTTAGTTGGTCATCGATTATTACTCCCAAGTTTTTGGCTGTTCTGGAGGGGGCAATGGTCGATGATCCCAGTTGAACAGAGAGGTTGTGACGGATCTTAGGGTTGGCGGAGATGACGAGAAGTTCAGTTTTCGTAAGGTTCAGCTGTAGGTGATGGTTCCTCATCCAGAGCGAGATGTCACTCAGGCATGCCGAGACGCGTGCTGAAACCGATTGATCATCAGGATGGAACGCAAGGTGAAGCTGCGTGTCGTCCGCATAGCAGTGATAGGAAAAGCCATGCTTTCGAATGACGGATCCCAATGATGTCATGTAGATCAAGAAGAGCAGCGGTCCGAGCACTGAGCCCTGAGGGACGCCGGTCTTGAGATGTTGCGATTCCGAGACTTCACCTTTCCAAGATACCCTGAAGGACCTACCTGAGAGGTAAGACTGGAACCACTGGAAAGCTGTATCAGAGATTCCCAAGGTCTTGAGGGTCGAAAGGAGTATACAATGGTTAACCGTGTCAAAAGAAGCTGAATGATCCAGCAGGATGAGGACCGATGACTTAGAGGCTGCCCTAGCCAGTCTTAGGTCTTCAACAACCGAGAGCAGTGCGGTCTCCGTGGAGTGGTTCCTCTTAAAGCCTGACTGCTTGCTGTCCAGGAGGTTGTTCTGAGTAAGGAAGGATGAGAGTTGGTCAAAGACGACACGCTCCAGAGTCTTTCCAATGAAGGGCAAGAGAGATACCGGTCTGTAGTTTTCTAGAAGTGCAGGATTAAGAGAGGGTTTCTTTTGGAGCGGGGTGATGCGAGCCTCCTTAAAGGCTGTAGGAAATGTACCAGAGTTTAGAGATGAGTTGATGATGTGTGTGAGTGCAGGGACGACCGATGGAGAGATAGCCTGAAGTAGATGGGTGGGGATAGGATCCAGCGGGCAGGTAGTCGGGTGGTTGGAGGCAATGATCTTCGCAATGTCGTCCTCCGTTAGTGCAGAGAACGAGGGAAGCAAGGTCTCAGGAGTCGGAGCGTGGTCCATCTGAGGTGGAGCAGTAAACTGACTGCTGATGGTGGGGGTCATATAAACAACTAAACAATTTTTTCGTTATTAATAGAATTATTATTCATTTTATAGAATAATTATTCATATAACTGCTTTGCGAATTTCTATGTATTTTCAGTATGTAAGGCAAGTACATTATAAGTAACTAACTAATTAAATTGGGCGTCACGGTGGCGCAGTGGTTAGCACGATCGCCTCACAGCAAGATGGTCGCTGGTTTGAGCCCCAGCTGGGTCAGTTGGCATTTTTGTGTGGAGTTTGCATTTTCTCCCCATGTTCGAGTGGGTTTCCTCCAGGTGCTGCGGTTTCCCCCACAGTCCAAAGACATGCGCTATAGGTGAATTGAATAAGCTGTAGTGTATGTGTAAATGCAGGAGTGTATGGGTGTTTCCCAGTGTTGGGTTGCAGCTGGAAGGGCATCCGCTGCGTAAAACATATGCTGGATAAGTTGGCGGTTCATTCCGCTGTGGCGACCCCTGAATAATAAACGGACTGAGCTGAAAAGAAAATGAATGAATGAATGAATGAATGTAATTAAATTACATAAAATTGAACAGTAATCCCTTACTTTTTTTTGTAGAGATGTAATTTAAGTAACTAGTTATTTAGTAGCTAATTACATTCGATACATGTTTATTTTTTCAACTTTTATTCTGAAAACTTTAGCAACAACAAACCTTTGAACTTAGTAAAAGTATGCCTGTGTATAACATTTGTGTGCCACCCACATAACTTGTAATGTTGTGAGTGTGTGATTGAGACAAGTGTCTAAGTAGGATTACAGAAGTTGACACAGACGCGTCCGACTCTTTTGTGACTTAAAATCACAGCAGAGTTCACCCTCACAGCATCTGCACACGCGGCAGCTGCTGTCTGCTAGCACAGGCCTTTGTGTCCACTCGCCATCCCATAAGTCTCCTGTCTGCACTTATTGTGTCTCTCGGCCAATCAGAATCAAAGCTCCGGCCTTTTGCTCAGCTGCTTTTTGCTGGGTGGGGACAGCCTTTATACTATTGAACCCTCGGCGACTTACAAAACTCCGCTCACTGTTGCTGGACAATGGGAACTTGGGACAGACATTGTGTTAAAAACTCCCCTGCTGAAGCAAAGTCTTAAAGATTCCCACTTCTAGTCGCTGTTTTAAGGCCACCTTTTATAGTGCATTAAAATGTTCGGTTGAGGATTCGTTTTTCAGTTTCCACTCAGAAGTTCATAAACCTTTAGCAGGTTTGGTGTCTATGGCAACAAGTTTGTTAAGCTCATTTTATTGTGAGTGACTGCATTGGCTTTTTAAATGTGTGCAGTTTGTGTGTCTCCTCACAAATAAGATTCCACATTTTAACATAATCTTTATTCACCATGACTATCATCCTGAATGCATATCAAATACTGACTGACCGTGAAGAGGGACGATTGAATTAAACCCTTCAGAGTGCTGAAGTGTGCTGAATCTTCCCAACACCCGTGAATTACCATCTTCTGAAGAGTAAAAGACTTTGACAACAGCTCTGTCTGTGTAAGGGCCACCAGCGTAGTTTCCTATGGCCCAGATTTATGTACTAATTTAGCCAAACTGCTTAAAGTTATACTGATCGCTGAACCTAAATCGGTCATTACAAATAATAATACTAAAGGGTCATGGATGGCTTTTTAAAATTTCTTTTGTGCTTTCCTCTTAGGTTTGCATATAATAGTATGGCCCACTGGTATGACTGGCTAACAATTTTGCATATTTAAAAGAATTTCAAACATATCTAAAACTGAGTGGAAAATGTGAGGTTTGCTGCTTCCCGCTGCACTCCCATTGTGTTTTATTTATGAAGAAAACGAAAAAGCATTGCAGTGTTTGGGTCCTCTACTTTTTTCTGAGGTAATTAGTCTACCGTTATTACTAAAATGTGTATAACAAATAAGCTGATTGGTTGATTCTTGCCACATGACTTTTCTGAAAGTTGAATGTTTTCAACTCGCTGTTCTGTAGGTACGCCTTGACTCTCACTTTCCAGCCTCCATTTGAAATAATGAACTTTAGTACGCAAAATACACAATATGTGAACAGCCCCTAAGTTCTTTATAAGTGGATGCTGCTGTGATTTAGGTAAAAAGCACTTTAATACTGAGTACACAATTAATGATCTTTAAAAATAATCATAATAGTCACTCAGACTTGTGTGGTGTGACATTGCTATCAGAAATCCAGCATCAGACTTTTTTTTTAAACAAATCCATGCTTTATTGAAGTTATTATCTTCTGAGACAGCTTTTTTGTTTGGTTTCTGTGTGGACATGCTTTGACTTTTATTATGTACCTATTGATGGGTGGTATGGGCAGCATGTGTAGGGTGGAGCTAAACAGACAGTGATGTTGAAGCAGGCATTTAGGATCTGTCCACACAAACACAGGCATTTTCAAACTGGTTGTAAACCCAGTATCTGGTGACTGGAACTGAAACTTTTCAAAAACTGCTGCCAGGGTGAATTTTTCAGAAACTTCTGTTAAATAGTTGTAGTATGGCCGGTAAAAACTTAGTTTTACCTTATAATATTTCATAATAATATTAAATATTTCATAATATTTTAAATTTAGTTTTACCTCATAATACCAGGGTTCATGGCCTTTGTTTGATGTCAGATTGTGCGCTGCTATCTTTTTGCAGGTTTCTAATTTGCCAGCATGACTTTATGGGGGTTGTATTGCCACCTGTCTGTTTGGCGTGTTTTTTTTTTTTTTTTTAATTTTTAAATAAAAAATACCAATGTACATGTGGACATGGCATTACTCTTATGTAATTAAGTGGCACACTTTTTTCAATATAGGCTGTTTGAGGAGAAAGTTGTGTGTATAAAGGAATTTTGATTTCTCTGTTCATGACCCATTTAACTTTTTTGTTGCATTTTTTTAACAAAATATAAGTTAAAATATGGGGCGGCACGGTGGCTCAGTGGTTAGCACTGTCACCTCACAGCAAGAAGGTCGCTGGTTCAAGTCTCAGCTGGGCCAGTTGGCATTTCTGTGTAGAGTTTGCATGTTCTACCCATGTTCACGTGGGTTTCCTCCGAGTGCTCCGGTTTCCCCCACAGTCCAAAGACATGCGCTATAGGTGAATTGGGTAAACAAAATTGGCCGTAGTGTATGAGTGTCTGTGTGAATGAGAGATTGTATGGGTGTTTCCCCAGTGCTGGGTTGCAGCTGGAAGGGCATCCGCTGCGTAAAACATATGCTGAAATAGTTGGCGGTTCTTTCCGCTGTGGTGACCCCTGATAAATAAGGGACTAAGCCAGAGGACATTGAATGAATGAATGAAGTTAAAATATTGAGTCGGTCCAAAACATAAGGCAAAGATATAAGAAGTGTCCCAAATGAATCATTGCAGCAAATTATGCACTATACACTACACACTTAAGGCTCAATCCATATTAAGATAACTAGGACTGCTACTGTATGTGCATTGTAGTGTAAGTTTTCTCCTCAAGTGATTACTAGTGAAGTTCTTTCACCTGTTGCTTGGAGAAACACAGTGTTCCTCTGGGATTGAAAAGCACTTCAGGTTAGGTTTGAATTTAATTAGCCCATGGAACATAATCTCAGACACCAGGGGACTACAACACATGTAGGTGTCCTTGTTTAAACTCACACAATAGGTAAACGCATACTGTATTTTTTTTATTTCTCTTTTTACATGATTTTGTTGACTGTAATTCTATGTAAAATACATGCTGTCAAACCTGCTCAGCTAATAGTAATTACTACCTGTTACTAATTTACTATAGTTCTACCCATTCAGGCTCACCCTGAATGTCTATAAAGCTACAAACAGCAGTTCCTAAAGGTGTTTGCACACTAAACCATAATTACCATGGTCCATCTGCAAACATCCTTTATTATTCATTTATTTTTAGTTGTTACTTTAGTAGTTATGCAGTTACAGTTACTGTATGTCTTAATAATACCAACAGAATGTGCACAAAATACTATTAGTCTAAAGTTTTAGCAGATAATTTTAAATTAATAAAAGCATTTGTGAAGCATTATATACATATCATATCAGGTAGATCTTATTGTTGATTGATCCATAAAACCAGAAGGTGTCTAAATACTGTTTGCCTAATATTTCAACAGATCCTGTTTTTTAATTAGTGAAATCATGTTAGTTATGTTGGTAGGTAAAGTAAGTAAGTAGCTAGCTAGTGTTAACAAGCTGTTGGTTAATTATTACCAGCCAAATTACTATTTGTCTAAAGTTTCAACAGATTATTTGAATTGTTAAAATATAATGTTAGTTAGTTAGTCAGTTAGTCAGTCAGTCAGTCAGTCAGTCAGTCAGTCAGTTA
>CAIGQV010003909.1:11167529-11182350 GCA_903798115.1 Danio jaintianensis
TTAGTCAGTCAGTTAGTCAGTCAGTCAGTCAGTCAGTCAGTCAGTCAATCAGTCAGTTAATTAGTTAGTCAGTCGGTTAGTTAGTTAGTCAGTCAGTCAGTCAGTTAGTTATTTAGTTAGTCAGTCAGTCAGTCAGTTAGTTATTTAGTCAGTCAGTCAGTCAGTCAGTCAGTCAGTCAGTCAGTTAGTTATTTAGTCAGTCAGTCAGTCAGTCAGTTAGTTATTTAGTCAGTCAGTCAGTCAGTAAGTTAGTTAGTTAGTAAAGCATTTTGTTACTTTTGATTAAGTAATGCAACTGGAATGTGTCTAAATACAATTTGAACTGTTTAAAAAAAATAATTATTAAAATGTAGTTAAATAGTAGGTATGTGCTATCTACATAAGTAGTTAGTTAGTTAGTTAAGTAGGTAGGTCTGTAGAAAGGTATATATTTAATTTAAATCAATTAATTATTAAAATGCATTAATAATTAATTGTTATATTTCAGTTATTAATTTATTGTTAATTAATTAGTTTGGTATAGTTAGTTTTAGTTAAAGTTTTAACAGATCTTTTTTTAAAGGTAAAAAAGGTTTTGTTAATTAATTATTTGATTACAGTTGGTTAATTTATACCAACAAAATTTGTGCCAAATATCTGACACAGATTTTGTAACAAAATGTGTCCAAAGTTTCGAGATCTATATTTTTAATTATTACATTTTTTCAAGTAGTTCTTTGGTTAGTTTGTTCCATGTTATTTAATACATCTGTGTTTTATTTAACACTGTATTTACTGATCTATAAATTCAAATCATATGAAATTGTGTGCTTGTGATTTTACTGACAGTGATACTGTTATAATGCATTGATATTACAGACTGAAAAGATGTCAGTTGCAGAAAGTAATGTGAGCATCTGCACTGTCCGCACTGTAAATGACACATCTCTCGGCCATTCAGTGAGAGGGAGGGAGAGAGGGGGTTGAATATGAGTGAGGGACGACTGGAGGGGGAGAGAAATGTGTACAGCAGTTTCCAGCCTGTAAGGAGAGAGAGCGTGTGTGAGATCAGCTACAACCATTCAGACAAACATGCTAACGCTAACACGAGAGAGCCATGGAGCCTCACCGGTCTGCGAGTAAGTGCTTTCTAATTGCACAGGACTGTCCTAATAGCATGGATGCTTGTGTATGTGATGGGGGGGGGATGGGCAGGGTGTTAGTCAGGCTGTGTGTTCTATGGCTAACACTAGCCTTGCTGCAAGACTGGTCAGATTCTGCTTTCCATGGAAACACTTGTTTCTAGGGAGGATGTGCATGATTCTGATGTGAAGATGGTGCATGTGTGCAATCCTAAACAGATATGGCTGTGAAAAGCATGCATCTAGTATCATGCATCGTGTATAGAATCATGCAGTGAAAATGATTATAAATATGCAAGATTTATTTGTATAGTATTTCTCAGCTTTTGAAGGCTTGCTCATATTGAAGTGATACAGAAAACACTTGTTTCATTGCCCTTCTCTGGCTTATTTCATTGCACGGATATTGTTGTATGTTATTTTGTTAACTGTATTTTTGTTCCTGTTAATATGAATAGCGCTCGCATTTGTCGCAGTGAGAATAAATCCAATTATTTGACTCAGTACATTACTGTCACGTGCACTTGAGTTGTGTGATGTCACTTCTTCCACATCAGCACTCGGGTTTGTTTTGGTCGGGCCTCCATTGGAATGGTCACGTGATTATGAAGGAATGCCGCCTTCCTCTTAGTCACATGACGTCACTCTTGTAGTGTGTGTGAAAGCCTTGTACATGCTCAGACGTTTTCAGTGGGTTGAATGGAGTTTGACAGACAGACATGATGTGGGTCAACACACACTCACATTGAGCAAAAAAAAAGCCTTTTGTCATTTATCGTGTCTTTGTAAACCTTGCTGTATAGGATTGACATCAGGTCAGGGAATGATTACTTTTTGTGTGAATTGTTCCTCAAACATCACAGAGATCAAAACTAGAAGTCATGTGTGAATTCATTATTTTCTGGTTTCTAGTAGCACAGAAGAAATTATCTATTTTCTACATAGGGGAAATGTGTTTTCTTAGCAATAACTTTAGACAGATGATGATGTTTAATGTTTTTATTTTATGTGTTTATTTTTCTTTTTATATTTGTGGCCTAAAATATCTAATTTTGTGATGGGTTTTATTAAAACTTATTGCATTATTTGCTTCAATCCTTTAGTTTTGCTATAAAAAAAAACACAAAAGCTTGCAAAAATGTTAATCTTTTTTTATCTCAAGAACCACTAGACTTGCAAGATCCTTATTAATGTTAAGTTATTAGTGCATTTTATTTGAAATAATGAATGTTTACCAGCCAAGTTTCTGGTGAAAATGTTACATTGAAAGTTCCACCAATCTGTGAAATGTCATGAGAAAATTAAATATATATTTTTTATTTGCATTGCCTCAGGGGACTGTTGTTATTTCCCTTTAATACATTAGTGTAAGTTAGGGCTGGGTGATTATTCGAAAAGTAATCGAAATTGACATTCAGAACCTATAATCAATCTAATTTTTTTCTGCGTCGAGCGCACACATATGGTCCTGCGCAGCCTTCACGCGATCGCACCTCTCAAAAAATGTAACTACACGTCGCGACGATGCATAGCGCAAACTCTGTGATTGGTCGGTTTGGTAGCGGTGACGAGTGTGGGCGGTGCTGAGAGCCGCGGGAGAGCAGCGAGCCTGATGGAGTGAGTGTTTACAAGTGTTGAGTTCCATGGACGAGCTCCAGTTGGAAACTTTTGTTTTGTGTTTACCTTGTGATTAAAGTTGTTGCACGTCCACCACTTCCCACCTCCGAATAAGCGAGTTTGAGCTACTTGTACAGTAAGGTAGCATTCAGAAAAAACAAAACACCTGCGAAGAAACTTGACACAGAGGAACATAAAAACCCGCTGCCAGCTAGCGTTTCAGAAGTGTTATTGCAGAGCAACACAAACAGCACGCAGAAGTATAAATGCACAGCTACGCGCAAAGCAGGCACTGTGGGTCATGACGATCACGTTTATAAGAAAAAAAGTTAAGAAAAAAAGTGACTGTTCATTTTAGGTGATGTGTGTTTTAATTTCAGTTGCTCAACGTTGATGTTCAATAAATAATCATGTAAAGTAGATAGTGTTTCCTTCAATTACTTTAAAATCAAATAATGCACCCTTCATTCAAAAATCTCTCACTTGTAATATGTGGGCATATTTACTGTACAAAACTTAGTGAACTATGAGGGCAAATTTTTTTTTAAATAAAATAATCGTTCATTAATCATAATCGAGTTAAAATGTTTAGTTAATCAAAATTTATATTTTAGGCCAAATCGCCCAGCCCTAGTGTAAGTTTAAAGTTTATGTTGCACTGTGATTGGCCACTGTTTTACAGAAAGGCAAATGCCCAAGTAATAAGGAGCATTGAATACTGAGCAAATTAGCTATGCACAAATATCTGTGTAAAAGACTTTGTAGTTTATGTAATAATTCATATTCATACTACAGATTTTCATCGATTGAAAGCTTGATCTAGAACAAGATAAAACATTAATGCAGCATTAACTGTTCTATTGAATACCAGCAAAGATTTCAAGACGATGACAGACTGGCTGATTTTATTTCAGGGTGAGGAAGCTGAAGGAGACACTTGTGACAGTACAGCAGCTGGATAAAAACATGAGTAATCTCCGTACCTGGCTTTCCCGAGTCGAGGGTGAACTGGCCAAACCCGTCATCTACAGCATCTGTCACAGTGAGGAGATCCAGCGCAAACTAGCAGAGCATCAGGTAATCACTGCAGCTAATGCAATATACTGTATACAGGACAATAAAGGGGATTCCATTCAATATGAACTAACAATGAACAGTTGTTTTTTGTAATAACTAACTTTATATTAGTTATTATTAAATGTGCTGTTTAATGAATATTTGGATATACCTAGGCTTAGCTGAAAAAAAGAGTTCAGTACATTGAAGTGGCATACTCTGAGCCTCAAACACTATTGTTTTCATGTAATCCCATGAGTGTAAAATCCCAGTGAAAAAGAGGCCAATCAGAACAAAACACCATTGGCCACAATGTTTCCTAGTGAGATTACAACAATGATAATTTTCCCCTTATTTTAAAGTTCATCTAAGCTTATATTAAACTTACTATGTATGTGGGACTTTTATTTTGAAAATTAGATAGACTTTAAGGAAGCGTAAGCAGTTCTTTGAAGCAGGCAACCATGCATTACCAAGGAGTGTCTCATATGTTTATAGCTCATAAGAATGCAAAATGAATAAGTGTATTATAAAGAAGAGGTGAAGAGGTCTGTTTAAATGTATTTTTTGAGGCAACAGACACATGTAAACTGCTAAGCATAAGTGTTTAATGCATGTTTATGCATCGTGTTATATCACTCAGCTCTTACTGTGATTTCTCTGGTGTGAAATCTGTTGATGTGGAGGTTGATATTAATTCTTGTCTGAGTTTCCATATATATTAAATCCACAAAATACAACTCTAAATACATCTCTGTTGGTCCCTTTTGTCGACACACTCTGTCAGTGTGTGTGTTTGTGAATGTCAGACACTGACTTGAGCTGCTTGTGCATCAGAGTAGAGCTCTTTAATATTCACCAGCCTTTCAAATATGGTCAAAACCAACCATATCATATTAAGGCCAATCCGAGGGCTGGAAATTCACCATTTCTGGATCATTTTTGCACTATCCTTAACCACATAATAGCCTTCTATTCAGATATCAGAGAACAATTTAACATAGCGTATCAATGAATTCTATGGCACCTTTAATAAATACTGTAACAAATGTTTTGCTTATTGTATGTTAAAGTATGTTGCTGCATGAACTAAAGTTAACTAATGGAACCATATCAACAGTCTTATAGTTTTTTTGGTATCTTCCAAAGTATAAATGTGTTTGTGTCCTCCAGGACTTGCAGAGAGACATTGAACAGCACACAGAGGGTGTAGCGTCTGTTTTGACACTGTGTGATGTTTTGCTGCATGATGCGGACGCTTGTGGAAGTGATGGAGAGAACGACTCTATTCAGCAGACCACACTCAGCCTGGACCGGCGCTGGAGGAACATATGTGCCATGTCCATGGAAAGGAGAATGAGGTCAAAATCTACTTATTTGACTGCATCAGTGTCTATGTCCCATTAATTTTTCTGACTCCTGTATTCTATACTGTCCCCTGCAGGATTGAGGAGACATGGCGCCTGTGGTGCAAGTTCCTGGATGATTATGCACGTTTTGAAGAGTGGCTGAACACGGCAGAAAGAACAGCAGCCAACCCTGCCACCAAAGATGTACTCTACACCTGTGCTAAAGAGGAGCTCAAAAAGTTTGAGGTTTGATTCTGTTTAGTTCATCATAGTGTAGTATAAGAATTAACAGCAGAAGTACTGTAGATACTTCAGCAGTGAATTTTGGATTTGTGATAATCTGATGCAATAGATTGAACAGTTTTTTTAAACATGCACACATGCAGGCATTTCAGCGTCAGGTCCACGAGCGACTGACACAACTGGAACTGGTGAATAAACAATATCGACGTCTGGCACGAGAGAACCGGACTGATGGAGCCAGTAAACTGAAGCTAATGGTACATGAGGGAAACCAGCGCTGGGATACACTACAGAAGAGAGTGGCTGCAGTGCTTCGCAGGTTAAAGGTCAGACAATAACACCGAATTTTATTGAGAAACCGTAGTCTCGAGTAATGATTGCTGAATTCAGCTTTGGAATGTCAATAATAAATTACATATGTTCAAATATAAACAAGAAAATTGTAATAATATTTCAGAATATTGCTGTACCCACTGTATATTTGATCAAATAAATGCAGCCTTTTTGAATGAGATTCCTTGAAAACTTTAAAACTAACCTTTTGAACTATGTCCTAAATATTAAGTTTTTGGATACTGGCTGGTTTGGCATTGGCACTTAATAAATAGCTGCAAAAATGTTAAAATTAATTGCATCTCTGACCTTCAAACCCTTGTAACATAAGTGACCTCCACTTTTCATTTCCATGATAAAATTTTTATTTTTCCTCCGTAAAAGCTCAAATTTGCTAATGTTATAAAATGCTTCTCGTCTTTGTAGCACTTCACATCTCAGCGTGAAGACTTTGAAGTAACGAGGGAAGGGATTTTAGTCTGGCTGACTGAGATGGACCTTCAGCTTACCAATGTGGAGCATTTTTCAGAGAGCGATATCCACGAAAAGATGCGTCAACTAAATGTCAGTACCCTCTGTTTTTATGTTAAAAAAAATAATAATTTAATCTAAAAAGTTTTTACAACTCTTTGGAGTCTGAGGTGTTTTGGGTCCTTGGAACATTTGAAAATGCTCTGAGGTTTGTGTTTATTTCAGTTAAAAGGATAGTTTACTGAAAAATGACAATTCTGTCATCATTTACTCACCGTTCACTTGTTTCAAACCTGCATGATTTTCCTAATTCTGTTAAACACAAAAGAAGATATTTTGAAGAATGTTGGAAACCGATATCTGTTGACACCCATAATAGAAACAAAAAATGCCATGAAAGTCAATGATTACCATTCTTCAAAATATGTTGTGTTCAAAAGGTCTTCCAATCCCCTGAGACCTTCATTAATCTTCGGAACACATGAAGATATTTTAGATGAAGTCCAAGAGCTCTCTCATCCTCCTCCATCCTCCAACAATAGTTATGAGACATTCAAAGTTCAGAAAATTAACCAAAAACATTGTTAAAACATTCCTTGTGGTTTAATTGTAATCATACAAAGCTCCAAGGACACTTTTGTGTTGCAAAAAAAGTAAATAACTTTGTTCATCTGTATCTTCTCTCCCGCGTTTGGTCAGGGTGCACATTTACTATGAGTATTGCCACTAGAGTCAGCAGCACAACATGCAATCATGGTATTCACCATAGTAAATGTCACACAAAAGGGTTCTTGGAGTATCTTATGATTACAGTTGAACCACTGAAGTCGACAATGTTTTTAGTTCCTTTTCTGAACTTTGAACCTCTCAGACTGTTGCTATCTATGGACGGTCAGAAAGCTCTGGGATTTTATCTCAATTATTTTAATTTGTGTTCTGAAGATGAACGAGGGTGAGTAATAACGGATAATAACGGAACTGTCGTCTTTGCGTGAACTAATCCTTTATGTTTCTGACAGGCTAGAAAATCAGGTACTAAAACATACAATAAGTATTACTTTACAAGACTTGTGAACTAAGAAATATGTCTTAACATACAATGAGAATGAAGGACTATTGTGCTTTTGTCTTCCCGCAGGCATTTCAGCAGGAGATCACTCTAAACACTAATAAGATCGATGCTCTGATTGTGTTTGGAGAGAATCTAATCCAGAAAAGCTCTCCGCTGGACGCCGTTCTCATTGAAGATGAACTAGAGGAGCTTCACTCGTACTGTCAGGAAGTGTTCGGCAGAGTCGCCCGATTCCACCATCGTCTTATCAGCAGACGCCCGGTCAGTTTCAAACACTCAACAAAGACTCTTGAGAGCGAGTACTCAATTCAATTCAATCCCCAGGTGGAAATAGCGATCAAAGAAAATAATTAGCGTAGCTGCTGTTCATAATGTGTTTGAACAAGAGATATTAAATGTCAATGCGAAAATGTATTTCTAACAAAATGCCCGGTGCATTAAGCCCACTCACCTACATGGAGCACACTCATGCATCCTACATTTATGTGATGCATTGTGTATATGTTTACTAAAAAGATAGGTCTTTAATCTAGTTTTGAACTGAGAGAGTGTGTCTGAGCCTCTGACATTATCAGTAAGGCTATTCCAGAGTTTAGGAGCCATATATGAGAAGGCTCAACCTCCTTTAGTGGACTAGTACTGACTTACCCTTTAAATCTCTTGCTTTTTCACAGGTTCTTGAGGAGGAGCGCGAGTTCTCAGACAGAGACACAGATCCGGAGGACTCGGTTGATTTCGGTGGGGTGTGGGAGAGAGAAAGAGAGGAAGAGGAGGCTGCTATGGGCTCTGATGTGTCGTTAACTGTACGTCAGGCCGTTTCTCAGCTATTACCGCCTGCTCTGGAGCGCTCAGGCCGTGAGACGCCCGTCAGTGTGGACTCAATCCCGCTGGAGTGGGATCACACTGTGGATGTGGGAGGATCTTCTTCTCCGGAGGATGATGAGGAGTTGACCTACTACAGCGCTTTGTCAGGTAACTCTTTACTGACTGATCTCTGACAATACTATACTTTTCTTAGATCTCTCTGTGTGGTGTATGAAAAATGCTACAGTTTGGAGTACATTTACTGGCCATTGATTTTTTGTTTTTGTTTTTTTGAGTAAGCATCATCTACAGTTGAGGGCAAAATTATTAGCCCTCTTGTGAAATTTATATTATTCTTAAGTGCTGTTTAATAGAGAGAAGACTTTTTCAACACATTTTTAAAAATAATAGTTTTAATAACTGAATTGTAATAGATAATTTATTTTGTCTGTAAACCTTGAAAAAAATATATCACTCATAAGGGGGCTATTAATGTTGACCTTAAAAATAATGTTTAAAATGCTTTTATTTAATCTAAACTTAAAGAAATAAGACTAAAAATATTTATATTCCTATAAATAATAGGAAATACTGTGAATCCTTCTCTATTAAACATGACTTGGAAAATATCAGAAAATTAAAGTTTCACAGAAGGACACAGCTGTGTATTCAATTTATTTCTAGTAGTAAATAATTCAGAAAAGCTTTTTTATTGAGTTTAAATATAATTTAAAATGTAAATTGAACATTGAAATAAAAATATTTATGATGAATGATATTAAAATCTGACAAATAAAATGTGCTTGCAGTGTTTTTTGTCAACGCTGTTGCAAACCAAACCATAAACTGAGAAACTTTTTTTGTAATTATATGATGGACTTTTTAATTGAAAAAGTTTTATTTTCTCTCTAAAATTGACTGCTTAATAACCGAACCAGCCATGAATGTTTATGATCTGTTAATAATATATATTAATTTCCCTGTCTGTTGTTTGCCGCTTTGTTTCTCCATCTGGATCCTTCTGTCTTTTACGGTGTCTCTAGATCTGTGTCTGTCTGCTGCTCTTGTGTTGCAGATGTAGAGGTCACTGAAAGCTCTCAGTCTTTTGTTAAAGCTACAGCTAAAGCTCTGAAGGCTGTGTCCGGTAGGCTTGAGCCTGCTGCATGCCGTCAGCACATCGCATACATGTTTTAGCATGTTTTACTTTTTTTCATACCTACAGTATATGAACCCAAATGCATACATGCTTGAGTCAATCATCCAAACATTTTATACATTCTGCTTACTGCTTGGCTGCTTAACAACTTCCTGTCTCCAGCAGCTGCTCATGTCATGCTCTTCAAATCTCCTGATGTTTGTTTTTGTGTTTGCCAAGAATCATCTTCAGCATGTGTTGTTCAGTAAGCATTCACACAGATGTTTTTTTTTTCATAACACGTGTTGGTTTTTGCGACCAGTGGACTCTTTTCACATTTCTGCAGTTCTCAATAGCAGAATTTGTTAACTTGTATTATTGTAATTATGAAAACTTTTTTCATTTCCCTATTTTTTTTTTCATTTTGGGTTACCATTTTCTTCAATATCTAAAGAAAAAAATCTTCAGTTGCTTTCCTTGACTTGACCAAAAGAGGGAAGAAAAAGTTAACACTACTTGAAAGGGGTATTCATAATACTGACATGACACCTTCGTAATAAAGACATAACAAATGTCATCACGACTATAAAGAGGTTTTATGTTATTTTAAATGTCAAATGACATTGTTTGATCAGAATCAGAAAGAGCTTTATTGACAGGTATGTTCACACATACGAGGAATTTGTTTTCGTGACAGAGCTTCTACAGTGCAACAGAATTACAGAGACAGGACAAAAAACAGATAATAAATATATTTTAAAAATAAAATTAAAAGTAAATAGTGAATGCTGATGAAATAGTGAAATGAAATCAGCTGAATGCTGATGAAATAGTGAATGTTGAATGCTGATGTATTGATGTATTTATGACAACTTGACATAAACAAATACATCATAACATGTCATTGTCTTTACGATGACAACTTTACATTACGAAGACAACAAAACCTGTCAATGTCTTTATGACAATTTGACAATAGAAACTGTCACACAATTTTAATTTGACCATGATAACATACAGACATGGACAGAATGGTTGATACCTTTCCATTGAAGAAAGAAAACCAACAGTGGTCACTGAAATAACCTGAAACTGAAAAAAGTAAGGATTAATCAAAAATGACTGAAAATAAACGAATAAAAAAAATCAGATTTCTTTCAAATTGTGGTTCAACAGAGGCATTAAAAAAAGGCAAACTAATGAAACAGCTCTGCATAAAACTGAACGGTACCAACAATTTTGTCCACGTCTGTAACTTGTCATAAATCTGTCATAAACATGATATAGCAGATTATTGATTAAACTTAAGAAACCACTTCACTTTATGGTTTAACTTTACATTAAACTGTCATGGAGTTCATTTTGACACTTTTTCAGTGGGTAAAAAAACTGAATTTGTCATTAAAATGTCTCATTAAAAGTGTTAATGCTAATCATTTTGTATCAGCATCATTAATATATATATATATATATATATATATATATATATATTTTTTTTTTTACCTCAACTACAGTGGTACAAAATGAATTTGTCATTATGTGTAATGAATCCTCTGTCAAATATTTTTATAAGTGTCATGATTTACTATTATTTTATAATGTTTTTTAAGTTTTCTCCAACAGAAGGTCATATAATAGACAATTTCAAGTGTCGTAAAAAAGATGAACAGGTGTTAGAAAGATAAATTCAATTGTCCAATAAAAATAATAATCATAAAAAAAAATTATGTATAAAAAAATGTATTGCATTTGGCACTTTATCTTTTGTAAGTGACTGGCTTGTCATTGGCAAAGACACTTAAGAGTTATGTTATATTTGTTTATGTCAAGTTATTATCTCAAGACATCTCAAACAATGTCATCTTTGCATTTGAATGACATAGCTGAGCTCTTGAATTACATTTTATGAGAGTTATCATGCATGCATAAAACCTGCATATTCATGGCGTGTGTCATGTTGTGACCACTTCAAGTAAACTGTTACCAAAACAAATCTTACAGCTGATAATGATGGTCATTAGTACATATGGTGGTCAGTATAGCAATGTATGGAAACTGCAACAAATTGAATTTGTGTATAGTCATTTATTTAGTAAAATAGCAAAAAAATAATCGTATTATGATTTTCTAAAAGAGGAAAAATATTGAGAGATTAAAGATATTGTAAAATAAAGATATGAAGGGAGGGAAGTTTATTTCCATTAAAACGGGGTCACAAATAATTGCATAAATACTGAAATATTCCATAAAAACTGTAACTAAATAGTAGCATCTGTGGAAGCGTATCATCGCAGTATGTGAAAAGACTCCATCACATCTTAATTAAATTTTTTTCTTGTTTCAGTAGCATGCTGTGCAACTGAGTGATGAATTCCTACCTGTTTAGTTATGACTGATATTGTGAGTTGAAATATCTCTCTGTGTCTGTCTGTTATTCAGGAGGAAGGTCAATGGTGGAGACGTGGCATTCTCCTGATTCACCAGACAGAAAACGAGTGAACAGAGAGATCATACGCAGCCTCACATCTTCACCCATCGACACCAGTGCACAGTACCATCCACAGGCCTATGTGAGAATACCGTCATTTCAGCCACTTTCTCACATTCTACAGGGGCAGGTTTAACATTTTGGGGGCCCTAAGGAAAAGTCAGGATTTTCTTTTGAATCGTGCAACAGTAATATTGAGTATATAGAATTAAATGAGACCAAAACTGTGCACAGAATTCTCTACAGTTTGGCATAAGACGAAGATTATTGGTTATTAAAATTATACTATTAATAAAGTGATAATAGTAATAATAAAGTGTCAATTTTTATACAAAATGATAGAGTCCTTGAAGGTCTTGGTTTTACCTTGAGCAGTAGTCCTCCATTTCTCCGTTGTCTAACCAAATTATCTGTATTTTCTTGCCATTCTTTTTCTTTTTTGTAACAACAGTCTGCGCTGTTTTGCCACACATTTGGGGAAAGTTAAAATGCTTTTTTTAAAATTGGTCTCATTTTGACAAAAGTAGTTCTAGATGGGGTGGCATTTCCCTCCTCTTGAGATTTGTATTTTTTTTTTAGCGGAGTAAAAAAAAAAATTTCAAGCTTTGTCAGTCTATTTTGGTCAAACAGTATTTGATTTCCCCTCTAAAATTGAGTAAACCCATTTCCTTAAAATCAACAAGTTTACTTAAAAATGTGAGAAAACTAGTTGTAAGTTGGAACTGTTAAGTTTAATTAACCTAATTGTTGTAGTTATGCACATAGTTCATTACTTAATCATTTTAAGCCAATAGATTTACTCACCAAAGTAAAGTAATCACTTTAAAAGCAACAGGTTTACTCACTTTTTGTAAGTAAAGCCAGCTAATTACTTTAAAAGCAACAGGTTTACTCATTTTTTTAAGTAAAGCCAACTAATTACTTTAAAAGCAATGGGTTTACTCACTTTTTGTAAGTAAAGTCAACTAATTACTTTAAAAGCAATGGGTTTACTCACTTTTTTAGGTAAAGCCAACTAATTACTTTAAAAGCAATGGGTTTACTCACTTTAAGTAAAGTCAACTGCACGTCATGATTTTGCCAAGTACGATGCGATCCTGATATTCATCTATGTTGATCCTGAAACATAATTTTTGTTCGAAAATGTAATCCATACCTATTCCCTATAAACCCAACCATAAGTGTAAATTATTCCCAAAATCAGAGGGGAATAATAGTTGGGGAATAATAGTTGGATAACATTCATGTAGAATGCGGTAATGCGGAATGCCTAAACCTAACCATAAGCCTAAACTTAACATAAATGGTAAACGTACCCCTAATTCTGATTGGCTGATTGGAATGTTGTTCCAGGATCAACATAGATGTTAATCCAGGAACTTGTCCTACTTGGTAAAATATGGTTGGCGAAAGTCAACTAATCACTTTTCACAGGTTTACTGATTTTTTTCAAGTAAAGTCAACTAATCGCTTTTTTTTCCAGTGTACATGATTGTTTCTTTCCATTTATTTGCACTACATATTAATTAATGATGTCAAAAACAATCCTCAAATGCAGTTAACCATTTGTGGTCAGTCTCCCAATTTCGTGCTGGGTAAATCACTACTACACATATACAGAATAATGTTGTACTTTCTCTCTACAGGATAAACTGATGTCTGAGTGTGCGGGCAGTATAGACAGTATAAAGCGAGTCAAGCTGATTCTGAATGAGGATGAACAACTGGAGGATCAGGGACTGACGGGCTTCAGTGCAGCAGATAACACAGGTACTGCTGATTATATCAAGCACACACACACATACACACACACACATACACAAACACAAAAACACACTTTTACAGAGATTTATGGGTTGATTTGTAAAGATGGTCTGTGTCCAGGTGTGATTGAGCGGTGGGAGCTGCTGCAGCTGCAGTCGTCCCGCGTCCCGCAGGATCTTCAGCAGTGGCATAGACTAAACTCTGACCTCTCTGACATCATGGCATGGCTGAACGCTGTGATGCCCGAGCTGGAGACACTGCAGACTCTAGAGGCCAAAATCACCATCAGAGACATGGAGAGCAAGATCCACAAACTGAAGGTATTTCGAGACACTTTACAAACAAAAGTTCATGAAACAACAAGGAGCCATTCAAGGCTGTGGGTGACATTAAGTCGACCTCCCAAACTCTTCAAAACCCTTTAAAGTGCTTATTGCTTTAAAATGATTAATCAAAAATGTACATTTTCAAATTAAAAATATAGATCAGAGGTCTCAGAGACATATTCATACAGCAATGGAATGTTATTATTTGCTCTGAATTTATCATTAATTGGTACGTTTTAATAAAAAAAGTCAGTATTTAAAACAAACACATACAGACGTGGACAAAATTGCTGGTACCCTTCGATTTTGTCCAGGCCAGTTTAATTATTTTCCCTTTTTTTAATGCTTCTGTCAAACCACAATTCAAAAGCAATATCAAATTTTTATTAGTTTGTTGTCATTTTTGATTAATCTTTACTTTTTTAGTTGTTTCAAGGCATGCTCTAGGTTTTCCTTTCTTCAATGTAAGGGTATCAACAATTTTGTTCATGTCTCTACATACTGTACATTCATTATATCACATTTTGTTAAGCATTATTAAACTTTTGTAAATTTTAAATTATTAAAATTGCTAAACTTTTATTGTTTATTCTTGATCACGTTTGGAAAAAAATGTATAACTGATCCAAGGTCAAATTTTTTTTTTATATAAATGTAACCTCCCGCATATAAATTTCATAATATAAAAAATGTATAAATGGCATTTATAAAAATAAATAAAAAATTCTTGTAGAGATGCGTCATGTTTTAATGTCATCAATCTTATGAAATGTTTCTTGAGCAACAAATCAGCATCTTCCAATGATTTCTGAAGGATCATGAAGGATCACAAAACTAGATACTAAAATATTGCCTGCTTAAAATTCACCTTTGCCATCACAAATAAATTACAATTTAAAATAGAATAGAATCGAAAGCATTTGTTTTGTATTTTCTATAATATCACTTTTTTAATTGGCATTTATCAAGACCAAACATAATAGTATATAACACAGAATAAAAAAATTACAGACTGTCTTAGTTTTCTTTCTTTCCCATTATC
>CAIGQV010003909.1:11182360-11198963 GCA_903798115.1 Danio jaintianensis
GACTGTCTTAGTTTTCTTTCTTTCCCATTATCCCCTCAAAATAAAATAAAATAAAATAAATTAAAAACACACATATAAATCAAATGAATGAATTAAGCTAGGTTACAAATAAATTAGTAAATGAGAGTACTATAATATCACTTTTTATCCTCTATTTAAATCAAATAACTGCAGCTTCGGCGAGCATTAGAATTATTATTTTTTTAATCATATTACCAATCTCAAACTTTGGAACTCTAGTGTTTAAAGGAGGCATATACTGTAAAAGCTTCATGTTGACATTTCTCTCTACCATTAGGACATGCAGAGGACTTTCAATGGCTACAAATCAGTGATGATCGGTGTGAATCTCAGCGGACGGAGCTTCCAGCACGGCGACAGCGCAGAACTCCAGGAGCTGCGTGAGACTCTCCAGCAGGTCAATCAGAAGTGGACTCAGGCCTGTGCGGCGCTGGACAGCTGGGAGCATCGCCTGCATCGAGCGCTTATGGAGTGTCAGGTCAGGAAAACAACCTGGATGGGCTTCAAAACTGAGACATTACCACAGTGTACTTGAATGTTTGATTAGGGTTTATTTTGACACTCACATTTTAGATTTTATGTTTTCTATATACAGTTGATTTTTAGCCCTCCTGAATTATTAGCCTCCCTGTGCATTATAGGAAATACTGTAAAAAATTCCTTGCTCTGTTAAACATCATTTGGGAAATAGGGCTAATAATTGGCTTCAACTGTACGTTAATTTAATAATGTTAATTTATTCTTATTAGAATAGGAGTTAATTGTTAGGCTAGAAACAGTAAAACAAGCTGACATTAGGATTGGGTATCGATTCACATTTTTCAAAATACCTATTATATAACAGAACAAGTCAAGAGTGAGTAAACGATGACATGATTTTATTTTTTGGTTGAACTATCCCTTTAATACAAATGCTATTGATATTTCTAAAATATTAAAAAGTGTTGTATTAAAACAGAATATGGATTTATAGAAACGGACAGATATGTTTTCATCTAAACTATATAGAAATTTAGACTATTTAGAACTACATAGTGACAATATATCACAATTCCCCCCTGATGTGCTCTTTTGGTGGGAAGGCACATCTTATACTTAAAGCCCTAGAATACAGAATATGAAAAAAAAATCATCATCTACTTTGTAAAAAACAATTACTTAAAATTTTGCCCAGGGCAAGCTGACAAGTACTTACAAAACTACTTGCAGTCATTAAAGGTCTATTTAGGAATCATCAAAGTAAATTGTTAGCAGATATTAAGAAGACAGTCTACCGATACTCTAATGACTGCTAATTGCTGTGTGGTTGCAAAGTTACTTAGTCGACAGAATGTCTAAAGGCAATCTTAAGATAAAGGGTGACTAAATGATTGAACGTTTGTTGTGTTTTACAGCTCTACAAATATTTGGCAAGGCATATTTCAGTGCACATTCACACGTTTGCACTTGTCTGCACTGACTTTCTGGGTGCATAAAGATTTTATCTGAGTATACAAAACCACAAGAGGGATGTTTTGGTTGCTTGTGTATAAAGGTTGCAGAAATGTTAGGTACATGTTGTTCTTGAAACCACAAGATACCGTGACTGAGTCATATCAAAGGTCTTCTCTTGAATGCTGGCGTTTCTTAAAAAAAAAAAAAAAACTCACTCTGCTTTTAGTTTGAAGGGTCAGGTGAGTTTTCAGTCATATTTGCAATACATTTAGTCACAAATGAGGATTTGGTATCACATTTACAATAATGGTCCATTAGTTAATGTATTTAATAACATTAAGTATCAACAATCTTGTACAGCATTTATTAATCATAGTTCAACATTGTTATATTGAATTATTAAAATTGTTAACATTAGTCAATGCACTGTGAGTTAACATGAACTAACAATCAGCAGCTTTATTTGCATTAATGTTAGCAAAGATGAATAAATACTCTAATAAATGCATTGTTCATTGTCTGTTTATGTTATAAACAAAATATTAACTGATGGACCATTATTTTAAAGTGTTGGGGTTTTTCTAATGGCCAGTTTAAAACAACATTTTCCTGTAACCTTCTGTAGGGCTTTTTCTAAATATCCTGGGGCCATGTAGCTGGATTAGCTTGCTAGCCAGTTAAGTTTCAATTTAGTTTGCACCAATCTTTTTAGGTAAGATGGGTTTTAGGTAAGATGAATGAAGCTCGACTTCTTTCAAAATCATTCTTTGTTGCCGTGGTATTAGCTGAGCTGAGCTATCTTAATAGTACCTAAAACCTAGAATTGGTGCAAACTAAACTGAAACTTACCTGGCTAGCCAGCTAATCTGGCTTCATTTTACAGACCCCTGGTCTAAACTGTGCAAACACAAGCAGCATGTAATAAACACAAGCTCTTGTATTATGTTGTTCTATTTTCGCAGGAGTTTCATGAGACTCTTCACTCTCTGCTGCTGTGGTTAGCTAAAGCAGAAAGCCAACGCTACATGGTGAACATCCATGACCAAAACACAGACCTTAACATCCTTCAAGAGCATCAAGACACACTCAAGGTATGTTTTTCGACAGCTTCTGATCTTATTCTAAAATATCCTAACTAAATCTGTTGAAAAATGCATTTCTTGATTCATAGCAACAACTATAAAAGGGATAGTTCACACCAAAATGAAAAAAGTTCTCACCATTTGCTCGCCCTCAAGTGGTTTGTGAGAGTTTATTTTTTCTGTTTAATCAAAAAAAAAATCCAACTTTCTTAAAATATCTTGCTTTTTGTTCAAGACGGTTGGAGAAGGGTTTCCTGAATCTGATTTTTATCATGGTTGCTGGTGTTAAAGGGATAGCCAAAAATGAAAATTCTGTCAGCATTTACTCACCCTTCACTTGTTCAAAACCCTTATGAGTTTATATGAGATAAACTCTATCTAACTTATGAGATATTTGGGGAAAATGCTGGTTGCTGGCACCCATTGACTTCTATCATAATATTGACTATTAAAGTCAATGAGTGCTGGCAACCAGCATTCTTCAAAATATTTTCTTTTATGTTCAACTGAAGAAAGAAACTCACATTAAAACCACATGAGGAAGAATAAATGGGGTAATTTTCATTTTTCTGGGTGAACTATTCCTGATAGATGTGAATCAAGACATTACAGTTCACACAGAAATGAAAATTACCTCATAATTCACTCACCTTCGAGCCATTCTCCATGTATGTGACTTTTTTTCTGTCTGGTGAACACCGTCAGAGTAGTTTTAAATTTTATCCTGGCTCTTCCATGCTGTATAATGGTGTTGGATAGTGGCTTTTATTTTGAAGCTTCCGAAAGAGCATAAATCTATAGTAAAACTAATACATAGGCCACCTGTGGGTTAATGCTGGTCTTTTTATAACAAAAATATTTCAAATTTTTAAATTATGAACTCAGACTTTTGCTGGCGACCAAATTCATGTTATGTGTGACTTATATATATATTGTATGACACATGATGCAAGATGGATTCGTAGCAGAAGCTCCGGGAATTGACACGTCTCTCAGAAACCACTTACCACACCGTTTGTTTACCAAAGGAAACGACAAAACTTCAACCAAAACATTAAAACTAGTTGGCTTGGCGCAAACCACCTATAGGATACACTCCTTCCTCTCTTATGCACCAGGCACTTTGTTAGAAATACTTCTACGTTCCCGTTTGTACAGATAAGCTTCATATAATTTTTATAGTTTGTACTTTTTTCTACAACCACTTACTGTATATCAGAAGTCTTTAAATAGTTCAAATTTGCTTTTATTTTCTATTGCATAACTTCTATTTCTCCAAATTTAGATTCTTATTGTTGTTATTATTATTTTGTTATTGTTGGTATCATTATTAAGGTCCTGAGCGCTTGTGTAAGCATTTCGCTGCATATCATACTGTGTATGACTCTGTATGTGACCAATAAAATTTGAATTTACTGTATTATCTTATACAGTAAGGGATGACACAGTGGCTCAGTGGTTAGCACTGTCGCCTCACAGCAAGAAGGTTGCTGGTTCGAGTCCCAGCTGGGTCAGTTGGCATTTCTGTGTGGAGTTTGCATGTTCTCCCCGTGTTCACGTGAGTTTCCTCCTGGTGCTCCGGTTTCCCCCACAATCCAAAGACATGCGGTATAGGTGAATTGAATAAGCTAAATTTTCCGTAGTGTATGTTTGTGAATGAGTGTGTATGGATGTTTCCCAGTACTGGGTTGCAGCTGGAAGGGCATCTGCTGTGTAAAACATATGCTGGATAAGTTGCCAGTTCATTCCGCTGTGGCGACCCCTGATGAATAAAGGGACTAAGCTGAAGGAAAAAGAAATGAATGAATGTTATACAGTATATGACTCTTACAATGCTGTGTACATGTTTTTACGTGTCTAGTGCCATACGTTGTGCATTCGGAAGCCGCCGAAAGTCAGTGATTGGAGTTTATAATTGAAAAATGTGAAATATTTTGGTAAGAAAAACACGTTCATCAACTTCACATGATAAGCGTTAACCCCCTGGCAGCATATGGGTTAGTTTTACAATGGATTAATGTGGTTTTTGAAGCTTCAAAATAAAAGCCACTATCCAACACCATCATACAGAATGGAAGAGCCAGGAAAAAAATTATAACTACTCTGACTATGTTTGTCTGAAAGAAGAAAGTCATATACAAGTTGGCTTGAGGGTGAGTAAATTTAATTTGTGAGTAATTTTGGAGGTGAACTGTTCCTTTAATATACCTATTAGACCCATTTGATTATTAATTTGTTGTCTTTTGTAGGCTGTTCATCAGGAGTTGCAGTCTCGTGAGCGGGAGGTGAACTCTCTACAGGAGATCTCCTCTCAGATCCTCCTACAGGACCAGGGTGAAGACACCCTGGAGGCTAAAGAGAAGGTGCACGTCATCAGCAATAAGTTACGGCTGCTCATACGACAGATCTCACATGACCTGAACACACTCCACAGCAGACTGGTAAGATTCATTCAGTCTGCTAAATGGCTAAATGTAAATGTCTCACGCACACACACAGTTTCTGGCCACTGGTGTGTTTTAGTCTCTCACACACACACACACACACACACACACACACACACACACACACACTGATGTTTTGATCTGTTTTGCTGCAGGAATCATCGGGTCCTAATGTGGACAGACCTGGATCAACACAACACCAGGTACAGAGACACATTCGGTTTCTTCCTTTTTCCCCTGTTAATAATGTAATAGTACATTCAAATGTTTATTTAGCATTTTATTGGGAATTTGTTTGTCTTGCGGTATGCTCTACATCAGTGTTGGGTGTAGGCAGTTACAAAGCGATTAATTACTGTAAATAAATGACTTTTTCGCTGAAAAGTAAAGTAATGGATTACGTTTCCTTTTTAGGTCATTTAATTACAGTCACTTACAGTTAAAGTTACTCTTACAGTTAGTAGAATGTATTTGCATAAAATACTGTACATAAATTACTCGATTTTGTATAAATCAATTCAGAGAAATTGATTTAGCTGAATCATTCTATTTTTCAACTAAACGTCTCTCAAGACGATTGAACCTGCTTAAGAAAAATTTGAGAAATGAATAAAAATATATGGTGTGAATTCAGGGAAGCAGAGTAATAATTGTATGTATTTTTTGTTATTCATTTTGAAAACTAAACTCAAGAAAGTTAGATTTCTCTGACAACCACACATAATTAGGAAACAATGAATTGAGTAAGACATATATATGACGATATATGGTATGTATGAAATATTGGGTCATTACTGAAACATGTTGTGTATTGATATATATAATGTTTGTCATTTAACATTTAAACAAGTGTTACATTTTTTTTTAAAACTACAAGACCATTTTGCCTCAAGTTTAACAAATTAAAAGTTTGATTGTCCATGCGTTGAGATTTACAGCGATTTTAAATAACACTTTCCAATTTTCTTCTCTGTGAAGTTAGCTAAATTAATTTTGGTGTTAACTGAAATAAACTGGTGTTATTGGTTCTTATTGATAGTGAAAATTAGAAGTGGCAGTAGTAATAAGAATAATAATAATAAGGTAAAACAGTACTCTAGAATAAGAAAGAATTTGTCAATTGTCTCTGTGTTGTGTTTAATATAGTTTTAATTAAGTCCTCATTCTCTGACAGATTCATAAATTAAATAAATCATTGTTGAATTTGTTTGTTTTTTTTGTTCACTAGCCTTTTAAATAATACTTCATACAGTTTTTTTTTTATAAAATAACTGTAGCAGGAGATGAGATTCTCTCAGCTGATGCTGCTCTTCATGAGTTGCTTTTTGACCGACAGTAAATGAGAGATTTGTTTGTAACAAACAGTGATATTCTTTTCCTTCTCTCTAGGAAGCGTCAGGAGCTCAAGCTGTTACACAGGATTCTCCAGCGAGTGTCAGGTACACACTTATTCAGTGTTTCTACGTGTGTGTGTTCGATTCATGTGATCTTGCTGCAGTCTTGTAGTATTTTCTTCATACTCTCTCATTCTTATCAGTGTCACACATCTGCTCCTGCTCTAATTTCACATGCAAACACTCAACATGTACTGTACTGTACTATACATCTAATTATTTATAACTATTGGTGTGTATTTTATACTGTTTATGCACTATTTATGAGTTATAAAGTTTGCCGTTTGCCATCAAGTGTTCATTTCTGTTTTATATCAATTTTAATTATAATATTTAGAGAGATGTATTTGTAGAATATGGCAATAAGTCAATAGAAATATTATGTTTTCGAACATTAAATATTGTTGTTGTTTTTTTTATCAAAGTGTTACTTTTAAAATTTGTAAAATAGTTGTAATTATTTCACAGTATACTTTATAATTTACTATACTATAATTTCACTGTTATAATTTTTCCTATTTGTCTTATTTGTTTTAGGTTGGATGGAATAAAGGCTATATATATAGTATAATTTTAAGGTCAATGTTATTACTCTCCTTAAGATTTTATTTTGTACATGATTTTATTATTTATTTTTTCTGATGACTTCCCCAATGAACCTAATTGCCTAGTTAACCTAATTAACCTAGTTAAGCATTTAAATTGCACTTTAAGCTGAATGCTAGTATCTTTTAAAACAACTATTAAATTATTATGTACCGTCATGTATCTCTGTTTAACTCTGGCAAACATCACTTGGACAATATTTGAAAAAGAATTCAAATTTCACCCCAATATTTACAGTCTGAAAACGTAATAATTTATATTGACCTTAAGTCATTTTCAAATGAATGCTCTAAATGCTAATATTAAATCTGGCATTTTTTGAAGACACATTATCAGACTTTTTTTTTTTACTCAAAACACTTTGATATGTCTCCCCCCCCAGTATTGAGTGATAGTGTACAAAATCCCACCTGCATTATGAGCACTAGTTGTTAATAAGTGTATGTTTGTGCAGGTGTGAGAAGCGCGAGACGTCTCCAGCGAGGCCGTTTCTGTATCGTGTACTGCGGGCTGCTTTTCCTCTGCATGTCCTCCTGCTGCTGCTGCTGATGGTGGCGTGTCTGGTGCCTCTGTCAGAGGACGATTACAGCTGCACGCTCTCCAACAACTTCGCTCGCTCCTTCTATCCCATGCTCCTCTACACCAACGGCCCGCCGCCAACATGAGCTCCAAAACACACACTCTTACCCTTCACAGCAGAGTCAATACATGTCTGCAAGTTAAACCATTTACCTGCAACAATCAATGGATTCTGGGAAACGTTTGTATATCTGAAGACTTGTATAGAATGTACTGTAGCAGCGCATTGGGGAAAAACTCCACACAAATGTATTTATTTTTGAAATTTAAGGACATATTTTAAGCGATAGATGGACTCTTGAGATGGCTTGTATTTTTTAAGTAGAAACCCTGTTTTGTATGTCTGAGTGATGGAACTGGAATATCAGTCATCCACCTTTTTTTCAGATTGTGTTTTAGATTATGGGTCACACTTCCGGTTTGTGGAACTTTCATTCAAAAGAACTGAAATGAATTATTTTGAATAAGACCATGCTATAAATAATACATATCGCTATTCAAAACTGAGTGGGAGGGACATTATTTTTATTCGTCATTAAAAATAATGTCGCAATTTTTTTTTCACATGACATGACCATAATATCGCTTCATAAAATGCTCTTTTTGAGTTTTTGAGGTAATTTTTGGTCTCCTGAATGTAATTTGTTAATTGTAATAGGTTTACTTGTAAACGAACACCACATTTTTAAGCATTTCACAACTCCCCTAGAGAAAAACGTTGAGTTTTGCCATTTTTTTATGTATTCAGGTGATCTGGCAGGAGCACTTTTAGCTTAGCTTAGCATAGATATTTGAATCGGATTAGACCATTAGCATCTTGCTCAAAAATGAACAAAGAATTTGTCATCATTTTACGATTTTAAGTTTGACTCTTCTGTAGTAAAATTACTGACAGGTGCACTTTTAGCTTAGCTTAGCATAGATCATTGAATCGGATTGGACCATTAGCATCTCGCTCCAAAATGAACAGAGTTTACCATTATTTTCCTATTTTAAGTTTGACACTTCTGTAGTCAAATTACTGGCAGGAACACTTTTAGCTTAGCTTAGCATAGATCATTGAATCGGATTAGACCATTAGTATCTCGCTCAAAAATGAACAAAGAATTTGCCATAATTTTACTATTTTAAGCTTGACTCTTCTGTAGTCAAATTACTGGCGGGAACACTTTTAGCTTAGCTTAGCATAGATCATTAAATCATATTAGACCATTAGCATATCGCTCAAAAATGAACAGTTTACCATTATTTTCCTATTTTAAGCTTGACTTCTGTAGTTGCATTGTGTACTAAGGTCATTTTTGAGCGAGATGCTAATGGTCTTATTCGATTCAATGATCTATGCTAAGCTAACTCTAGGGGAGTTTTAAAATTTGTCTGTTTTCTAAAAAAAGTGTTTAAATAATAATGCCACGTCAGAAGTTGCCTCCATGATTCATACACTATCATGTGCCGTTGGAAAAAGGTGGATTGTTTTGTTCCGAGGAATTAATATGAAATGATTTGAGATGTTAAATATATTTTATTTGTAGCTCTTTTTAACTGCCATTTCTTTGGTCAAAGCCATTGAGTAGAGAAACCGTGAGGCGTCAGGGTGTGTGCAAATGTATGTGTGTGTAATTTATTCAGCCGTGTCATTTTCATGTGTGAATAATGTAAAGCTACTGAAATTATTTAATTGTAATTAGTCAACGATCTCAGCAGAGATACAAACGATGTTCTTTAAGCTAGAATTTGTCCGGAAAGAGGCTGCAGACGTTTTCTCTGGCTTTTCCTGGACGGTTGAGGTGCGTCTCTTTAAACCATTTCAAAAATATCCACACAAGTTGATGTGGCTGTTTTTAGTCTATGGCAGACAGTTATGATGGTAATAACATGGTGAAAGCCATTAGTTGCTCTCACTTGTACCAACTGCCAAAGTGTCAGACGTCATACTGTATGTTTTATAATAATTCATCACGGTTACTTTTTAAAGATATATGTTGTTTGTCCTGCTGCTGTTTGATGTGTTTGTTTTTAATTGTGTTATTGGTTTAAGGGTTACGTTATGGGTCAGCTGGAACAATAGTATAAATCTCCAGATTAATCACAGAGAAAAGTTTACTTTAATATGAATTTACTGTGCAGGAAACCTTGCACTGCCAACGTCAAACACTGGTTGAAGAGAATTTGAAATTAGATGTGATGTTTGTGCTTCTTTTTGAGTTTGAAGTCAGTTTTACAACAAATAAACGTACAAATTTGAGCTCCAAGTTTATTTATATTTCCAGATATTGTTGGTCCGGATATATGTTTTAGCTACCTTTAGAAAGTTTCAACTGTATCAAGTATTTTTCTTCTTGTTTAAAGCTGGTGTGTATTTTTTTGGGCGATGAAAAATACTGTTTGCTACATGTTGAAGCTAGGGCTGCATGATTCTGGGTAAAAAGAGAATTGTTTTTTTGTTTGTTTTTTGCTTAAAATCAAGATCATGATTTTCTCACGATTCTGTAAATGTAAAATAAGGATTCATGCGAGTAGGCTATTATTATTTCTCAAACATGGTAAAACAACAATAATAATAATATTAGGCCTATGTGTGGGTCTACTGTTGGTAAAAATGCTAAATTGTGTATAGACTTGGAATGGTGGACTTGAACAGACTTTAAATATGTTCTGTTTGTTAATTTACAGTAAAGTGATGACATCAGAATGCAACTATTCATCATTCTAAAGTTGAATTATCTGTAATCTGTCATTGACAACATTATTAGACCTTTTTTTTTTTCACTGGTAAAATGAAACATTTGTCAGTATCAGATTCCCTGATTTTGCATCATATTCAACATTATATAGGCTAGAGTAGTTATACTCGCGGCTCCCAAACCATCACTCTGTGCAACAAACCAAACGTTATTTACAACATTATTACCTGCTATCCACAGCCTATGCAGGTTCTGTTCACTAAAGAAGACATCATTGGCGTGCGCGTTCGCTCGGTAGTAAACAAACAGTGCGATTTCGCGGACGCCAAAACATTATTACATGAAGACAGAAATTACATTTTGGGGTTAATTATACCATATAAATGCAGTATGTGATGCTTTTAACACCATTTGGAGGTGTCCATGTTGCTGAGCAACGTATATAAAACAATGTGAAGACTTGTGCGTCCGCTTTTACGCTTATTTTACCTAGTAAATATAATTGGCTGAATCGTAGAAAAGCTGAATTAAGATCGTGTGTAGGATCAAATCGAGATCGCGATCTTTTTTTGATTAATCGTGCAGCTCTGAAGCTGTTCATAATTTAATTCCCAAAACCTGTAAACACAGAAGCTCTCAGAACAGTGGGTCTCATACACTACGCAGAAATAGGTCAATGAAGTCTGCATAGGACTCACCCAAAATATGTGAGACAATAAATGTAGAATTAGGGTACTAGTAATGTTAAATTTATTGTACGAATTGTTGGTTTAAAACAATTAAGTTGTCTCAAGAATTGTTATTTCAGCTTAATTTAAATAAGTTGTTTGAACAAGCAGCAAAAATAATTTTACTGTTAAAAAAAAAAAAAAAAAAAGCTGGGTTCCACACAATCGATTTGTGTTGGGACAACACGAAGGAATCAAGTTGACTTATTATTTTACGAATTTAAATGGATTGAACATAAAACAATTAAGTTGTCAAAAAAAACCTCAAGAATTGCGTTGTTTCAGCTTATTTTAAATAAGTAGTTTGAACAAACAGCAAACTGAGTGAGTGTATGTTTTTGTTTGGGTAGCCTTTAACTTGCATTTTCTGAATCACAATGGACTTAAATTCCAGCTTTATTCTTAAAACTTAAAACATTAATCTTCAACTGGAGGGGGAAAAAAAACAAATGAATTTTCAGCAAATTTAAGAAAAAATAAATATATATATATGAATCAGCAGATGTTTAAATTCTCCTGTGAAAGCAAATATGAAATATGAATCCACACAATGAGACCCAATTCCTTAAAACACAGACAATGGCACTCCATTAGGACTCCATTTGACCGACTGAAGGCAGATGAGAGAGTGTTTTGGGACTATATTAGGAAAAATCCTAAACTCCAGCTTTAATGCAACTGCAGTTCCTCAGAACACCAAAAACAGGTTATGAAGTGATTATGCGAGGTGTTTTATCAGAATTGACAATTGCTAACCCTCAACAGCTTCTGTAATTCGCACTACAAAGACATTTTTCCAGCACTCTCAGAAATAAAAGGTACGAGAGCTATCACTGGGGCAGCACCTTTTCAAAACACATTTGTATATAAAGAGTCCATATTAATACCACAAGGTACATATTAGTACATTAAAAAAAAGTACTTTTCAAAATACTAATACGTAGCTTCGAGGTACCATTATGGACCCTTTAGGTACCATTTTTCAGAGAATGAGAGCTACACACTTTTGTGCGTATAATTTGGCCTTAAGGAGCCAAAAGAGACAAAGACATATTTACTGTCAATGACAAGTACTTTATGAACCACAAAAAGCACTACAGGACAGCAAATAACACTCCAACGACTTACAGAAACACAGAGTACAAAATGCATAAACTATTAGAAGTGTGCGCACCGTTTTCGTTAATCAATAGTTCAGTCTAAAATCTTGGATGGCAAACGAAACATTTACAGTTTGATTGGAACAAAAGGAACGCAACATAACACTGTCTCAGCCAATGGCGTGATTTTTGGGGCAGGGCTTTCTGGTTGCAATGGCAGACTTTGGGAGTGTTTGAATCTTGTTGTTGTTGTTTTCATTCTTCTAGTGGCACAGAAATTACACACTTCACCTTTACCACGTACAGAACCAGATACAGCCATAAAAATGTTTCATTGATGATTTTCTTGAACAAATGAGATGAGAATGATTCCTCCATTAAAGGAAAACAATGTAGTTTTGCATTGTGTTGAAGCAGGACTGAGTGCTGTTTGAAAGCCCTGTTTGGTTCAGGTTGTTGTCGATCACCTGAAGTTCCTTTTTTCATGTCTAAATCCCACATGCAAAAGATGCGGTCTGGAAAACTGATGGATGGATGAATGAAATGCCAGATCCAGAGATTTTTTTTTTTCCCCACAGACATCTGTGACTGTCAGTTTGTGTCCATGTCCTCTCGAAGCAGACTAGAATGCAATGTCTTGTTCAACGTCTCCTCAGCTCTAGAGAGACACAGATTATTAATCAATCTATGAGTAAATTTTGTTCTTTTCTAAATTAAAGGGGACTCAGGTGAGTGGGCTTGAGAAACCACCTGTATGGGACACACTCTCTTAATCTCCATATGCACCAGACACCTTCTAAAAAACACCTCATGCTTCTTGAAAACATTGATTGTGCGATTCTGAGTGTGCTCTAGAGAGACACAGTATATTAATCAATCTATGAGTAGATACAGTTTTTTTTCTAAATGAAAGGTGGACGCGGGTGAGTGGGCTTGATAAACCACCTGTAGGAGACACACTCTTTTCCTCTCCATATGCACCAGACACCTTTTAATAAGCAGCTCATGCTGCTGTGATTCTGAGTGTGCTCTACACAGGTGAGTGGGACAAACCAACTGCAGGAGACGCATGACTGTATAGAGAAAAAAAAAATCTAAACTAACTTAGAGTTGTCATAGGGTTTATATATATTGATGATCTGAAGTGCTTCTGTTCTCCTCACTTATAAGTCGCAGTGGATAAAAGTGTCTGCTAAATGAATAAATATAAATATAAACAGGTCATGAACTGAGAAATCAAAATTCCCTTGTTCTTTTGACATATAAGAGGCCATTGTGCTATAGAAAACATCCTGTAAGTTTCAGAACTCAAAACATTCGTGTAATTCTATAAACAGCTTATATTGAAGCCAATCTGCCACAAAAAATGTGCCTCTATTATATAATGCTGTGTCTGAACCCCCATTGATCCTTACAAAATCCTTCTAAAATACAGATTTGCTGCTCTTTGCTTAAGAATGCTGAAAATGGTGTTGCTGCTTAATATGTTCACAATATCACAAACTGTGATTAATTATTTTTAGGGGTAGAAAGTTCAAAGAAACATTTCTTTGAAATGGAAAACTGTGTTGACTTACTGCCACTTTTGAATTTATAATGCATATTTAAAAAGGTCACTCCCGAAAAAAAAAAAATCTGCCATCCTTTACTCACCCTTGACTTGTTCAAAACCTATTTGTGTTCCTTTCATCTATTGCAATGGTCTCAAACTCAATTCCTAAAGGGCCACAGCTCTGTTCAACTCCTGCACTCCACCTCCAGCTCACACCTCCTTAATAGTCTCTAGTAGTCTTGAACACCTTGATTAGTTGGATCAGCTGTGTTTGATTAGGGTTGGAGCAAAACTGTGAAGAGCTGCGGCCCTCCAGGAATCGAGTTTGAGACATGATCTATTGAAACAATAAAAAAAAAGATATTTTCAAAAATGATGGTAGCTGGTAGTAATTTCCTACAGCTATCAGCATTCTTCAAAATATCTTCTTTTGTGTTCAACAAAACTCACAAAGGTTTAAAACCACATGGGGGATAAGAAATTAGGTAATTTTCATTTTGGGGTGAACTATACCTGTTAAACAGTAACCTTATTAGATTAAAACATATCTTTTATAACGTTTTAATAACCAATGTGTTGAAGTGAAGTGAGTGAACTTGTCAATCAATCTAAATTGATGACCAATAAACATCTAGGTGCACGTTTTAATGTTGCCTTGTAAAAAACTAACCGAAAATGCAATGTGTAGCAAACTATCTCCCTGTTTTGAAATAAAGCAAACGGTCAACAGGTCTAAAAATGGTTATAAAAATCTCCCTAAAGTATGCGTAAAATCAAAACTAACCATATTCCTTTTGTTAGCTCACATTGCTAGTTTTGTGGTGAACAATTCATCTGTGCATGTCATTAAGAAAAAAATAAATAGTTTGCCCTTGTAATTTTTAATTGAAATCTGAAAATGCACATCCTGTTTGTTTCATGCAGACTTTAAACTTTAACAGATAACTACAGTACTGTTCCATGCAAATTAAAGATATTTCATTCTGTCATTTATTCACTCTCCACTTCCTCCAAACCTTTTTTAAGTGACTTTATTCTGTTGAACACAAAACAAGACATTTTGAAGAAAGATGGAAAAAACTGCCATTGACTCCCATAGTATTTTTTTCCTACAATGGAAGTCAATGGCTACCGATTTCCAACATTTTTCAAAATAGATACTTTTGTGTTCAACAGAAAGAAAGAAATTCGTAAGGAGTTGGAACTAATTTGGTGATTAAATTTTCATGGTGTAACTGTTCAGTACACACCGTGGACTGTGTGGGGTCTCCTGGTCGATGTCTCTCAGGTCAGGCTGCGGTCTGAATGTGTGAAGGTTTTCTGGGGACTGTTGTGTGTCTTCCAGCATCCGACTGCTCTGAGACGTGTTTGCATCCAGCATCTCTAGCAGAAGATCGTACAGCAGCACCACATTTTTCCTCTTCATGTTTGACAGATGCTCGATGCCTTTGTTGCTGCAGAGATCAAGAGAACAATCAGTTACAGAATCTGCACAATCTGGTAGCTGACAGCAATGATGAAAAATGCTATGAGAGTCTAAAATATGGGTCATGTAAACCCATACTGCAAAAATATATATTTTCTAGTGAAATATTTTAAATATGTGATAATATATTTTGTAACTGTAAGGCTCAATAAATTTTTTTTGAAATTATATATTTTTGCATTATATTCACCTTCAAATTTATGTGAACCAAATATGTTTTTTTTTTTTAAGTATTTCAGGGTCAAGAAATACATTTCCAGACTAACAATAGAAAGTGTATGGAGATCTAAAGTATCCATTATTCAAATAAAAATAATGTACATCTATGCAAATATAAAGGTGATTTCTGTTGTTACAATTGGCAGTCTATAAAAGATTTTTCATTTATTTAAAAATTAATTTGTTCTTGTATAGACGTTTTAGTCACCAAATACACATTTTATATTAATTTATCATTGATGTACTGAAATAT
Source organism: Danio jaintianensis (assembly GCA_903798115.1). Lineage (NCBI taxonomy): Eukaryota > Metazoa > Chordata > Actinopteri > Cypriniformes > Danionidae > Danio > Danio jaintianensis. The sequence continues at coordinate 11,197,943 of CAIGQV010003909.1, forward strand.
AATTACAAGCACTTCATAAGTTTCAAAGGCTTTTATCGACAATTACATGAAATTTATGCAAAGAGTCAGTATTTGCAGTGTTGGCCCTTCTTTTTCAGGACCTCTGCAATTCGACTGGGCATGCTTTCAATAAACTTCTGGGGCAAATCCTGACGGATAGCAACCCATTCTTTCATAATCACTTCTTGGAGTTTGTCAGAATTAGTGATTTTTTGTTTGTCCACCCGCCTCTTGAGGATTGACCACAAGTTCTCAATGGGATTAAGATCTGAGGAGTTTCCAGGCCATGGACCCAAAATTTCAACGTTTTGGTCCCCGAGCCACTTAGATATCACTTTTGCCTTATGGCACGGTGCTCCATTGTGCTGGAAAATGCATTGTTCTTCACCAAACTGTTGTTGGATTGTTGGAAAAAGTTGCTGTTGGAGGATGTTTTGGTACCATTCTTTATTCATGGCTGTGTTTTTGGGCAAAATTGTGAGTGAGACCACTCCCTTGGATGAGAAGCAACCCCACACATGAATGGTCTCAGGATGCTTTACTGTTGGCATGACACAGGACTGATGGTAGCGCTCACCTTTTCTTCTCCAGACAAGCCTTTTTCCAGATGCCCCAAACAATCGGAAAGGGGATTCATCTGAGAATATGACTTTGCCCCAGTCCTCAGCAGTCCATTTCGCCATACTTTTTGCAGAAGATCAATCTGTCCCTGATGGTTTTTTTGGAGAGAAGTGGCTTCTTTGCTGCCCTTCTTGACACCAGGCCATCTTTCAAAAGTCTTCACCTCACTGTGCGTGCAGATGCGCTCACACCTGCCTGCTGCCATTCCTGAGCAAGCTCTGCACTGGTGGCACTCCGATCCCACAGCTGAATCCTCTTTAGGAGACGATCCTGGTGCTTGCTGGACTTTCTTGGATGCCCTTAAGCCTTCTTAACAAGAATTGAAGTTCTTTCCTTGAAGTTCTTGATGATCCTATAAATTGTTGATTTAGGTGCAATCTTAGTAGCCACAATATCCTTG
>CAIGQV010003909.1:11208963-11342982 GCA_903798115.1 Danio jaintianensis
TCATCAGAAGAAAGCTCAAACTGGTTTAGAACAAGTGGAGGGTGAGTAATGGTGAACTGCCCCTTTAACAAAAAAGTTACATTTATGCACATTTCACAAAAAACATTGTGTGCCCTGGCCTGGACACACAACAGCAGATTATCTGAAGGTCAATGAATAAATCCACTAAACACCAGTGTTTTTGCAAATGTTACCATCAAACAAGATATCCCACTCCCACTGTTGGAAGACGCCTTCAGATTTCAAGCATCTCTAATCTAAAATATTTTACACCACATATTTGGTGAAACTTTTTTTATCTATTTAATACAAATTAAAATACACTCATAAGAATTCATACCAAACCACATTTGCCGGTTGATTTAAATCTGAATTCTGTTAATGGCATATTTTACATTGTAGTCTTATATTATACACCATAACAGTAAGAATTTGATTACATTTCACTTTGCCATATTTCTAGCTTGCTATTAGCACGTTTCAGCCAGTCAAATTTCTGTTGCCAGCTGCTGTAAAAAAAAAAGTAGCTTGGCATAATGTTAAAGGCTACATGATTAATAGAGCAACCAAAGTAGGTAAGCCAGAAAATGACTGCTGGAACAGACTGATTAGATATGAGCACATTGTGGAGAGTCACTAATAATCATCGGATTTCAAAAACTAATTGAAACTGTCTGCAGTGGAAATACTCCTGAATTATGCTCTCAGAACTGTGCTCTGATATAGGTTTAAAGAAATTATTGTGAACAGTATTTACACAGATGGTTTTCTCTAAAATTCCTCCCCAAAAGAGATGTCTACAACATGTATGCACTCAACATGCATTTATAATCACCAATCAAAATGAATCCAGTCTAGTTTCAGATTCTGAAAGTTGTGTTTATATTAAAGTATGCAAATTTATAGTCGAATAACTAAATGTACAATGTTTATTGTACTAGTGCACATTGTTAGGCTTAAGGGGAACAATTAATCCATGCAAGTTAATCCAATGAAAAAAAAAACTGTTTTGGACAATCTTTAATCAAAATCCAACCGTTTGCTTCTGATCTGAAATGGCGGTCCTTCTCTGATGACAACGGTTGAGTTGGATGAGATACTATATACTTAAGTGTTAGTTTGCGTCCCCTACTCAATATTCCATTTCAGTTGGAAATACATCAAATAAATACTGAAATAAAAGTCTGCAGCAATGTCCGGTTGCAATCTAATTCCCATATTTAAGTACATGTACATTATATGTATTCTGACGAATCCTACTTTTACATGAATCATTTAGAAGAAAAATTTTTTTCAAAATGATCCAAACTTCATATCCGCCTCAGCTGGACTGTTAGAGGTGTTTAGAGGAAGTATTTTCAGCTTGACTGAGCATGAATCACATTTGTGTGAATGTAAATGTAGCTAATGTCAGTGTCAGGGTTTACCTGTTGAGTTTGAGGTCAGGTGTAAAGATGAGTTTCCCAGGGTGATCCACAGATCTCCACATCAATCCTAACATCAGAATATCCAGCCAGCAGCATTCCAGCAAATGCACCTGATCTGACAAAGTCAGCTCTACAAAACCTGTGAGAGGAGCAACAGACATACAAATGACTTCCAAAACACACTCTTACACACACCTGCTGTCACTGACCTAAGACATTTATATTATTAGCTATAAACTAAATTGTAAAATAACCTTAAAAGTCTCACTGAAATCAAGTTTTTTGGGGTGTAAAGGTGTGTGTCCACGTTTATTTGCACATTATTTCAGTTATTTTAGAACCCCAGCAGTGTGGCGAGGCACTGAGCTTACATGCAAAAACGCTTAAATGGACATTTTAATAAATATGTTACTTCTAAGTTTAAGTTATTGAGCTTAAATTTTGAATCTGGAAGATATACTGTAATACATGCAGTTTCTTTCTTCCGCCAGCATGGATCCTTGATGTTTAAGACATCACCTGCACTCCAGCTCCATCTGACCAATCAAATATGTTTCATATAACCAAACGTTCATAATAAGGGTTCACCTAAACACTTGCATATATAAGAAAATAATAAACGAGAGCCAACACAGTGTTGATCTGAACTCCTCTACATTTATCAGTCATAAAAATGAGGGAAGGAATCCCAGTAGCCGGGGTTTTAAAACACGCTGTGCTATGTACCGTACATTCAATTATCCATGGCAAGCCATTAAGGGGAAAACGCACTGCACACACAGGCAAACACGACATTTAAGATTAAGTTTCTCTTCCTTTCACTCACTTTCCTTTGACTTATTCCCTTCTTTATCAGAGGTCGCAACAGCATAATGAACCACCAATTACTCAATTGCCATGACAGTAATTAACAGTGTTGAGAGAAACACTAACACACTCGCCATTTCATGTACACACTCACACTATGGCCAATTTACCATATCTAGTTCACATATACTGTACATGCATGTCTTTGGACATTGAGGGAAACCGAAGCACATGGAAGTCATTAACACAGGTATGGGCACAACCTGCAAACTCCACACAGAAACCGAAAGGCATCCTGGCACAAAAAAAGATATCCTGGCTCAGCCTGGACTCAAACCAGAGACCATTTTGCTGCGAGGCTAACTTGCTAACCACCAAGCCACCATGCTGCCCCTAAAATTAAGTCTGTTACATACAGTGCACTGTTTAGGAAATAAACAATCCCGACAGTATACATATGATTTCCTTTAAGGTGAATGAAGTCTGGTTTGATGTTGACGTCACACAAACTGCCACAGTGCACACACATATGCCCTCTACTGCCTTAAGACACAAAACCATAAAGCAGATCAAATCCGTGCTTGGGTGCAGACCACAAAAAATAGTGGACCCCTCTGAATGGTAATAAATGCTGTATTTTAGCATTAGTGGTTAGACAAAATTAGCACTGCTATTAAAGACTGTGTTTGTAATTTATTTTAAAAAAGGAGAGGGGCTACATGATATGTTCCACCCTGAAATGATCTCATACACTGAAGAAAGCTGTGCATTTCAAGGTATTTAAGGAGACCTTTGAAACTTATATTTTTTGATGTATATTAGATGAATATTTCAGATTTTTGACACACACACACAGACACATACACCACCAACTTGATTTAACCAAGTAGGATATGTTCCTGGATTAACATCTATGTTGATCCTGGAACAACATTACAATCAGCCAATCAGAATTAAGGGATAGTTTGTGTTAAGTCTAGGCTTACGGTTAGGTTTATGCACTTCTACATGATTGTTATCTAACTATTATTCCCCTCTGATTTTGGGAATAAGTTACAGTTATGGTTGGGTTTAGGAGTAGGCAATAGGTATGGATTATATTTTTGAACAAAAATGTTCCAGGATCAACATAGATGTTAATCCAGGATCGCATCGTACTTGGCAAAATCATGACGTGCCACATACACACCTGGTATCTTTTTCGCCCAGCTGATCATGAGCACCAGTTCCTTGTCAGCAAGGCTTGTTAGTGACATCATCATGCTGGCCTCCGTGTATGGCTTTTTCACCGTCTCTCTCAGGTAAATCTGAGGTGGCTCCGCCTCCAGAATACAGCTGACCAATTGTTCAGGGGAATAGTTCAGGCCCCGCCCCTCAGCCCTACCCCCTGAAGGGAAGAGGTGCTGAGAGGGACTGAGGGGGAACTCTAGATGCTGCTGGGATCGGCCTCTGAGTCCTACTGCCCCCCCCAGAGCTGTCTCTGATTTGGGGGTTACGACGATGTCGAGCACCTCGATAACTGCAGCGCTCCCTTCTCACACCTAATCACACACACAAGAACACACACGCATCAAAAGTGCACACATGCTGTCTAAAATATTAACATACTCATTACAACATCTCTTCAAAATAAGCATACGCAAGGCTCATGTCATACGACTTCAAACTCTCTGGAGAAGAAAAGGCAAGACACTGCACCCAAAAACCTATATTGAAATGAGATCTATGGTAATATATGCAAATTTCACATATGAGATACAAGTTCATATTTGGACTTAGCATATATAAAATATATGTCATATGTGCAAAATTTATTTCAACCATTGAAATTACATATATGTATATATATATATTCAAATATATTAGCTATAATTTTCAATATATATTGAAAACATTGCAATATATGAAAATATAAATGTGAAAGTCTACATGAAATACATGAAAATATATGTGAAATCCTTATAATATGTCATTTGCATATATTACCAAAGATCAAATTTCTATATGGAAAAAAATATATATTTATGCACCTTTCAATATTGACACTTAGGTATTTTTTTTATTTTTTTTTATAAAGTGTGTTTATAAGTCCAATTGAAAGAAAATATAAAAAATCCAAAATACACTATTGTCTAAACACATTTGTTTTATTTTATTTCACTTATGTTCTACTAAAAAATACATTTTACTTCCTGTCTATAAATTTCAATTACAATTTATATTTTTACCGGCTGTTTTCTCAAACTTTCTCCCACAGTGAACCATATATCTCCAAACTCCACAGTTTAATTTATATCGTGTGGGGTTTTATTTTTGCATTCCTTCTCTTGTCTTTATCTCACATCAAACTAAGGGTTATAGAGGCGTGGCTAAGCATATATCTCGTCCGAGCCATCAAACTGATGTCATCAGAAAAGAACTGACATTGCAAAGTGGATACAAACAGTTAGATTTTGATGAAAGATTAACAAAACAAACAGTTTTTTTAACTTCCATGGATTAATTTTTCGCCTTAAGACCAACAATGGCCTAGAAAAATAAACAATGTATTTTATGATTTCATGGTGTACTTAAATTTTTGTTTATCATTGTACAACTTTATTATTTTTGTTATAATTATTATTATTATTATTATTAATAATCGTTTATTTAATGAATAAATTATTTTGTACAGAAAAAAAAAAAAAATTCTACGTCAACAGCGTTTTGACGTAGTCAAAATATTTTAAATTTTGTTATTAATATATACTTGTTATTGACACATAGTGGGAGCAAATCATTTCTTCCGTGCTGTCTGTGATCCTATCAAATCAGACCTATGACCAAATTTTTTTTGTCGTGACGGCAATTCTGACTAGACAACTATTATAATATCTAATAATACATAAGTTATATCATTTACATCGGTATTCTGAAGGTTTAACAAAGGGTTATGTTCATAGGTAATTTGCCTTATTATTTGTAGTTAACTTATTAATAGTTTGCAGTCATTTCTGAATTGCATATTGATAAAAAGAGACTTCCCAAATCCCCTCTGTAAAAACCCTCGACCCTGTGAAATGAAACTGGAATTTTTAATCTGATGTCATGCAGTGTTGAGATGTTTGAGCTCAAAAAGTTAGCAAATAATACCTCATTTGCATATTCAAACTACTTTTATTACAAAAAATGTTTGCAATTCTTAAGGTAATCAAACTACTAGGGAGGTATGATGGTAATTATTAGTAAATGTTTCACCCTATTCACCTGCTGTGTCTTGCCTTAAAAAGGATGTTCAATGTCAAAAATATATGCATACAGTATTACAGATTTCTCTATATAAATACAGTATGTGGCTACACACAGAAGCAGAGAGGCGGCTGCGTACCACACTTCATCATGCCCACTTCATAGCACTTGCGGAGTCGACAGGCCTGACAGCTCTTGCGTCTGCTCTTGTCAATAGTGCACTGGTTGGTGGCTGGACAAATATAGTCATTGTGACCTGAAGACGATAAAAAGTCAATACCTAAAATTATAATTCTATAACTGTATATCCAGTTAATTAATGTCATCCCAGATTATTGTCTAATATTCATATTGTACAATATGTCAGAACTAATTAACATCAGATATTGAGTAATATAAGATATGTTTATTCATTCATTCATTTTCTTTTCAGCTTAGTCCCTTTATTAACCTGGGGTCGCCACAGTGGAATGAACCGCCAACTTATCCAGCATATGTTTTACGCAGCGGATGCCCTTCCAGCTGCAACCCATCACTGGGAAACACCCATACACTCTCATTCACACACATACACTACGGACAAATTAGCTTACCCAATTCACCTATACCACGTCTTTGGACTTGTGGAGGAAACCGGAGCACCCGGAGGAAACCCACGCGAACACGTGGAGAACATGCAAATTCCACACAGAAATGCCAACTGACCCAGCCGAGGCTCGAACCAGCAACCTTCTTGCTGTGAGGCGATCGTGCTACCCACTGTGCCACCGTGACGCCCAAGAGATGTTTACATAAGTCTAAAACTTGTCTTTTTAATTATGCAAAATTATTTTTGTATATGATGTGCTTCCAGAAATATGATGTTATTAATCAAGTTAGAAATACTATTTTTTAAAGTAACATAATAAAACACCTACAGCACTATACAGTCAAACATACAGCTATGAAACCACAAGAAAATGATCAGTTTTCCATATTTATGATGTATAATTACATTTGTGCTTGAATAAAAAAATAAATGTATTATTCTGTAAACTACTGATGACATTTCTTCCCAATTTAAAACACAAATGCTGTGATTTAGGGCATTTTAGCATAAATTCATTCATTCATTCATTTTCATCCGCTTTTCCGGGGCCGGGTTGCGGGGGCAGCAGTCTTAGGAGAGAACCCCAGACTTCCCTCTCCCCAGACACTTCCTCCAGCTCCTCCGGGGGGATCCCGAGGCATTCCCAGGCCAGCCGAGAGACATAGTCCCTCCAGCGTGTCCTGGGTCTTCCCCGAGGCCTCCTCCCGGTGGGACATGCCTGGAACACCTCCCTAGGTAGGCGTCCAGGAGGCATCCGAAACAGATGCCCGAGCCACCTCAGCTGACTTCTCTCAATGTGGAGGAGCAGCGGCTCTACTCCGAGCTCCTCCCGGGTGACAGAGCTCCTCACCCTATCTATAAGGGTGCGCCCTGCCACCCTGCGAAGGAAACTCATTTCGGTCGCTTGTATCCGAGATCTTGTCCTTTCGGTCATGACCCAAAGCTCATGACCATAGGTGAGAGTAGGAACGTAGATAGACCGGTAAATCGAGAGCTTTGCCCTTCGGCTCAGCTCTTTCTTCACCACAACGGACCGGTACATCGACCGCATTACTGCTGCCGCTGCACCAATCCGCCTGTCAATCTCACGTTCCATCCTTCCCTCACTCGTGAACAAAACCCCAAGATACTTGAACTCCTCCACCTGGGGTAAGGACTTTCCTCCAACCTGGAGATGGCAAACCACCTTTTTCCGGTGGAGCACCATGGCCTCGGACTTGGAGGTGCTGATTCTCATCCCAGCCGCATCACACTCGGTAGCAAACCGCCCCAGTGCATGCTGAAGGTCCATGTTCGATGAAGCCAACAGAACAACATCGTCTGCAAATAACAGAGATGAGATCCTGTGGTCCCCGAACCAGACCCCCTCCAGCCCAAGGCTGCGTCTTGAAATTCTGTCCATAAAAATTATGAACAGAATTGGTGACAAAGGGCAGCCCTGCCGGAGTCCAACATGCACTGGAAAAAAGTTTTAGCATATTTTAGCATAAAATGACAATTAATTCAAATTACAAAAAGACGCCAATGACTTATACATTTTGTAATTCATAACAAAGAAATCAATCCATGTTTGGTGGAATAATTCAGATTTTAAACAAATGAACCCTTGTGCACTGTTCAAATTACTACCCTTTTGTTATGTTAAGGATGAAAACATCCACTGAGTTAAAACTGCTGTAAAAATGCATCAGATAAATATTTTTTTCAAATGTTTTTGCAGAAATCTGTTAATCAACCTCAGTCCTGACCAAAACTACTAAATCTTTTAAAAAATTACAGAATAACTCTATAATAATCTAGAATTTAACTTTATAATTGGTAAGTTCACAAATGATGTCACTGATTTGGTGAAAAAAAAACACAAAATGACTTTTCTTTGATGTCTTGGACATGTGAACGATTAGTAACAACATTGGCTTTGATGCATTGTTAGATTTTCATTTTTTCTCCCTAATCTACTGTTAGTGGCTGTTTTTGCCCCATTGACCTCCATTATAACCACATTTGATTGTGCATAAATACACTTTTTATTTATTCCATGTTGTTCTGAGAGCTGAGATGCATATTTTGATTTTCTCAGACACCAAGGGAAGTGCGCAAAGGTCACTCTCACACACTCACAGACACACATACACACTTTAATTTGCTGTTATAATCCATATAAAATTCAGAAACTAAGCTTTTTTTTGCATGATCAACAGATTTGCATTTTTCTGATGATCAACAGTAAAAATGACAAACTTTACCTCTTGATTGTTGGACAAACCACCAACAATCAAAATGCATGATTATATGGTGTCATGGTTTTGTAATCAAAAAAATGTGGTTATAATGGAAGTCAATGGGGCAAAAACAGCCACTAACTGTAAATTAGGGAGAAAAATATGAAAATCAATCAAAAACAATGCATCAAAGGCAATGTTGTTTCACATGTCCAGGACTTTGATAAAAGGTTAAAAAAAAATCCAGTCCACAATTACTTTTTATATTGAAAATACATCATTGTGTGTGTGTTTTTTCACCAAATCAGTGACATCATTTATGAACTTGGCAATTAAAGAGTTAAAATCCTGTAATTTTCTAAACAATTTAGTAGTTTTGGACTGAGGTTGATTAACAGATTTATGCAAAACATTTTGAAAAAAAATATTTAACTGATGCATTTTTACAGCAGTATAATTCAGTGGATGTTTTCATCCCAAACATAACAAAAGGGTAGTAAATTTGCAGAGAGTGTATTGTTGACTGATTTTTTTTTTTATTCAAAGCATTTTCTCAAAATATGTGTCAAAATAAGATTTGTCACCAAAAATCATTCTGCTAGCTAAAACACAGAAAAAGTTATGGCCAAATTAAGTCTCAAAATCACCCCAGAGTGGATGAAAACATCCCCAGCAGTACATAAGGGTTAACATATTTGTTATTCTGACGAATTCAGATTTTCTGGAGGAAACAATTTTTTGTTTTTTATTTGGAATCTGAAAGTAAAGTTATCAAACTATTTGAGAATAAAACAAATACTAACATTTAACTGGATTAACACTGGTAAATCCAGAAAAAAGTGAGAATTTTCAAGTGGTCTCAATTTATTACATAATGCACACATCGCTAAACCTCTTAACACACATTTTCGGTAACACTTTACAATAAGGTTGTATTAGTTAATGCATTTACTAACATGAAGAAACAATGAACAATACATTTCTTACAGTATTTGTTCATGTTCGTTAATGTTCGTTAATGAAAATACAGTTGTTCATTGTTAGTTCATGTTAACTCACGGTGCTTTAACGTTATCCAAGCTATGATTAATAAATGCTGTACAAGTATTGTTCATTATAATTTAATGTTAGTAAATACATTAACTAATGAAACCTTATTGTAAAGTGTGACCACATTTTTATTACAACACACAATGAAAGGAACATTTATAAAACATACTTCTGTAATATTTTTTAAGCAAAGTAATTACTGGAACATCCCAAACTGACCAGGGACTACATTTTGCCTCAAATTAATGCAGTATATGGTAACAGACTGTGTGTCCTTAAAAGACTTAAATACTGTGTGGTTTTGACTGAGACGCATTAATCGCATGCCGTTTTATATATCTGACCTTTTGAGAAGTGTCTATTGATTGAAAGGTCAAAACAAACTTGTTTTAAGGTCTAATGAGGAACACGGTGCACTGACCCTGACATACATGCACGCAAAACAAGTACAGTATTATTTAGAGATTCAAGCAAAACAAAACTCAAAACTCAAAAAGCCTGAAAACTTCCATTGATCATTGATTAAGAAGAGCATGCATTTGATTTGTTGACATGTTAAATGCGTTGACCATGAGCATTACCTTGAATGCTACGCTTGAAGAAAGCCTTGCACCCTTCACATGACCAGACACCATAGTGATACCCAGAGGCGTAGTCATGGCACACGGCGCAGAAGTGAGTGTCTCCTTTACCCACAATGCTCGAGGAGAGATTCAAGCCATCGTCACCTTCCAGCTGCTGTCCTAACAGCTTTCTATGAGTAAGGACAGAACTGGAAAAGATTAAGGTACGGATGAAGTAAAAGAGGATAAGAAGAAAAGATTTTAAAACTTTTTTTATGAAGAATATCTGAGTGGTGTTGGTCTTACTTTAAGAATGTTATTAGGGGTTCATTTGATGTACAATAAATGCAAAACATTATTCATGGAAGCACTGGGGCGCTGTTTTTTTAGATTACATCAAAAAGAACACAAGTAATCCTGACAAACTATACATCAGTCTAAAGCTACAACCCTCAAGCAGCCATTGTAGCTAGTTGTTTTTCAATGGGAAGCTTATAAAGAATGTATTTGCTAAATTTGTGTAAGTTGTACAGAACACGCTTAGATATGGTGTACATACTTATCATCGTAATAACAAGACACATACACATTGATTGCCATACATCACGTTTATTTTGAAAGGTAAGAATCCTCAGAACAACATCCAATAGAACACATTTAGTCCAACGACACAAGTGTTGAATTAGGGATGGTTATTCATTTGTTTATGTCACCGCTTCTGCAGGAGACCTGTTATTTACATTGTTTACTATGTTACTTACGTGTGAAAATGGCATCAGTGTTACAAATAATATGAGGCCACAAATGAACAAAAAGTCAAAGTTGTAGTTACTAAAATCTAAACAAAGGAGTTAAATGTTTGATTTTAAAGTCAGCATGCAATGTAAGTTGCTGCAGACATTTATTCCAGTATGATGATGGTTTTTCAACTGAAACAGAATATTGAGTAGGGGGCGGGGGTTTATTTTTGCATTCCTCCTTTTGTCAAGTGTTATAGAAACATGGCTAAGTATATATCGCCCGAGCCATCAAACTGATGTCATCAGAGAAGAACTGCCATTGCAAAGTGGATACAAACAGTTAGATTTGGACCAAAACAAACTGGGGTTTTTTAACTTGCATGGATTAATTGTTCACCTTAAGACCAACAATGCACGCTAGAAAAATAAACAATGCAACTTATTCAATTAAATTCAATTAAACTCAATTCAATTCATGTTTACTTATATAGCGCTTTTCACAATGTAGATTGTGTCAAAGCAGCTCAACATAGAAGTTCTAGTAAAGTCCAGATTTCAGAGTTGAAGTTCAGTTTAGTTTAGTTCAGTGTTGTTTAAATTTCATTGCTGAAAGTTCAAACACCGTAGAGCAAATCCACCGAAGCGCAGCTCCACAAGTCCCGATCCAAGCAAGCCAGTGGTGACAGTGGCGAGGAACTTATGATTTCATAGTGTACTTAAATTTTTTTTATCATTGTACAGCTTTATCATTATTGTTATAATTATTATTATTATGAAAAGAAAAAAAACAATTGCCTAAAAATTACTACAAATGAATTTTGTTATTTATATATTTGTTAAAGACACTTATAGTGGAAGCAAATCATTTCTTCCTTGCTGTCTGTGATTCTATCAAATCAGACCTGTGACCAAATTTTTGAGTCGTGACTGCAATTCTGACTAGACAACTATTATTTTGACTTCCTAATATTTTATTGTCCGCCCTGCTAAAAGTCTTAAAGATTAAAGTAGCATAGCACATCTTCTCAACAAGTAGCATGACTTAGAAGACTGTTGCAACCACCTAAAGATAAACCCCCCAAAAAATTCATGGCAACCAGAAGACACACGTAACAGCTGCCACTTGGAGACTAAATGAAAGTCTGAGTTATAATAAATGTCTGAGTTTATATGAACTTCTGAGTTATTTATAAGTCTGAATTATTCTAAAAGTCTGACTTATTTTTAAAGTCTAAGTTATTCTCACCTGCTCTGGCTGAGCGTGTGTGTCTTGGCCTCCTCCCAGGCGCTGTGTGAACGTGTTTCACTGTAGGCCAGCGGAGGCGGGCAGTGCAGAGAGTGAGGCGGCCAGAAGATTGTTGGACTGAGCGGGACGAGGCTTTCAGACACAGGGGGACGAGGGAAGCCGAGCACCGCAGAGGACACGGGGCTGTAGAGCTTTAGGGCTCCATGGTTGAACTCTCCCCCGTGCGGTGGAGAGTAATCCTGACAGGCCTCCACATATGGAGAAGGAATGCAGACGGTCTGGTTGTCCATGCCGAGCGGGGAGGCGTAGAGCCGGGGTAAGAGGGCAGGCGAGGACCCTCGATCGGCCGTGCTGGAGTCCAGGACAGGGGCAGGTCCAGGGGAGGAGCTCATGCTGGAGAACACAAGAGAGACCCTGGCCTGAAACACTACTGCATCTCAGGCCCAACTGTGTCAGAGGAAGAAAAACACTGCCTGTTAGGCACACACACTAGCGTTCAAAGGTTTGGGGTCAGTATGACTTTTGCTTTTTGTTGTTTTTTTTAAGAACTTTAAAAAGAGTTATATTTCTATATATATTACTAATATATTATACTTATCAAAACTAAGATTTTTTTTTACGTTGTTACAAAAATTATCTTTCATATAAATCCTGTACTGTGGAACATTCTAGTCATAAAACAATCCTAGAATAAGTGCACTGTATCATGGTTTCCAAAAAAAATATTAAGCGGCACATCTGTTTTTAATATTTATAACATGTTATGTGCTGCTCGAGCTCAACATTCTTAATCTTTGAATGATCTCTGAAGGATCGTGTGACAATGAAGACTGCGCTGACAATTCTGAACTGCCAAAACAGCATTAAACTGCATTTTAAAATATATTAATATAGTCAACTGTTATTTTAAATTGTAAATATACTGCTCAAAAAAATAAAGGGAACAACACAATGTAACTCCAAGTGTTCCCTATATATTTTTGAGCAGTATATCTGTCAGACTTTAGTATCATTGAGTAATTAGTATAGATTTTCTATAAAAGTATTTCTGCTCCTGTCCATATTTCCTTTTTTTATTTTAGTTCAATATTGTGTAATTGTTTTGTCATTCTTTAAACATGTCCATATATTACATTTATATTTGTAATTGTAATATAAAAGCAATATAAATTTCTCAGAAAATGTTGTTTGAATGGAACTGCACATATTCCACTAGACTCCTAGTGTCACATATGCATTGCCTGCATTTACTTTAATAGTTTTTAAACCTGTTTGTGATGTTCATGGGTTTTCCAGCCCCCAGATCTTGTCAGATATTCAATTCAGTATACTCAAAAAGACAGATTACTAGTAGGCCTCCTTTTTCTTTGGCACATTAGCAGTTGCACTTCCTTTTCACTGAAAAAGTGACTGGCAAAATAGATAAACGTCACAGAGGAACATGATGCATATTTGAATACAATTATTTCTAAATCAATCAAAAGTACATGACGTAAAGTGAGACTGGTGCTGTGGATGGAAGTACAGTAAAAAAAGGCCTCAATGGCAGGTTACACTGCTCTCTTTCAGAGACTCAACACACTAAAACAGACAGGATAACTGCTTAAATGGAGATACTGATAATGGGTTTTTTTTGACATACCGGTTGTTTGACATATTGAAAGGTGCTACTCTAAAATTCGAATATCTGTGTGATCAAGGCTATAATATTCTACCGATAACTCTTCAAAAATGCCAGTACAAATGTCTGTGATTTCATGAAAGTCAATGATGCTAAAAGGAGTTGGTCATTCTGTAACGTTTAAGAAGAGTCAATAGCTTGTAGAAGCCAGTTAATGGAGCGTACAGTAGAGGCACGTCAGGTCAGACACTGAACCAAATTCATCTGTTTATTTAGTCAGAGATGCAGAGGAGAAAGTTCTTTTTAAACAGTTTGTCACAAAGGTCCAGAGTCTATCGTGCTTTAGGTAACACTGCAACCAGAGATGAACAAACAGTCTATGAGAATTATGAAGAGTGCCAAAGTAAACAGCAAGCCGGTGTGAGAGAGAGAGAGAGAGAGAGAGAGAGAGAGAGAGAGAGAGAGAGAGGGAGAGAGAGAGAGAGAGAAAGAGAAAGAGAGAGCTGTTAGTACATGACCACGCTTCAGGATCATTAAAATAATGCAAGCCAGCATATCAAATTTATGTAGTGTTACTGAAAAAAGTGTGAAACCACTCCAGAACCAACAGGCTTCAGAAATATAGACTCAGCGAACACTTTATTAGATATATTTTGCTAGGATCAGGTCGGACCCTCCTTTGCCTTCATAAATGGATTGTTTGTGGCAAATATATTATATGTAAAATATATAAATGGGTACTTGACAAAAGATGTTTAAGAAATATAAGCGGTCAATGACTTTATCAATTACTTTAGTGCTTTTTTACTGAACCGTACATTAATTATATCCTACGGTATGACAGCAAAAAAAAAAAAAACTCTTAATAATATACAAATAGCATGAGAGCGATTTATCTTCATTGTTGGACATGTGTCTTCATGAAGTATTCATTTTATTTTATATTAAATTATGATTTTTTTTTTCTCCATGACTTGTCAGACTTGTTAGACATTTTGAATAAACAGTGGTGCCACACCAAAGAACCACAAAACTGAACAATTTTATAGTTCAAAAGTTCCAAAAAGTGAAATATATGAAAAATTAACAGGTGCACATCATGGACTTCATAGGATGCTTCAGTCACATGATCTTGAATGGGGTCCTTCAACTAATTAAAGTTTCATTGGAATTGCCTGATTAGCATATAGTGTCACACCAGAGGACATGGTTTTCAGTGAAGAAATGTATCACGTTTCTATGTTTTCAGAAATATATGGATGACAATAGTGATTGCCATTTACTAAAATAGCCATGTGTAAAATTGGGCCTGATGTATTTATTAATGATTTTACGATTTTTTAATTTTTTTATAAGAGTTATAATTTATTGAACTATACTTGAGATAGTAACACCATAAGTCAGTTTTGAGATTTGGCTCAAAAATAAAAAATAAATCTAATAACACGATAATTGGTCCATGGTAAGGGGTCCATGGAAGACGAAGAAATGTTTATCCATTTACTGCATTAAATGATGACAATACTAATTATATTAATTTTTGTCAGGCGTAATAGTGACCAATTTTGAGTTAAATTAACATGATGCCAATCTCCACTTGCACCAGAGGTCCCAAAGGTTGGAATCTTATTGTCACATTCACGATACTAGATTGAGTTCAATTGAGCACCATGGCATGACGTGTTGCTTTAAGTAGCCATCACAAAATAGGGAAACTGTGGTCATACAGGGATGAGTATAGTCAACAACAATACCCAGGTAGCTGCAGTGTTTAAATGGAGCTAGGAAAATGTCCTCCACACCATTACACCACTAGGAACCTGAACCATTAAAACAACACAGAATGGATCTATGCTTTCAAGGTGTTTACGAATGTCTATCCCAATGTTCAAGCAGAAATCACTTAGACCAGCCCGTCTGGCAGCAACACAAAGGCCATGTTTAAAGTCACTTAAATCCCCTTTCTTCCTTATTCTGATGCTCATTTTGAACTTCAGCAGATCGTCTTAATTACATCTGCATGCCTAAATGCACTGAGTCGCTGATGTGATTGGCTAATTAGATATTTTGTGTTAGTGAGCAGCTGAACACGTCTATGTATTTAAGTTGCCACCGAGTGCACATTTTATATTTGTCAATTCATGCCATTTTTTAGTACTACATTTGCTACAACCAGTCAGGCACAACATTCATTGCTAAGGACAGCAGGAGAAAAAAAGGCATGCAAAGATGTAAATACACTGTTAACCATTTTTGTAAATGAGACAGAATTTATATAATATGAACTGTATTTTACTGTAGGACAGTTATGCAGTATGTTACTGTATTTTAAAGATGCATTGTGAAAATTACTGTATATTTTACAGTAAAGATATACAATACTGTAAATACATATACAGCAAGATAAATGGTGCTGAAAATGTAAATACAGTATTTTTTCTGTAATTGATTTACAGTAAGCTACTGGCGAACTGCTTAATTCTACAGAAAATTGTTAACAGTTCAGCCAAGCTAAAAAGCAGTAAATTATGGACTTTGAAAGAACATGTAAAGTCTTTTACAGTACATACTGTACATATATACATACATAAATCAACTATGTGTAGGTTTCTGCATCAATAATGTAGTTTTAATTATTTTAATTACATCAATACTGTCATTTTAACTTTTTATCAATAAATAATTGTTCAAAAATCAAATAAATACATTTTCAAATGGTAAAGCTGTAAAAAATCTTTAAATGTGGAGTCTCTTAATGACAAAAAAAAATCAATGGATTCTGAGATGACTTTGTGCTTTCTGGTTGTCGTGATGATTTTGTCTTTATATGCCTTAAATTCTTTTCCGGGCGTCACGGTGGCGCAGTGAGTAGCACGATCGCCTCACAGCAAGAAGGTTGCTGGAGCCTCAACTGGGTCAGTTGGCATTTCTGTGTGGAGTTTGCATGTTCTCCCCGTGTTCCCGTGGGTTTCCTCCGGGTGCTCCGGTTTTCCCCACAAGTCCAAAGACATGCGTTATAGGTGAATTGGTTAAGCTAAATTGTAAATAAAGTGTATGTGTGTAAATGAGCGTGTATGGATGTTTGCCAGTGATGGGTTGCAGCTGGAAGGGCATCCGCTGCGTAAAACATATGCTGGATAAATTGGCGGTTCATTCCGCTGTGGGGCCCCAGATTAATAAAGGGACTAAGCCGAAAAGTCCCAGAAAATCATTAAAGACACAGTATGAGTATACTTTTCCATGCATTTTAAGCATGTTCTTTCATTTCATTTTATGAGTGCTGAAAAAAAATGTCCATTAATAAACAGTTTCCGTATTTTGTGATTTACATGTGTTTTTAGTTTATTTACAAATACGGATTGCATTATGGGACCTTGATCTCTGCTCTGTCTACTCTTGATGTTGAAAATCCAACTCTGCAGTTTAACAAAGTAAAGTTTATTGACATTTTAGTGGTTTGAAACAATATATTGTATAAGTAATAATATATATAGAAATAAGTCCTGTACTGGCAGCGTTTTACCAAGTTTTTGTACCATAATTTAGAACACCTACAGACAACATCACCTCAGACTATTAAAAAAAGGCGAAATTTTTCAATATCAAAAGTTGTTGGTGCAAAGATCAAGGTCCCATAATGCAATTCATAAACATACTGTATATAAATGATTTTTAAAAAAACATGAATCACAATATATGAAAAGCCGCTAATTTACGAATATTTTTTACACTTATGACAGACACCTAAATGAAATATGAGAAATTGTATTTAAACATGTTTAACTAGTAAATAAAATTCTCAATAAACTATGAATTATGTTATACTCAAAACAACAAACTTGACTTTATTACCCAGAGTTCCCTGTTCTCTAGACTAAAGGGCATCTGTGGGTCTTGGGTCAGAGATCTGGCCTGCTGCCTCAGTAAACACAAAGAGTAAAGGTGAGAGAGACATCGCTGTGCCAACGCTATTACTGAGACCACTCCTGAAATATTGTGTTCTGTCAGAGAGAAGAACACACATCCATAAAGAATATACCCGGAAACATTACACTGCACATTACGTATGAACGCAGACATGTCAAAGGACACTGTGTAAGTAGAACACGTGCATAAAAACAGCAACAATTAACACACCAGTAGCATGTGACCGACTACTGGAATCAAAGTCCACTCTTTAGGGTTAGATAGAAATGGTAATGCCTGGCTCAGAAAGGGAGCTAGAGAATATTTAAGTCTGTAATTAGTATAACCAGTTTCACAACCATCTTCAACACATTCAGGTTGACTGCATTTATCTCAGTGAAAAACAAACCAGTCAACTATAGAGATACAGCAGAACTCGTCCAGGTGACTACACTGTAAAAAATGGACATGATTTAAATGGATCATGGATTAAATCGACGGAATTAAATTAAAAAAAAAAATTTAAAAACGTAAAAAGGCTACAGTAAACATCTGTAACCTGGTTGACAGTAAGTTTCATTAACATATACGGTGAACAACCATAAACTGACTTTTTCAGAATTCCATGCATGATGCTTTTTTATAGACATTAATTATGATTCTTGAACTCTTTGTAGTTTAAAGTTCCATGTTATCTAATATTGATAAATTGTGTTCATTGCATTACTTTAATTTTATGTGTGTTACCATGATGGAGTTTAGCAGTTGTGTGCACCGTTAAGGTTTGAAATTTCTTTTATGGTTTGTTTTCTGTATGTTTAACAATAAAATTCTGGCCTGTTTTCAATCGTACATTTTACAGATATTTTTTTTTTACAGTGTATAATTCAAAGGTTTGTGGTTAGTCAGATTTTTTTTTAAGTAATATATGAAGGTCTGTTCTTTCTTATAAATTTCTAATAATATTATTGTCATTTAGAGCAGTGTTTCACAATTCCAGAATATTTTGTCCTTCCTGTCTGCTCTGTAGTTCTGTTAAAAATGTGAAAAATGCCTTAAAGGTGCAGTATGTAAGTTTGACACCCAGTGGTTGAACTAGGTATTGCATTCCTGAATCAAAACAAATGCAAGCGCAGGTTGCCAGATTGAGGACCAAGGAGTGAGTCTGACGATCGAGCCTAAAGGCTGATTTAAATCGCGTTCTAAATAAAAGCAACGGCACGCAATAGAAGGAATATTTTCCATATTAAAAGGAGTTTTTGTTCTAACCAACACCTCGAATTAATATATTACAAACGGTTTCTATTTCTTGCAGCTGAACAACAGAAAACTGATCACCTCAGGTACACCTTGTGCTTTATTCAGTATTAAATGCTAACAATTTGAGTTTAAATGCCATTTTACATGACATTTATTGCCATACTACTGAGAGCAGCAGCAGATAGTTTACCTCAGATCTTGAAAATAAAATAAACCGTTTGAAATTGAACTTTAGAACTGTGACAAACCAACACAGCATATGCATTTTAATAATGTTAAAGAGGTTTAATATGTATTAATTAGATTATAAACCTTAGCACTTCGTGGGTGATTTTCTGTGCTTCTGAATGGCTATATTTAAATTTCTGTTGTGCTGCGTCTGGTGCAAACAGCCAAATTGCTTATCACTGCAAATCTCGTCACGTAGCGTGTTGTTAGGACACGGGGTTACAATGTAACCTGCTCACCTAATGTTTACGTTCATAATATTTATATTATTTGCTAATTGATAACCTGAATAAGTGAATCTGAATCTGTGTCTCACTTCGGAGTCTGCTACTGTCCACCGCAGGTCGCATTTCGGTCACGGACGCATGCTTTGAGAGCCTTTCTGAATGAATGAATGAAATACGCGGTTTTCCAACAAGGCAACCCGGGGTGCTGAAATATAATTGGCTGAACTGGCATTTGGCGGGTCAAAAGAACCAAAACAAAGAGAGCTTTCCGGCACGGAATGCACATTTTCAAAGCAAAATAACTGACTTCAGCATTGTTTTTCAGATAAACAAGAATGTTCACTTAGCATGTTTCTTAAATATCTGCAAACATATTATGGTGTTTTTATGCTTTAGAAGAGTTAAAAACTTACATACAGCACCTTTAAATGAGTTCTCTATACTACTGTTCAACAATTAGTGGTCAGTTTAAGTCATTTGGTGCCAGCAAGGTTTGAGTTAAACTGATCAAAAGCGACAGTAAAGACTATAATGTGACAGAGTATTTCTATATTTCAAATAAATTATGTCAAAAAAAATCCTAATTTCCTCACCCTCACTTATCATTTGTTATTTTTACCAATTGTCATCTTCAAAAGTTTTTTTTTTCTGAAGATGACGACTGGTCAAAATAACAAATGACAAGTGAAGGGTGATGGCAATGATGACTAAATAAAAAATTTTATATGAACCATCCCTTTAATTTTTCAGTGTAAACTGAAAGCTCAAACGAACATAATTTATTTAAAATAGAAGTACTCTGTGACATTATAGTCTTTACTGTCACTTTTGATCAATTTAATTCAAACCTTGCTGGCACCAAACGCCTTAAACTGACCACTAACTGTTGAACAGTAGTATACAGAACTCACTTTAAAGTGTTTTTCACATTTTTAACAGAACTGCAGAGCAGACAGGAAGCGACAAAATATTCATTGGTCAGAAATGTGGGAAGTCTGTGTGTCACTCTATGACTATACCAGATGTTTATAATTACTGAATGAGTAATATAAAAAAATGAAATGCTAAGCAATATTAACAATAGTAACAGTAAATATTTGTAATTTGCTTTTATGTCTAAAATTATATCATTTGAAGACTTAAATGTCAAACAGTCAACATTTAACTTGGTGTGGTCTTAACAAGCATTAATACGTTATTTCATACATACTGATGTCCAGAGTGAAATTGCAGTACTGCAGTAGTTGCTTTCTGTCTTAACCAAAGGAAACTAACGGGAGCTGCAACACTGTTAATAACCCAGCACATTCCAACCTCAATTTAACATCTGCACTGGGCAAATTACTTAACCCTGCCTTTTGCGTTCAAGTTGAACAATATTTGTCCAAAAACAGTGCATAAATCTGCATTAAATGTAACTTTCTCATACATATCATCAAATTGTTATTTATTTTACAAAAATATAAAATATTTGTTCAAATATAAGTAAACTCTTTGTTTTTCTTCAAAAGTATTGCTTCAGTTCATGTTTTGTAAGAAAGAACCTTATATTTCCAAGTGGAAAATATAAAAGCCTTGTTTTCCCATTTAATTTTGCTCAATGGAATGTGAAAACTTTTAAATTCATTAACTCAAAATTGCTCTGAATGCAGATATATAGATGTAGATGATATCTGCCTATATCTCAACCGAAAATGTATTTATATATATATATATATACACAATCTTCTGATGAAGAGCCGGTGTATGGGTGTTTTCCAGTGGTGGGTTGTGGCTGGAAGGGCATCTGCTGCGATATAACATATGCTGGATAAGTTGGCGGTTCATTCCGCTGTGGTGACCCCAGATAAATAAAGGGACTAAGCCGAAAAGAAAATGAATGAATGAATGAATGAATGAATATATATATATGGGCGGCGTCACGGTGGCGCAGTGGGTAGCACGTTCGCCTCACAGCAAGAAGGTCGCTGGTTCGAGCCTCGGCTGGGTCAGTTGGCGTTTCTGTGTGGAGTTTGCATGTTCTCCCCGTGTTCGCGTGGGTTTCCTCCGGGTGCTCCGGTTTCCCCCACAAGTCCAAAGACATGCGCTATAGGTGAATTGGGTAGGCTAAATTGTCCTTAGTGTATGTGTGTGAATGAGTGTGTATGGATGTTTCCTAGAGATGGGTTGCAGCTGGAAGGGCATCCGCTGCGTAAAACATATGCTGGATGGGTTGGCGGTTCGTTCCGCTGTGGCAACCCCAGATTAATAGAGGGACTAAGCCGAAAAGAAAATGAATGAATATATATATATATATACTGTATAATATTTTTTCCCCATTTGGCTACAGAACAATCCACAGTTGTTCAATCACTTGCCTAATTAATTTAACTTTAACCTAGTTTGCACTTTAAGCTGAACACTATTATCTTGCAAAATAACTAATAAAATATTATGTACTGTCATCATGACTATGACAAAAGAGATTAGTTATTGGAAATTAATTCATTCAATCACTTTCCTTCGGCTTAGTCCCTGCTCTATCAGGGGTCGCCACAGTGGAATGAACTGCCAATTACTGCAAAAACCCATGCAGACACAAGAAGAACATGCAAACTCCACAAAGAAACGCCTCTAGCTGAGACTCGAACGAGTGACCTTCTTGCTGTGAGACAACCGTGCTAACCTAAAAATGGTTAAAAATTGTTTTTTTTTTTAAATGGCTAAAATGATCTCTGTTAAACAGCACTTGTGAAATATTTGAAAAAGAATGACAATTGCACAGGAGGGCTAATAACTGTCTTCAACGTTTTGTTTCATTGTTATAGTATCACAAAATCTTTCATTTTAGAAGGGTGAAAAAACACAAAAAGCACACTGAAATAGCATACATGTGCAACAGATGGTATAAGTACAGGAGCAAAGAAAATCTATTAAAATAACCAATAAGCACTTCATAGTTCACTAAATAAAATTCACACAAGCAACCAAACACTAAGGAATTTTAAATGTATCTAATAATAATAATTACATTTATTTTTTATAAGTACGACTGCTGTTAAACAGACGTTTGAACTGAGATTTCATTGGAAGCCAGTGGAAATTTAGCACTTTCCTACAGCAACTTTTGTAAAGCTCTGATTGGCTTCAATCCAGACATGCATACCAGTGAACAAAAGGCCAAGGACAGGACGAAGAAACCCCTACACAACACGCACTCAGAAACAGGCCCTGGGAGAACTTTTCTCCATCCTAATAAGGTCCTCCTGCCAACTTGAGATTTCTTTGAACTTACACAAGAACTAAATTTTCTATTTATTCACACTGAACACATAAAAGTCCAAATCACCCCAGGAACTGAGACTTGTGTCTGCTCTTGAAAAAACCTACACACAAATAATCACGCACATACACACATGCATTTGTGTACATATGCGCATTCTTCACGCTTGAAACCCCTCCAATCGCTGACACCATTCATGCTTTTCTAATTGAAACAGGCTAAAGAACTCAGGGAAAAAAACTCTTTAAGGGAGTGTGGGATGATAAGAAAAGCTGGCCTTTTAAAATCTCTTAATAATAAAAAGAGAGAGTTAGAAAGCATGATTCCTGGGGGTACTAAATCAGACAGACTGATATAGCATATAAAGTTTGATCAAAGCCTCCTATCACTTATCAAAGCCAACAAACCTGTCAACATAACAGACCACTCACATTTATGAGGGTGAGAGACGAAAAGGGGCTTTCAAGAATCAAAACAATAAAAAGGGCTATACACTTTGTATTTTTGTTTGTTTTTTTCCTGGACATTCTAAGAACAAGACTACTGTATGAATGTTGTAATATATTTTTTTAACAGTTATAATATAAATAACAAATTAATACAATGTAATATAAATTAAATTTGTTGTAATATATTTTTTTCAGACATATTTTTAAAATGGGGTGACATGGTGGCTAAGTGGTTAGCACTGTCGCCTCACAGCAAGAAGGTCGCTTGTTCGAGCCCCGACTGGGCCAGTTGGCGTTTTTGTGTGGAGTTTGCATGTTCTCCCCATGTTTGCGGGGGTTTCCTTCGAGTACTCCGGTTTCACCCACAGGCCAAAGACAAGCGGTTTAGGTGAACTGAATAAACTAAATTGGCCATAGTGTATGTGTATGAATGAAAGTGTATGGATGTTTCCCAGTCCTGGGTTGCAGCTGGAAGAGCATCCGATGTGTAAAACATATGCCAGATAAGTTGGTGGTTCATTCCGCTGTGGTGACCCCTGATGAATAAAGGGACTAAGCCGAAGAAAAAATGAATGAATGAATGAATTAATTAATTAATATTTTTTAAATGATAATAATATATATTACTAATGAGCCCAAAATACTAATAAATTCGAAGTCTTTATACTTTATGCCATGTAATATGCACAATATAATAGCAAGATGAAAATACTTATTTTTATAATTTTTTTAATAAACACTGATCAGAATATGTACATAGTTTCATTTTGGCATCATTAAATCTGTTGCACTAAATGATGATGGAATGTTATTTTAGCCATATTTGACATATTATTGCCTCAGATGATTTTTAAACATAAAAAATTATTTAATATGCTTTCTGTGTGTTTAAAATCCCTTTTGTAAATTTAATCAACCCGTGTGTGTCTATGTGTTCAACATGGCTAAAACCTGCTGCTAGTCCAAAACTAATATATCTTTTAAATGCTAAATAGTCATCACACATCACACACAACAGATTGTATTGAGAGATCTTACAGGAATTATGAGTAAATACAGTTTATTTTTGCATATATTAATTACCTTGGCAATAGACTGTTGTAGCAATACAATGAATATTTCTTTCAAAAGAGTGCAGTCTGCAGCCATCCGTCCAACAGTCTTACACATCTTGCATTAATAATGTTCTAGTGTGGAAGTATATAAAACTTTTATTTATTTTAAACGTGCATCAGTGCAGGCCATTATGTGCAGTATGAGTACACATCTATTGCTCAGGTGGACAAGTACATTCGTCTAAAATGTTTCTTAGCTCCCTCAGATTGTCCAGGAGAGTCTTCATTCTACAAAACAAATCCAAAAATATATTTCTGTGCTTTCGTGATGACCTTGTGTTTAATATAAGGTAGGAGAGAATCACGAGCAAGGGTACAGTGTAAGATCCTTTGGATTTTGGAAAAAGTTCAATTACTTAAAATTAATTTGAATGAATGCAGAAGACCTGCAAAAATATGTTGGATGACATTATATGCATCGATATCGCAATGTGTGTATCCGCAATAGTCACATCGCAGAATTAGATTATTTATTAAACATTAAAACATACAAATATTATTAAATATTCATTCATTCATTCATTTTTCTTTGGCTTAGTCCCCCTTTGTTCATCAGGGGTCACCACAGCTGAATGAACCGCCAACTTATCCAGCATATGTTTTACATAGCAGATGCCCTTCCAGCTGCAACTCAGTACTGGGAAACCCATACACTCTCACATACACTACGGCCAATTTAGTTTATTCAATTCACCTATACCGCATGTCTTTGGACTTTGAGGAAAACCAGAGCACCCAGAGGAAACCCACGTAAACACGGGGAGAACATACAAACTCCTCAGTAATGCCAACTGACCCAGCTGGGACTCGAACCAGCGAACTTCTTGCTGTGAGGCGACAGTGCTAACCACTGAGCCACCGTGTCGCCCCATTATTAAATACTATTATTTTTAAATAATTTATAAAATGACTGCCATGTTATTTTATGTTTGACTGTTCAATTTCTGTACCTGAATACTGTTAGACTCTCCAGAAAACCAGAAAGCACTGTTTATTTAACTTTTATCATTGCTCTGTTGTATTTACTATATATGCTTGTAATTTATTATAATTCATGCAAACGCAGTGTACAGAAAAAGACTTGATCATCCCAATCTATCTAAATGAATGCAATCTTTCCAAATAGAGTTATTCAAATCATCTGGTGAAATTATGTTCATATCGCAATATCAGATTTTTCCAATATCGTGCAGCCCTACATTAAAGAATGGCTTTTTGTGCTTTTTTTCACAAGTTGTGATTTTAGAAGTCCTACTCCATTAAAATACAGTAGCTGATATCAATTATTCCCTTTACTTATCAATTCATTGTGAAATGAACAATGGTCCGGTTCAGCTCTGAAATATGTGGTGCAAAAACGATTCAAAGCCCTTGTGTGAGCTACTCATACATTGTTTGCTTGGTTAGAAAAATTAGGATGTGCACATTCAAATAATTACAAATTACAGTTCAACAATTTCAAGGTTTCTGATCCAAAATGTAGCTTACTGATTTTTCTTTTCATATAAATAAAAATATTTCCAATCCTCTACTTCCCACACCACTGATTTCAAGCAACAGTTCAGACATTTACGTGGAATCGAAAAGAGACAGAATTCTACAATATGGCTCGGTCCAAGTATATAAAGATTATATTATTAATGGTTACAGTACCCACCCATAGTTTGCTCTGCAATTCACCAGCAATATGCCAACAGAGGGTAAAATTACACTATTACAGTATGATAATTTCATTATAAAGTATATATGAGTTATACATTGAGATCCAGCTATGTATGAAAAGAGATTAAATGACCCACTGACAATACAGTAAAAAAATCATTAAGTGCTCTTTCAGCACAACGCATCCATTTCAAATGTTACGAATTGTAAGAGAGGCTTTCAAGCTTTGGGGGAACTTTTTTCACATAAAACTCATCAGTCTACAGACTACAGACAACATAGAAAGTCACAAAAGATCTTGTTTTTTAGGTTGATTGACAATATTTTTACATATTGCACAGAATTTTACCTTTTTTGAAGCCTTAATTTTTTTTTACTTAACAAGTAAACTTATGAATTAAGTTTAAGTCATTACAACTAACATAACACAAGTTGAAACATGATTAAGCTATCATTTTTAATATTGTATGTTTTTTTTTTGCACTGTAGGTTTAGCTCATATTTTGTCCAGAAGGTTGACCTAAACAACTGCGGTTAAAAAAAAAATGAGTACACATCCAAACCCTTTGCCAGTTGTATATGCCAAACAGCCAATGAATGTTAAAGTAGTCACTTATTTTAGTTACATGGGGATGTGGTTTTGGAAAATGTATCCACAGAAAATAAAATATTTTGCCAGCTTTGCCCTTGGCCTCCAAAAATCAAATCTCATAACATGCATACAAACCACAACAGATGCTCATGTTTAACAACACATTGAATGAATATGTTATTTAAATGATCTATTTTTTATGTGATTGGGCTTTTATCATGACTGGTCTGCTTCCACAGCTGTCTCATTTACCGTGGCAAAACACCACATTTTCATGATTTCCTTTCCTGTCATTGAACTTTCACTTCAGCCCCTCTCTGAATCTCTGCCAAATCTTCCCATTTCTCTTATCACTAATGTCATTATATTGTTATCAAGATCAACATTAAGCAATCGTCTGTGTTTGTGCTGAGCCAATAAACATAGTCTGCAAAAAGTCTAGAACATGTCATGACGTGTAGACACATTATAATAACCTGACATTTAGTGGACAGTTAAATAATTTAATTCAGCAGCGGCACTATTTGTAGTGTTACACTGTTATTGTGGTCTAGATAAATAAAAAATAAAATATTTGAATGTTCTTGCGCAATGAACTCTTAAAACAAAGGTCCTAAATTGGCAACAATTGTTACATAAAAAAAAAAAAAAACATTTACACCCATTGAATCTTTTCACTGGACAAAAAGGTTATTTACAGTGGAAAAGGTGTTATTCTTATTATAAAATTTGATGTAATTTTATTTTACACTGTCATTGTTACACCTGTTCACAATAGTTCACAAATACTGTTAACAATATTTAATACTAAAGAGTGCTTAATATAATCCTAACCATACAGTATGTATGTGAAAATAAATAACATTATTTAGTACTTAATTGTAGAGGTATGCTATAACAAGGACACTGTACAAAAGTGTTTAACCAATATTGTTTAGATAGAATTGTCTGTTCACCAGGGCTGCACGGTGTCGCAGTGGGTAGCACAATCGCCTCACAGCAAGAAGGTCGCTGGTTCGAGCCTCGGCTGGGTCAGTTGGCGTTTCTGTGTGGAGTTTGCATGTTCTCCCCATGTTCACATGGCATGTGCTATAGGTGAATTGGGTAAGCTAAATTGTCCGTAGTGTATGTGTGTGAATGAAAGTGTATGGATGTTTCCCAGTGATGGGTTGCAGCTGGAAGGGTGTGCGTAAAACATATGAATATGTGCGTAAAACATATGCTGGTTCATTCCGCTGTGGCAACCCCAAATTAATAAAGGGACTAAGCCGAAAAGAAAATGAATGTGTTCCCACGCGAACACGGGGACAGCATGCAAACTCTACACAGAAATGCCAAATGACCCAGCTGAGGCTCAAACCAGCGACCTTCTTGCTGTGAGGCAATTGTGCTACCCACTGCGCCACGGCGTCGCCCTAAAAGTGAACTCCCTTGATAAAATATAAAGCATTAATTAAAAATTATATATATTTATTTTAATATATATTAACTTTAGGTGGTTCATTCCGCTGTGGCGACCCCTGATGGATAAAAGGACTAAGCCGAAGGAAAATGAATGAATATTAACTTTAACTTAATATATTATTATTATTTTGTAATTAATATATTGATATAAGGCTTGTAGTTTCCCACTAAAAAATGTTATCTCCTTTTTTTTAAGACTTAAACCATTTTTACATAATAATAATAATACTTACATTAAATTCCACAATTCCATATAAAATACATACATTTATAAATATGAGATTTTATAGCACCCCCTTGTGGCTTTTTTGGGGTCCTCAGGCAAGGTTTCAGAGAAGCACATTTGGGTTGTCACCTAAATATTGAATTTTGAAAGTCTGTAACGTTATTCTTGTCGCCACACTCATCTACTGCAGCAGGTTTAATAATAGGTTGTTTTTCCCGAAAAACTTTGCGAGCAGCTAAGCCACATCTCAGTGCATTATAGACGCGTTCGTTCAAACTCATATAAGGTGTTAAAAGTTTAACATCAAAACTTTTGTAGCAAACGAACACTAACATAACATAATTCAGATTTTAAAAAACACAATGGTAACCATAGTTTCCGACAGTTACTATAGTTACAGTCACTCGCGTAAAGTCATAATACGTGACTGCTGGGGCTCTCTCAAACATTGCGGAAAGCTTTTAGAAATATCGTTCATTTTTGGCGGAGACAGTGTTAACCAGCACCAAGTTAGCATATTTTCAACGACGGAAACTATGGTTACCTTTTCCGCCAGGTTAGTGGTTAGTTACAGATGGCACTTACCGTCAGCAGGCAGCAGGTGATGTGCGCTGGAGAGCTCGGGTCTGTTTGATCAGCCGTGAACGCGCCGCGCGGCCGTATCGATCAGATTTACTGCGCGCACGAACAGAAAGAACAGTGCTGAAGTACGCGACATACGCAAGAGAGAGAGCGAGAGAGAGGGAGGGAGGCACAGACAGACGTGCAAACACCTGGAAGTGTCCTGATAGCGCACTTTGACTGGTTGTACTTTGGCAAAAATCAGTCTTTGGATATAAAGATTAGAGGAGCGCGTCACCGGCAGCCGCGCCCTCCTGGAGCCGCCCCTGGATTTACAGCATGAGGCAGAGATTTCCAATTTATGACAAACAACAGGACTGGAGGAAATTACAATACCCAAGTTCACCAAAATTTATGGCCAAGGTTCACTAGTTTTTCGGCAGAATTCAGTAAGTTAGTTGATTATAAAACTTTGATAACTTATTAGCATGGTGAACGAAAAAAAAAATTGGGGGATATTAAGTTTTAGCAGCAATATTGTTAGCAAGTTTTTAAGATTTAGTGCAGTCTGTTGTGGTTTGACTCAACCAATAAAAAGGTTAGATTTAGGTCGTGACATCAGGTAACCAAAATTCAATGTCTAGCCAGTATCTAAGGACAAAGTTATTTTGATGTATAATAACAACTTCAGGGCGACACGGTGGCTCAGTGGTTAGCACTGTCGCCTCATAGCAAGAAGCTTGCTGGTTCGAGTCCCGGCTGGGTCAGTTGGCATTTCTGTGTGGAGTTTGCATGTTCTCCCCGTGTTCGCGTGGGTTTCCTCCAGGTGCTCCTGTTTCCCCACAGTCCAAAGACATGCGCTATAGGTGAATTGAATAAACTAAATTGTCCGTAGTGTATGTGTGTGAATGGGTGTGTATGGATGTTTCCCAGTACTGGGTTGCAGCTGGAAGGGCATCCGCTGTGTAAAACATATGCTGGATAAGTTGACGGTTCATTCCGCTGTGGCGACCCCAGATTAATAAAGGGACTAAGCTGAAGGAAAATGAATGAATGAATAACGACATCGATTTTTAGTTGATTTTAGGATGTGTTGGAAAGTGACCAAAAACCAACGTCAAGCCAACATCGTAAACCAAGGTCAAATTGACCTCAAATACTGACATTTAGTCCTCAGGTATGGCAACTAAACTCCCAACATCTGATAGACATCATAGTGGACATCAACATCCACACAACATCAAGCTGTAACATCATTAGACGTTGATATTTGGTTGATTTTAGGTTGGACGTTGGACATTGACGTCGGCCTGATGTTGGGTTCTGATGTCAACTCGATTTTCATTTTCAAACAAAATTAAATGTCCCCGCGACGTTGGGGTACAACGTCAATCTAACGTCATGTTGACATCCTGTAACTGCTGGGACTTGTTTAAAAATCACTATCTTAACTCTATAAACTGAACACTTCATATCATATGTACACGTAATAAATTCATAAATAATGATAGTACTGATGATTCGTGGTACACTCTGATAAAAAAAGATAAAAGAAAAACTTGGACAGCAGACTGCATGCTTATAAGAGAATGCGTCTTTTAATATCCACATGAAATCAAAATGACTGGCTTTTTTGTGTATATGTTAGCCTTACGGTTTTCTATAGTCTAGGCTACACATAAACAATGACAAATTTGGCATTCAGAAGAAATTTGCACTCAAATCAGTCTTTAATTTCTGCCTCAGAATCAGTGGTTTTGGCGCTGCACTTTAGCTTCTAGTCAGATTTTCCCTTCAATTAAATGCTCAAAATGTATGAATTTATCCTTTTAGATACTGGATTTTAAAAAGTCAGGGTGTGGTGAGGGTGGGCGGCTGCTTAATATGTCCTGCCCAGTCCTGTCTTTTTATTTTAGTGCAAATGAAGTCAACTCTCTTTTTTAGGGGCACTTACTTCAAGAAGACTTTTTGATTGTAATTTATTGGAACAGATCAGTAGAAAATATATTATCATTCTATTATTATATTATATTATTATATAATTATTATTATAGCCTACTGTTACAAAGCCTATATCAGAATACATTTTCACTTCTTCTCAGATCAATATACACAGATTAATAACAGTCCTATTTCACAGCAATTATTTCTTTATTCTGTTATCAAAAAGTGTCCTATTAAATAAATGGTAACAAATTAAGAGGGTAGTATTCAGCTGCTTTCACAAGGCTTTTTCTGACCAGCTGTTAGAGGTAACTAACAATATAATTAAAAAGATATTAAACTATATATGCTATTTATTAATTCATGCTTAATTCTTTGAGGTGGGAAAAATAATTCTTGAGTGTACTTATAGGATCGATCAGAAAAACATGCACATTGTCACATTTTGATAGTAATGAAAGTATATTGCTGTATATTGTAGTTCAACACTTTGTTGCATGAATCTTCAGTTTACAAAAGTATACTCTTTATGAGTTAAGACTAAACAAGAACAAATAACTAAACAATAAATAATCATTGGTAAAACAAACAACAACATTGGTTACATTTTAAAGGGATAGTTCACCCAAAAATGAAAAGTCAAACCAGTTTGGAACAACAAGTGGTGGGTAAATAATTACCGAATTTTCAGTTTTGGGTCAACCTTCCTTTTAATCTTCAATACCCAGACATGTTCAGTAGACTAAAGTCTAAACATTAAGAAACGACCTGGGCTGCTGCTGATTCAAACATTTCTCAGCTAATTTGATCCTACATTTTTGATTTGAGTAAATGGAAGTCACCCCCTAATGGCTTTTAAATGATTTAAACCAAAGTATTTAATTAACAAAAAGCAAGTCTTTTACAAAAAGTCTGTGTGAAATAATCTCTGCATTATCCAACAATAAGGCTTGTCAACTCCAGTGCCTGGCCATAGCGAAACACAAGCTGGAACAGGAGATGAATTAAAGAACCGTGTGTTCCTTTTCAAGACCTCTCCACACGCTTTCATTTGTTGCCGAGCTGAGTGGAGAGAGAGCGGGTGAGAGAAAGAGAGGGCAACGAGTTGAATTTTTCGTTCCGTCATACGCTGCTTATACTGCTTCTCGGCAGGCGAGGTTTAATTTTGCTGAATGCCATTCGTAATTATTTCAGAATTACAGTTATTTCTCCAACTGGTTTCCGTACGGCAGCAGTAATGGCAGATGCCAGGTGGAGTGGGCTGAGCTGGGTTTTAGGAGAGTCCATTATCTCCTGTAATAGACAGGCGGTTATAAAATGAGCTGGCATTCACTTTCCAAAATGGACCTATTGGTTGGTTCAGTTAATGGCACAGGGGAGATATTTCAATAGAGAACTGGCTCCCCCAGTACTACCTCCCAGCTCTTCATTTCAACCAGTTTAGCTGTGGTCTTGACTTTATAAGAGAGGGGAGAACAGAAGCAAAGGGAGAAAAAGGGATTGGAAAGGATGATGATAAAAGAGTCTCAGACTTTGACAAACGACTGTCAGCAACTCTTCCTCTGCGCTCGCAGGCCGCTGTCAAGCTGGGTTTGGGATTTGGTTCCATACTAATGGACTTTTTACGATGCCCTGTTGCCTAATTGCGCACAAACCAAGTGTTTTCCTACAGAGGTTTCGCCAGAGTCTGTTACTTGGATTATTTTCAGGCTCAGATTTATGTGAACCTCCACAAAAGTAGAAAAGCTGAGAATCAGAATCTTTATTCCCAGTGTGAGTTAAAATAAGGATAATCTTCAATTAGATCTTCCAGGATTGAAATTTAAAACTGTTTCCTCAAATGCTTGAATTTATTGTTACTGTACATCATTTTCAGTTCAAAGACTTGAATCCTATAAAGCTGGCTGTAAAAAATAGGGCCTGTTTTAAGGTTCCAGTGTCCGTGAACTGGCTTTTTGAAGACCTTCTCCTGTCAGAATAATAGACTGCACTCAAGAACCTGTCTCCTAAAAAAAAGAAACACATGCTCTTTTTGAATAAAGCAGCCTTTTACCAGGGCCAAAAGTCAATCCCACTTCTCTTTTCTGTTTATTCGCTTTGTGCAAAGCACATACAGTCATGTCTATTACAGTTATTCATTTATATCATTAAAAATATATATTTTGTTATTTCTTTGTGGAAATCAGTTCTAGAAAATGTATAATTTCTCTGAAGTGATGCATACAAAGTATATAATATATACTTCCCACCTTCTCTCCTATCTAACAAGTGTTGTGTTGTCTACTAGCTTTTCCTCTCTTTGTTTACTTTTGAGAGTGCTGTGGGAATATTTGCGCAGGTTAATTCTGACCAGCTAAAAGGCAGTTTAGGAAATATGTTCAATGACACATCTGGCCAACGAACCATGTGGATGTTGTCACATGACTGCATTTTGTTGGTTTCAACTCATTTGGACCAGAGCAATCATCAGCATTGTGTGAAAAGAAACCAAAACTGCAGAAAAATGCTACAATATATCAGTTGTTGCCCTTGGAACCAAATGAACTGAACCACAGGTGTGAAAGCACATGCTGCAAAAACTCCCTGTTGGCAACTTTCTTTTTAGGTTGAAGATTGAGATGTTCTCAGGAGATTAGATGGACTTAGAAACTCGCAGAGGAACAGACAGAACAAGTGAGTACCCTGTGGGATGATACCACCAAGGGCTTTGCAAAACAAGGGGAAAAGGGTCATGGCAGGCAAAGGCTTGGAGAGACCCCACAGTTAATGTGCATGCGGCCCAGAATCCATAGCAACGCAACTGGGTACAAAAAAAAGCATTCAAATCATTACTGGACAATCACTGAACAAAGAAGATTGAAAGAAATATCGACCAAGCTAAAAACTGCAAAGAACTACTGAAATGATTTCTGAAATTTAGAGGTATATTTTTCCAGTGAGACTACAGTAGAGATCAACCTACAGTTTCTTACATTTTGATGTCACTGTTTAAAAACCAGTCACTTATCTTAAAAAATGCTTCATGAGTTACATATTAAGCACAAAAAAAAAAAATACAAAAGAACAGTTACTAACTTAATATATGAGAGAACAGACCATGTAAAGAATCTGGTCAATCTGTTCAACGCTGCAGCTGGAATCGCTCTCCACTTCAGCACTGAACAGGGTAAGGATATGTATTTGGCATACAGTGTCCCAACAGTGGACTGAAAGCCCTGCAGTGACCAAACCTCTCAAATAAAGAGTTCACTTTATTAGACTCCAATGGGAAACATTACGTTCATCATCAAACTAGGAAAGACTGAATCCAAAGTGTGTAAAGAAGT
Source organism: Danio jaintianensis (assembly GCA_903798115.1). Classification (NCBI taxonomy): domain Eukaryota; kingdom Metazoa; phylum Chordata; class Actinopteri; order Cypriniformes; family Danionidae; genus Danio; species Danio jaintianensis. Next base: position 11,242,679 of record CAIGQV010003909.1, read on the forward strand.
CAGTGAAAGCTGGAGGAGGATTAGTCATGGTTTGCTGGTGTTTTCTGCAGAAGGGATTTCCTTTACTGCTACATGGCAGAGTGAATGCAAATGTCTATCTAAAGCAACATTCGTTTTCCTTCTCTGCATTCATCTCATTCAATCAGCCACAATTTTTTACACAGGACAATGAAACTGGTGGTGCAAGTGTAGAGTTTGGCGCTTGGGACTATATTCAGGCGCTGTGTAATATCACGCAGCCATGGATCAGCAGCAAACTTCCTTGACTATTACATTAGAATGAGAGTATAGTTCCTAGCCATATTGGAATGATGCAAATTAAAATTTAGCATCATGGTTAATACACAAATTAATTTTTCCACTTTGCCAAACTGTCAGGTACGGTTCCAGTTGTGTTTCCACGTGAGCCTGGAATGGTCTGGCACAAATGCAAATCATCCTCGGCCTGGAATTCTAGGCACGGTTAGACATGTATTTATGTAGTTAATTATTTTTTTATTATTCAATGATGTAGATATCAGAAAAAAAGGAGTCCCAAAAATGGAAATATTGGATTATGGTCCATATTGCTGTTTACATTACACTTTCATTACCAAGGCAACAACTGACGCATTTGTATTGCATTCCAAAGAGTTACGTTATCAGCACCACAGTGAAAAATTAAACTGTTTTGGTGTTGACTGGACAGGATCGATATGAAATGGAGTGGTTAAGCAAACAAAACTGTTCGGCCCAATAGTGGCAATGTGGCTAAAGAAAGTACAGAAAAGTCAAGCTTAAAAATATATATCGAAATTTTTTGAACGAGATGCTGATGGCCTAATGTGATGAAATGATTTATGTGAGGCTACGCTAAAAGTGCTCCCGCCGTGCTCCAATTAATAAGCACTTACTAATTGAAAATGATAAAACCCTATAAGAAAATCTTGAAGGAACCAGCAGCATCACTCAAAACAGCATTTCAAGCTTACCATTGTGTATCGAGCTGAGGTGAGGAGATAATTTTGAGCACCGGCTGGTTATGTACTTACTCAAAAACAGATTTTGTATCAATCATTCTTAACCAAAAAAGTTACCTATTGCAACTTTTAGAATAATTTTGCAACTAACTGAGCAAACCCTTGGAACGCTGGCCTTGTCAGTGAAAAAAGTATCAAAAGTCTCTATAGTCATAAAGTTGGTGGAAAAGAGAGATAGCCTAAATGCTCTGAACAACAGTTTGTTGATAATCCTGTCCTGGTCACGTGTCACTTTGGCAGTAGAAACAGAAAAGAAAGAAAAAAAAAAAGAGACTGGTGCTTTTACCTTAAACCATGCATGCTAAATACTAGGAATATCTTTCCATTAACCCTCTGTTAGGTGAAAAAAAACCTGGACTGCTGAAGTCACGTGACTGGTGGCAGTTTTGTGTTTATGAAGAAAGCAAACAATAAATGCTTTTTTGGTGCATACAGTGATAACACAATGGTGAAGGGTACATATATAGTTGAAATCAGAATTATTAAACCCCCTTTGAAATTAATTTTCTTTTTTTTTAATATTTCCCAAATGATGTTTTCCCAAAAGGAAATTTTCACAGTATGTCTGATAATATTTTCTCTTCTGGAGAAAGTCTTATTTGTTTTATTTCAGCTAGAATAAAAGCAGTTTTTACTTTAAAAGCATTAATGAATCTAGCTTTTATTTCTACATACAGACAAGGACAATATTAAGAGATCACTGTTAGGACAAGATTTTTATTTTAATATTTTTTAAATAAATTTTTTATGTAAAATATTAATACAGAATTTTAGTCTTTAAAAAAGGTCTCTTTCGGTCTCTTAGTCTTTTTACATAAAGTGTTGTGAAAAAGTGTTTGCCCCCTTTTTTTTGGTTTTTTGACCAAACAAATATAAATATTAGTCAAAGATAACACAAGTAAACACATTATGCACTTTTTAAATGAAGGTTTTTATTATTAAGGGAAAGCCAAATCCAATACTACATAGCCCTGTGTGACATCATGCAGAGATCCAAAGAAATGCAAAAACAAATGAGAAAGAAAATAATTGAGATCTACCAGTCTAGAAAAGGTTACAAACCCCAGTGAGAGCATTTATCTACAAATGGCAAAAGCATGGAACAGTGTAGAAGCTTCCCAGGAGCGGCCAACCAACCAAAATTACCCCAAGAGCGCAGCGACAACTCATCCAAAAGGTAAAAAAAGACCCCAAAGCAATATCCAAAGAACTGCAGGACTCACTTGCCTCACTTAAGGTGAGTGTTCATGACTCCACCATAGGAAAGAGACTGGGCAAAAATGGTTTGCATGGCAGAGTTCCAAGACGAAAACCACTGCTGAGCAAAAAGAAGGAAAAAGGCTCGTCTCAGTTTTTGATGATCATCAAGACTTTTTGGAAAATAATCTGTGGACTGATGAGATGTGAGTCCCATTTTGTGTGGCATAAAAGTAACACCATATTTCAGAAAAAGAACATACCAATAGAAAATGTGGTGGTAGTGTGATGGTCTGAGGCTGTTTTGTTGCTTCAGGACCTGAAAGACTTCTGCCATCTTTTAGTGACCTCAAGCTGAAGCGAACTTGGGTTCTGCAGCAGGACAATGATCCAAAGCACACCAGCAAGTCCACTTCTTGAAGACTTTGGAGTGTCCTAGTAAAAGTCCTAACCCAAATCCAATTGAGATGCAGTGGCATGAACTTAAAAAGGTGATTCCTGCTTGATGTGGCTGAATTACAACAATTCTGCAAAGATGGATGGGAAAAATTCCTCCACAGCACTGTAACAGACTCATTGCAAGTTATTAAAACGCTTGATTGTAGTCGATGCTGCTAAGGATGGCACAACCAGTTATTAGGTTTAGGGGGCAAACACTTTTTCCACACAGGGCTATGTAGTTTTGTATTTTGCTTTCCCTTAATAATAAAAACCTTCATTTCAAAAATGCATGATGTGTTTACTTGTGTTATCTTTGACTAATAATTAAATTTGTTTGATCATCTGAAACATTAAAGTGTGACAAACATGCAAAAAATAAGAAATTAGTAAGGGCCAAACATTTTTTCACACCACTGTAGATGTATATTGAATTTAAATCTATGAAAATAAAAATTTTACATATTTTTAAAACACTTTTGAACAATAGTGTGCATCTCCGTAGTGTGTAGTCAATAATTTAACAGATTTTTAAAAAGAAATATGAATCTGCAGCCTTCTATTACAGTACCCTAAGAGGAATATTTGCTCTGTTTCAGTCTTGAAGACCCATTAATCCTTGCAGAAGAAACACGCAGGCGCATATTCATAATCAAAACCATTTACACAATGATACCTCTGGAAGATTTGCTCAGATGTGAGGGAAAAAAAGAACAATTTACACAGCGGACGCTGTTCAGAAAAGAAGACTGCAAGACAGGACTGAGAGAGAGATCTTTTTCTTCTCTTTTTCCTCTTTCAGAACAAGTCTGACACCCTAATGCACAAAAATGGGCTCTTTTTCCTCTTACTGTAATATTTCATTCTCTGCACTGTTTGGATTCAGCCTCTCTGACAATACAGGTAAAACCAGTAAGCCAAGGGTCTCAGATACTGGGATGAGCTTCTATTGTTTTCCCATGATATTCCCAGTGTATTCTTCCTTTCTTTTCCTTTTTTTGCTGTCTCATTCAATGCATTCGTGTGGACTCGCTGAGAGTTTTAGAGGCCAGATGTTGTGGAAACTGAATTCTGGGACAAAATCATAAATTTTCTTTGAGCATTGGAGGGGGAAAGGGCGTTGAATGCTGAAGGTTTTGTTTTTTTTGTCCAAGTCACAGTCTCATTTTCAGGGATAAAGCTGTAATATGGCTCTTTCACAACAAGTTCCTCAAGGTTACTGACACGAAAGAGAGTCTTTACAGCACAATTGTTTCTGATACTTTGAAAAAAAACTGGAAAATGTTCAGGAAAAAATATTTTTATAGATTTTTATAGATTTACTTTTTATTCAAATGAATAAAATGACCTTGTTTTTGTTCACTGTTACACTTTAAGGTGCCAGGAAAAACCAAAAATGGGTTTTTGAGAGACTTTAAGTGAAAAGTTCCAATTTGAAGTACAATTGCATCTAAAGTGGCTTTATTAATCTTTTTCTGGAATAAAAAACAATTTCATGGATTTTGAAGGCTCCTCGTGGAACCAAAAAAGTTCAACAAATCAAAATCAAACCAACAAATCATTCACATAATGATCCAAATTAAATAATACAAAAAAATCATTACTAATTAAGGAATACATTTAATTTCAATAAAATCGATTTCACTTCAAAAGGCCTCAATCCATCATCAGGAACCACTGGTATTAATATTGTTTTGCTTGTAAAAGTTTAATTTGCTGTTGACTTGCATTTTATGAACCATCAAAGATCATGGCTTCAGCTAAAAATATTTTTTAATGTTCTACTGGAGGGAAAAAAAGCATCTTAGAAGGACTGAGGGTGAGTAAATTAACAGCACATTTTCATTTTTCAGTGAACCATTAAAGGGATAGTCCACCCAAAAAAAATGAAGATTACATCATCCTTTATTCTCCCTCGTGGTTTTAAACCTTTATGAGTATCTTTCCTCTGTTGAACACAATAGAAGATATTTTGAAGAATGCTGGTCGCTGTCACCCATCAACTTCCATAGTAGGAAAAAAATACTATGGAAGTCAAGGGTTTCCATCAACCATTCATTCATTCATTCATTTTCCTTCGGCTTAGTCCCTTACTTATCAGAAATCGCCACAGTGGAATGAACTGCCAACTATTCCGGCATATGTTTTACACAGCGGATGCCCTTCCAGCTGCAACCCAGTACTGGGAAACACCCATACACTCTCGCATTCACACACACTCATACAGTAACGGCCAATTTAGTTTATCCAATTCACCTATCCTGCATGTCTTTGGACTGTGGGGGAAACCGGAGCACCCTGATGAAAGCCACGTGAACACGGGGACAACATGCAAACTCCACACAAAAATGTCAACTGGCCCAGCCGGGACTCGAACCAGTGACCTTTTTGCTGTGAGGCAACAGCGCTAACCAATGTACCGCCCTCCCAGTAACCAGTTTTGGTTTGCCGAAAAGTTTTCTGAGGAACACAAAATAGTTCTTATATGGCACTGCTACGAAAATTTTAAAAGAGCATGTTTGATTTTCTGTTTTAATCTTCTTTTGATTCTAATCTAGTAAACACACTGAGAGACGACTAGTTGATCCTCCAAATAACAACAGAACGCCACCGCCACCTGCTGGAGCATTAAAGCATTACTACAGTATCTGTGGATCACGCTAATGTTTCCGAATATTCGAGACGAGGGCAGCTTCCAGGAAGCACCTAAACTGGCAGCTACAAACACGCTCATAGTAAATAACATGTGCTGATAAACACGCACACACACACACTCAGGCAGGTGCCCTTTGTCGATCAAATATCAGTGTGCTATAATTTGACGCTGCCTTGGAAATGATAATAATCGGTATTTTGACAAAGGGTATACATTTTGGAAACTTTAAATGAACTTCAGAAAAGGTGATTAAACTTTTGGTTTCAAATACCAGAGTAGCTGAGAAAATATGAGGGAGAAATCTTTGTTAAATAAGATTATTTCATTTTCATAATGCTAATTACATGCTTTGTTTTTTGTTCAGATTTAATAAGGCTTACTCAAATAGACTTTAAGCCCAAGAATCTGCCAAAATAAAAAAAACTCATCAGAAATCTGTTTGCATTGCTGAAACAAAAAGTTATTAAAAATGCAAGATTTTTCTCTTTTTTAATTCCTGTCACATTACATTTTTACCCATAACTTAGTTAAAAATGACAAGATAGTAACAAGTTACGTTCCATGCACTACAACATTCAAATGGTGCATATATTTATACAAATGCATTTGTAATTCTACATTTAAAAAAAAAAAAAAAAAAAAAAATGTCCTTTTGAACTTTGAAAATCCATAAAAATAATAATCTGCACAATTTTTTTAGCTTTGTTCCTCAAGAACCATTTCTTTTCTTATCAATTTATCATCATAAAAATGTGTGACATAAGTTTCAAAGTAATGCCTCAGAATTTTAAATAGCAATAATGGTGTGTAAGTCTGGCCATTCTCAGCTGACATCTGGTAACAGAACGGTAATCATTGGATTATTTTCTCTTTTTCAGATCAATTTCTGTCAACTTTAGAGATGCTTGTGCATGAAAATCCCAGCAAATCAGCAGTTTCAGAAATACTCATCTGGAGCAACCACGGCAAGCTCGAATACACTTAAAGGGGTAGTTCACCCAAAAATAAAAATGTACTCACCATTCACTCACTCTCACGTGCTTCCAAATCTTCATGAGTGTTTTTTTTGTTGAACACAGGAAAAATAAATACTTTGGAAGTCAAAGGTTACAGGTTTCGTGTTCAGGAGGAAAAAAAAAGAAACTCAAACCAGTTTGTGAACAGTGAGCAAATGACAGAATTTTTTTTTTTATTCTCTCTTTAAATCAACTTTCTTTTCTCTTCTGATGGCCATTTTGAACTTTTGACATGCCTGAATTGAGTCGCATGTGATTGGCTAAATAAAAATATTATTTAAACAAACATTTAATTTAGTGAACAACTGTTTCTAATAATATATCTCAAATTTGAATGTGGGAGAAGTCACGTAAAATAATGTCATTCTGTTATTCGTTGGTGTCGTTATTATCAACAGAGTATTTACCGATCATACTATGGCGAAGGCAGTCCACTGTGTGACCTGGAAAACAAAAGGCAAGAATGTGAACAAAAGCTCATACTACTACTACTACAGCTAAAACGTTGAGCAATTAATCTGATAAGTACCAACTGAAAGAAGTAGCCTAGCCTATTATTTCTGTCTCAGATGGAGGCATGTTCACATATAGGACGGCAACTATAAACAAAACAATAAACAATGCTTTAAAAATTGTTCTAAACTAAAAAGAATAGCAGAGTTTAATGAACAATATTGACAAACAACAAGTCAATCCTGCTTTAAACAGAATAAAAATGTAAACAAATACAACAAACAGCTAATACATCGTACACTGATATTTACGCTAATAGCTTGAAATGTAGAACATAACAGATCAAACTTTCATTGTTTTGTTTTTAACAGTCCCTGCTGAAAAAAACAGCTTAAACCAGCCTAAGCTGGTTGGCTGGTTTTAGCTGGTCGACCAGCCTGGTTTTAGAGGGGTTTTGGCCATTTCCAGGCTGGTTTCCAGTAATTTCCAGCCTGGTCTTAGCTGGTCAGGCTGGAAAATGACCAGCTAAAACCAACTTGACCAGCCTGGTTTAAGCTGGACATAGCTGGTTTTAGCTGGGCTCCCAGTCTGGCTAGGCTGGTCAAGCTGGTTTTAGCTGGTCATCTCCCAGCCTGACCAGCTAAGACCAGGCTGGAAATGACTGGAAACCAGCCTGGAAATGGCCAAAACCCCTCTAATACCAGGCTGGTCGACCAGCTAAAACCAGCCAACCATCCTAGGCTGGTTTAAACTGGATTTTTCAGCAGGGGTGCCTCCATGTATGCACACATAGTACAGCTATCTTTATGGAAACTTCCCTTAAACGTAGAACCTTATGACTTTTATAAAGTACAAACAAATTTACAGGAAATGCTTTACTTGTGAGAAAATTTGGCCCCCACAACCCGCACGGGTAGGAGCTGATCAATGGTAGACCGGTGTTAAAGCAGGCCTCAATGTTTGTCGTTTGAGTGACTTTATGATGTATGTCGCCCTCTGCTGGAGAAAAGAAAAATGTCAATTTAATATCTGTGAAAAAGATATGGTTGGAATATTTTCTAGTCAGCAGCATTTTTGCAATCTATTATTCTTAGCTTGTAAATATTTCTCTGCCTCTATCCAAGGTCTGAATTCCTGAAAGATGATAATCTGCAAATGTTTTGTGTCTCTAGAACAGAGAGGCCTCGAGGAGACGTTCCCAACCTTGGCGGAGCGGTTTTCTGTCTCTCTTTATCACAGTTTACGCTTAAAGAAATATGATGGCTCTGAAGAGACCTGGAAATCAAAATGAGAGTCACCTCTGTTATTAATAAACTACAGGTAAACTATTACAATCATGACAACAATAACATTTTAACACATACATTTCTATTACAGGGGGCGTCACGGTGGCGCAGTGGGTAGCACGTTCGCCTCACAGCAAGAAGGTCGCTGGTTCGAGCCTCGGCTGGGTCAGTTGGCGTTTCTGTGTGGAGTTTGCATGTTCTCCCCGTGTTCGCGTGGGTTTCCTCCGGGTGCTCCGGTTTCCCCCACAAGTCCAAAAACATGTGGTATAGGTGTATTGGGTAGGCTAAATTGTCCGTAGTGTATGTGTGTGTATGGATGTTTCCCAGTGATGGGTTGCAGCTGGAAGGGCATCCGCTGCGTAAAACATATGCTGGATAAGTTGGCGGTTCATTCCGCTGTGGCGACCCCAGATTAATAAAGGGACTAAACCGAAAAGAAAATGAATGAATGAATGAATTTCTATTACATTTATCTAACAATCCATTAAGCACTTTCTGTGATATTTTTCTGTCCCACCAATATATTTACTTTGTTTTATAGGAAATAAAATACATACACATCTCAAAACATTTCTATCAAGTCTCTGTCCATTAATATTATGTTAATGTGCAACATGTCTATATTTTAAAAAAAATAAAAATAAAAAAGGTGAAACCTATGGTATAGTATCCTAAAAACAATTAAGAAAAAAATAATGGCATAAAGCTTTTTCTTCTATAATTATTATACAGAATGCCATAAGTTGTAAATAAACTCTCCATAAGACTTTAGTTTAAGTACAAATTCCCACTTTTAACTACTGGCTTATTACCTGCCTATTATTAAGATATTTGGAAGCTGTTTGGACAGAATTATGTGTAGGTATAGTGTCCCCACTGTCATATTGGAGTGATATAAACAACAATTTCCTGATTTTAAAATAGGATCCAAATCCCAGTGATTTAGAGGCCTAGCGGAATGCGACTTAGCAGTGCAGTTGTCCCCACCCACAATATTGATTGACAGGCATGCATTAACATGATTCAGTATTAATGTGTATAAACTTGTCCACAAGACTGGATTTGCAAAGAAACTGGGATTAAAAGATATGTTCCAACTATCTGTGATCCAACTGCACTTCAAGAAGTAGTAGTGCTACACTTTTTATAGCGTTTTGAAATACTTTTTGAGCTATGTAATTCATAACTACTGGAATCAGCACAGCTGCATACTGTACACAACTATAAACGAGGATGCTTCAATCACACAACAGGAGTCCCGGTTTGTGGACATTAAATCCAATTTATTTACAGTAACTTGGCTATATTTCCCAGTGATGGGTTGCAGCTGGAAGGGCATCCGCTGCGTAAAACATATGCTGGATAAGTTGGCGGTTCATTCCGCTGTGGCGACCCCGGATTAATAAAGGGACTAATCCGAAAAGAAAATGAATGAATGAATGAATGAATGAACTTGGCTATAATGGATTTTTATATTTACTTATTTGGTGGCCATTCTGTCACATTTGGCACGATTGGCGAATAAACACAGTATGACGTGTTAAACGCGTGTGTGTTTGTGTGAACGCATTTGCGTTTACTGTGGTATTTGTGACTGTGGTTTGGTGTCTGTCATTTTCTGTGTTTATCCTGACATCTGATTGTGGTTATCCTTATCTGAAAAATGCAAAATGTCCCAAGACTGGGCGGGGAGAACCAGCTCATTTTCATTTAAAGGCACGGGCGATAAAAAAAACTACAATTCCCTCTGACCCCAAAAACTGACATTTTCAACAGGGTAAAATAAATTATCTGATGGGTACTTTGGCCTGAAACTGCACAGACACCTTCTGGAGACACAAAAGTCTTATTTTACATCTTGTAAAAAGGCCAACATTGGAGCTCTTTAATACTTATAAAGTATAATTTTATTCCTACCCAAGACCTAAACCCAACTACTACCTTACTAACCATCAATAGGGAGCAAATTAGTAGTTTATTGAGCTTAAAGAATTGTACCTTTAAAAAAAGAAAAGTGACAAAAATCTCAATTTCTGTAATTAATAACTTGGTTAATGCAAACTGAAATGACAGAAATTGATGAAATTACCTGAACATTGTTTTTGTATTAAAATGAATACAAAAACAATGCAAAAAAAAAGTGGTAATTGAAATACCAGTCTACTTAAATAGGATATTGTCAGAAAAGTGGCTAATTTGTATGTATTCTGTCTTTTTCTTGTTGTTGTTGTAAATGGGTTGTGGGTTTGGGGTCACTCTTTTTTTTTCATACCTTTTCATTCCAGTGAATTCATATGAATTAGCCACCAAATGAAAAAGTTACGAATTGCTGCGAGATGGCGTTGGATTTAACACCAGATCACAAGTCTCAAAACTTGGAGAAAAAAACAACAACCACAATTACAAATGAAGGTACCTTTTATTGCAAACATTTGAGGACTTTGGCACCTGCAAGGCACAGAATACACTTCCATGAGAGTACAGAGTCGAATGGGTCTGCAAAGGAACTGGGGAAAATAATTATTTCATCTTCACATAGGGAATTCCTTTCACAGAAAGGACAAAGTCTAGCTGCAGACACAAAGAGTTAACAGTACGTGGAGCCCAAGTATGATCGGTTATCATCCGACACAAGCGTTCAGTCTCCATGAACTCCAGCAGCAACCAAAATTACTGTTAAGATGGACATTTCGAACCCACTGCTGCTTTTCAAAGGGGCAGAGAGATGAATGTGGAGACTGATCAGGACATCTACAGGTAATAAAGTCATGCACCTATGCAAAGAAAAGCAAAACTGCACTCATCTTCTTCATGTTAAGTGTCTACCTTCCTTTGAATGGAGTGTGCACACGCTTTCTTTCTTGCTTAGATGAAAGAATAGAATATGTTGCAACCTTTATATAAGGCTTCTAATACTGTCTCCCATTAACAGCTTAATACTGACAGGCAACACACCATTAAAACACACACACACACAAAGCAGTCATTCTTTATAAAACTACATAATAAAGAGATATTAACTTCCAGTTTGACATAAACAAAGGCAACAGACAGATTAAGATAATGGGAAGTCTATGGAAGACTTGATTTAGATTTTGCTTTTTTCCCCCCCCCTTGATCAGTCAGTTTGTGTGCAAACGTCTCTACATCAAGAGAATGAAATTCCCATCAGTCTTTCGGCACACCTGGCACCAGGCCCTCTGATTATGATGCACACATGATTCAGTACCACAATCCCAAAAAGCTCATTAGGTTTAGTGTTATTCTTGGAGACGGGACTGGGGCATTTCATTGAAGACGAGGCTGGAAGTACAAGTCTGCACTACTTTAGTTTTACGTTCAGAAAACCTGCATAGTGAATTCAAGGCACTGAGGGTTTACACACAAACACACACACTTTGGTAAGGCAGCTTTTTTTCTTGGTTTTGAGCATTTTCATGATGCAAATTCCGTTGATATCTTTTTTTATACAGACGCGTACTAAATGGCCTTAAAGGGATAGTTCAACAAAAATGAAAGATTCTGTCATCATTTATTCACTGTAATGTCATTCCAAAATACAAACCTGTATGATAATTTTTCCCTGTGAAACACAGGAGATATTTAGCAGCTTGTACCTGCTGCTCTTTTCTGTAAACTGAAATTAAATAGTAACTGGAACTTGTGAAAGTGTTCTCATAGCACATATCATATCAGTGTTAAGTAGCACCTTAAATCCATAAAAGTGCTTATATGGCTTTAAAAGATTCGAATAATGATATAAAGATTTATCATGAATAAAGATTTGAAATAATAGTCAGGGTTGATGCCATACTGAATTTAAAGGTATAGTCAACTCAAAAATGTAAATTCAAGGGTTAGTTCACCCAAAAATGTCAAATCTGCCATCATTTACTCATCCTTTGCTCGTTCAAAACCTTTTTGTTTGGTTTCTTTCTTTCATCTGTTGAACACAAAAGGAGATATTTTGAAAGCTGAAGGTAGCAGGTACCCATTTACATCCATAGAGAAAGAAACTCGTAAAGGTTTAAAACCAATGAGGTAATTTTTGTTTTTGGAAGAACTATTTTTTTTCAGCCATCATGTGCTCACCCTGCATGTCTTGGCTCTGTAGAACAGAAAAAGAAATATTTTGAAGAATGTTGACAAATTTTTCAACAACAAGAATGTTTCGGTTTCCACTTTATGGACAAAAATACACAGGAAATCAATGGGAACTAAACTATTTGGAAATCAACATTCTTCAAAATTTCTTTTTTTTTGTGCTCTGCAGATAAAAATGCCTTAATGTTTGTAAAAACAAGAAGGCAAGTAAATGATGACAATTTTAAATATATGACACACAAACCTCATAACTTTATAGATTATTTTGTACTAAAATTGCTTTAAGATGTTAAAAAAAACAAGAATATAATTGTACCCACATAAATAGTACATCGAGTACACACTCATGTTATGTTTTAAAGCCTGTCGTAAATGGACATCTTTAAAGATGATGCCACACAAGATTACTTTTTTTGATACCTTTTGCATACTTTTTTTATTGTAACAGCATTGAAAAATGCAACCAGCACAGCCGTCAGACCTTCTCCTTTTGCGTTCCAGAAAGAAAAGAAATTTAGGAAGGTCTTTGGAATGACATAAAAGTGAGTAGATAAATCACACAATTTCCATATTTTCCCATCCCTTCATTTGTTCTGGGGCACTTTTACAATTCTCTTTGCCTTACACCACAAACTCTGGTTCTGCTTCTGTGGTCAGGTGGCCTGTGGTCAGATCTTCTCGGTCTAGATCCAGAGAAAAATACTTGCTGGTTCTCTTGATTGGAAAGGCATGCTGGTTATTCCGGATGCCAGCGCACTGATCCGCAAGTCCCTGATATCCACAGCCAACAGTTCCTCCGAGGTCTGGCTCACAGCCGAACGTATAGCTGTGTGCGGTGTCCTGGCAGAGCTCTGCCCACTCTTGACAGTCCCTCTGGAAGAGACGAACATCATCCAGTGATTGGCTGTGCCGGTCTGTGGAGCTCTGACCCTTCCTGCCCATCGCCGTCTAATGAAACGAGACAAGAAAACACACATCAGCACAGGGGAAATAAAAAAGCTGCATGGAAACACAGAAACCACCCTGTTGAGAAAAAAAGAATAGAGACAATCATAGAAATTTTTATGGAAACTATATTGGTTTATTGGAATCTTCTACTGGCAATTCTATTGGTGACGTAAAAAAAACAAGAAATCCTAATGGAATGTGTACCAAAACACATTAGAAACTAGGGATGCACGATATTGGACATTGCAATATTTAGATTGTCTGCAATATATATTGCGATATAAATATAATTTCACAAGATGACTTATAACTGTTAGATAACTTATAGCATTTTACATTGATTGGGATGATTTTGTAGAGGAGTATCTTTGTCACAATCACCAGTGATCTAGGCCTTGCAGATCGCTGGAAAACTTGCACTATCACCCAGACTACAATTCTGCCACTGAAATAAACTACGAATCCCATCATTCCTAGCACTCACACACCTGGCCCAGATCCGCCTTGATTGCAAACACACAGCTGAAGCTTGTGAGGACTGATTACCCAGACTCTAAACACATCACACATGCATCTTTGCTGAGTCTTGTTGTTTGTAACATTTCTAAGCGTTATTCTTGTCTTGCCCTTCTGTGTTTTGACCCATGTTTTGTTTATCCTTCCTGTTGTTTTTGCCGCCTGCCCTAATCATTTGCCTACTTTCGACTACGCTCTTGGATTTCCTGTATACTCCTGTTTGCCCCTGTTTTGACCGTTGCTTGCCTGACTAATCTCTTAAATAAACTGCATGTGGATTCTCACCTCCGTTGTCACACCGACTCACTGTTACAATCTGCATAAAATACAATACAACTGAACAGATATAAATTAGTTTTATGATTTTTCTGTGGAATCTAACAGCATTGAGGTACAGAAATTCAATAATAACATATAAAATAACACTGTACAGTGTAGAGTCTTCATTGTATAAATAATTAAATACAATTAATTTTGGTTTATAAACCTTTGCAACCTATTGGTTTAAGTTTGCTCAAATCTTACACAGTCACGTGTCACAAAAACACATCCAAATGAAAATAGTTTACTCTATTTTTGCTTTAAACTTGGATGAGCCAGCAAAAAAATCCCATCACTGTGGCACTAATCAACTATAATCCTAACTTGACATTGCAGATCCTGCGATGTAACTATTGCAGATTCACACATTGCGATATCGATGCTGAAGTAATATATTGTGCAGCACTATTGGAAACCATCAAATTGTACTGGTAATAATGATTAAAATTTGATGGTTTGTAATATTTGAATGGTATTTTTACTGAAATCTGTGATGATTTTTATTGTTGCCGTTTTTTTCAGCAGGTCACCGACTACACTAATTCTTAACTAGCCCTAAAATCTCAGAAAGCGTTGAGCTGTACACTCACATGAATTTACAGATGAGAAAGGACAATGTGGTTTGGTGTAGGGTAAGGCTGCCCTAAATAAATACTGTTAAGAGAAGTGGGGTTACCAGCACTGTTAAAAGAGATTATAGCATTACTGGAGAGAACAATGATACAGTTCGAAATGTCCTCGCTTTCACTTCAGTGGTCATGTAACAGATATAAGGTGTGTAAGTGCGCATATGTGTAGGTGCACCTGAGGGAGACATTCGATGCTCTGGCCTCTCATTCTCACTACGGTCTCTGATGAGCTGGATGTGGAGGAGCTGACTTCCTTCACCACTAACCCTGAAAAGAGAGAGCAAACACAAAATGCAACATTGCCATTAACCCTTGTGCACTGTTCAAATTTACTACCTTTTTGTTATGTTAGGGATGAAAACATCCACTGAATTAAACTGCTGTAAAAATGTATCAGACTAATATTTTTTTCAAATTTTTTGGCATAAATCTGTTAATCAACCTCAGTCCTGATCAAAACTACTAAATTGCTTAGAAAATTACAGGATTTTAACTCTTTAATTGCCAAGTTCACAAATGATGTCACTGATTTGGTGAAAAAAGCACAATGTAAAATGATGTATTTTCAATTATAAAAAGTAATTGTGGACTGGATCTTTTTTTACCTTAATTTAGTGGATGTTTTCATCCCTAACATAACAGAAGGGTAGTAAATTTGCCCAGACTGTATTGTTGAGGGTTATTTTAAAATTCAAAGCATTTTTCTCAAAATATGTGTCAAAATAAGATTTGTCACCAAAAATCATTCTGCTAGCTGAAAGACAGAAAAAGTTATGGCCAAATTACGACTCAAAGTCACCCCAGAGTGGATGAAAACATCCCCAACAGTACATAAGGGTTAAAATAGTCATTCGTGAGATAGTTGAAAGATTAGTAAAAATACCAATACTGGCTGAATATGGATTTTGGGCAAAATTGTCTACATTGGGCCATGTACACTTGCACTAAATGGAGAAAAATCCTGGAATGTTTTCCTACAAAAACCTTGATTTCTCTACGACTAAAGAAAGTCAGTCAGATACTTGGATGACCCGAGGATGATCGCTGTGCATTAATAACAGGCAAAGAGCAACAAGCATTTTTGTAAAGCATTAAAAAGACCAGTTTCTAGCTATTTCAATGTTTTAGAGGAAGGCAAATCATTTCCACAACCTTTGAAAATCCATTTTTAACTTTAAATACTGGTACTGTACTCTCGGCAACTTTCAGTAAGAATTTAACTGGCAAACTGACTCAAAGTTTGGAGTAAAAGGTAAAAAGGTAAGGTACAGTGCTGATGCCTGTCTGCACAGATGACACAGTGCTAATTTACACACCTGTCAGCAACAGGCGTGGTTTATACACCTGTCCTGAACCCACTAATTAAAAGGTGTATGCTGTATTTTTTAATCTTGGCACTATAGATAAACGCACACTTCACCCCTCAAAACATCTATTTACCACAATGTTGATATATAACAATACTGAACATTTTATTATGTTATATATTACAATAATAGTAACTTATTACAATAACAGTTTTAATAACTAATTTCTAATAACTGATTTCTTCTATCTTTGCCATAATAACAGTACATATTTTACTACATATTTTTCAAGATACTAGTATTCAGCTTTAAGTGACATT
The DNA here is from genome assembly GCA_903798115.1 of Danio jaintianensis. Lineage (NCBI taxonomy): Eukaryota > Metazoa > Chordata > Actinopteri > Cypriniformes > Danionidae > Danio > Danio jaintianensis. Next base: position 11,258,889 of record CAIGQV010003909.1, read on the forward strand.
TGAAGGCTTGACAAGGTTAATTGGGTAGGTCATTGCATAATGATGGCTTGTTCTGTAGACAATCTAAAAAAATATTGCTTAAGGGGGCTAATAATATTGACCTTAAAATGGTTTTTAAAAAAATTAAAACTGCTTTTATTCTAGCTGACAAAACAAATAAGACTTTCTCCAGAAGAACAAATATTATAGGAAATATAATATATTTATATTTGTTAAACATCAGTAGGGAAATATTTGAAAAAGAAAAGAAAAATTCACAGGAGGGCTAATAATTTTGACTTACACTGTACATACACACACACACACACTTCTGTGATAATACTATATTTCAACACCATTAATCCAGTCTTTAATTCCCTTTAAATCTAAATCCAATCTCCAAACTATTATTAGGATTTTCAAAAGAGCAGCGTTTTTATTACCAACCTTTTGTCATTGAACAAATTTTGTCACTTTTTTATCAATTGAATGAATAAATTCAATATTATTGATTTCTAACTTGTAATAATATATGATATAATCCTACTGGAGAATCCGTTGTTCTGTGCCGACAGCATGTCCTCTGTGATGTGGATGCACAATTCCTGGCTGAGCTCTAAATCATCAAGATCTTCACAACTTTTAGGATCATCAACCAACATTTCGATCTCTAAAGAAACACAAACAAACAGAGACTCTCAATGCTGATTGCTGAATGCTACTGCCTCAAAATTACCTTTTATATACAGGAGAATCCTACACTACCTGAGAAAAGTCTCGTTGCCTTTCCAGGTTTTAGGAACAACAAATAATAACTTGACTTCTAGTTGATCATTTGGTCTCAAAAGTGGCTTATATGAAAGGCAAAGGCCTCTAGATTATGCTTATTTTACCAAAGGAAAATATGATTATGCCTTTTATTATTTAATTAGGACAGTAAGGTCTGACTTTGCTTAGACAAAAATCTTGTCACTTAACAGAAATAATGTACAGTATAGAATATAAAGTCATGGTGCAGTGGAAAAAGAATTAATATTGTGTATGACTCCCATGAGCTTGGACGACTGCATCCATACATCTCTGCAATGACTTATTAATAACTTATTAATAAAGTCATCTGGAATGGCAAAGAAAGCGTTCTTGCAGGACTCCCATAGTTCATCAAGATTCATCTTCAATGCCTCCTTCATCTTACCCTAGACATGCACAATAATGTTCATGTCTGGTGACTGGGCTGGCCAATCCTGGAGCACCTTGACCTTCTTTGCTTTCAGGAACTTTGATGTGGAGGCTGAAGTATGAGAAGGAGCGCTATCCTGCTGAAGAATTTGCCCTCTCCTGTGGTTTGTAATGTAATGGGCAGCACAAATGTCTTTATACCTCAGGCTGTTGATGTTGCCATCCACCCTGCAGATCTCTCGCATGCCCCCTTACTGAATGTAACCCCAAACCATGATCTTTCCTTCACCAAACTTGACTGATTTCTGTAAGAATCTTGGGTTCCAATAGGTCTTCTGCAGTATTTGTGATAATTGGGATGCAGTTCAACAGAGGATTCATCGGAAAAATCTACCTTCTGCCACTTTTCCAAATGATCAACTAGAAGACAAGTTATTATTTTTTGCTCTTACAACTGGGATCGACGACAAGACTTTTGTCAGGTAGTGTATGTAGAACTGACTTTATATATTTATTTGATTTTTTAATGTATTTAATGTAAAAATGTATAAGTTGGCACCCCTAACCAGTCAGTCTGTTACAACATCATCACAACAAGATTTGATGAATGTACGCAGTTAAATCACATAGCATTTATTGTTCATACTGGTATTACCAATATAATGAGTAACACATTCATGCACGAGTCTCCTACCGTCTTCATCCAAGCAGTGCTCTTTGCTGCTGCTCTCGATGCCAGACGTGTGTGTGCTGGCATGACTGGTGTTGGAAGACGAGTGTGTTCTCAGCGGACGGTGGGGTGTGTTTGTAGGGGTCCGGAAACTGTCTGTGTCGACGCCAGATGTGCGAGAGCTGCCATGACTGGTGGTGGAGTGTCGTGAAAAGGGATTGGGTCGTGATGTGCTTCCTGCACTGCTGCCGCTGGCACGCGAACGCTGCTCCAAATGATCCATGTCCGCCTCCAGAGCATCACTGATATACGACTCCCGGTACTGCTTCTTTTCTGAGAACACACACACACAGTTTAATGTCAACCATATTCTCCAAGTCCTTTGTAAAGCAAAACATGAAACATGAACCTTTTCTCTCTTGTTGTTGTTGTTCAGTTGTTATGGTAGTAGTACAAGCAAAAAAAAAAAAAAAAAAAAGAGAGAGAGAGCGAAGGTTCATTGTGTCAAATAGAGATGTGTGTGAAGTCAGTTAGTTGATATTTTCATGCCAAATCATTATACATTTATGTTCTGGATTAATTAGTAAATTTACTTGTAAACATAGCGAGTGTGTCAGCAAACCAAGTTGCAAAAGTAAAAAAACAAATAATAATTTTCACTTAAAAATGCTAGAAAATTTCCTAAATAACTGCACAAAATGAAAGCCAACACATCAAATTAAACTAATGCTTAATGATGAAACATTCATGCTCTGGATTCATTTGTAAATTTAATTGCAAATACAGTGACTGTGTCAGTAATAAGCTGCATAGTTAAGTATTATTATTATTATTATTATTAAATAATTACAATGGAAAGTAACAAATTGAACTAAATGATAAGTAGAAAAACCAAATAGTATTTAATTGAAAAAATGCACTAAAATTTGCTGTTTTATTCACAATTCTACAACTTACAGTATTTTTTTTACAGTGATTATGCAACAAATATATGTTTTTTTGTTTATTTGTTCTCCGATATATCAGGTGCACTTATCTAGTGTGTACTTAACCATCTGATACAATATAATATTTATCACATACATGTTGTTGCACTGCAATTACATGTAAACTTCTTGCATTTAAATGGCACTGGTTACACAATTTTACAGTGCACATACTTAAGATATGATTTATACGGTATCTACATGGATTAAGGTTAGGTTTACTGGTAGGTAATGCGTCTCAGATAACCATTTGCAGTTGAACACAGCTATAATAGCACGCCAATGATACTAAATAACACTGACTCAAACTTTTTTATCAGTAAATGTTTCAGAACAACATGCAGTTACAGGAAACTTACAGTCTTACAAACTTTTAATGTTAGTACATAGTAGTTAAGGACATATAATATAAATTGTGACCATTAGGTTTTACAACTTGCTTGATTTAAAGGAATAGTTCACCTCAAAATAAAAATGATCACATGATTTTCTCACCCTCGAACCATTCAACAAACACAGTCGGAATAGTTTTCAATTTTATCATAGCTCTTTCATGCTGTATAATGGTGCTGGGTACTGGCTTTAATTGTGAAAAATATAAATCCATCATAAACCTAACCCATAAGCCGACAGGGGGTTAACGCATATCTTATGAAGCAGATCGATGTGCTTTTGCAACAAAATAGTTATAATTTTGAAATTATAAACTTAAATCACAGACTTCCGGCTGCTGCTGAATGCAACTTCTTAGACTCAACATATGATACATGACATAAATCGCATTCGTAGAAAATTTGCTGAGAGCAGACGAAAGAAGATAACTCCATGCTGGTAAATAACTGAAAGTGGAAAATGAGAAATGAAAATGTCATAAGATTTTCTGCTGTGGTAAGTGATTCAAACAAAATGTGTCTATTCTTAGAACTTCCACTACAAATGCATCATACATCGAGTGAAGAAGTGGCTTAGGTTGACGACAGATTTATAACTACCCAACATCATTATACAGCATAGAAGAACCAGGAAATTTGTTTAAATACTTTGAACAAGCCAATAGTTTTTAAAACTACTGTGTTTGTCTGAAAGAAGAAAGTCATATACACCAAGGATGGCTTGAAGGCAGATAAATTATTAGGAAATCTTCATTTATGGGTGAACTATTCCTTTAAAGATGGGTCTTAACTGTATCTCATGTGCATTATTCAATTATTAGCTATGTTACAACAAATATATTATGCCTATTTTTCAAATACCTTCATTTTCCTCCAGCCGCCGCACCTGTTTAAGCACAGGCTGCAGGTTCATGTACAGTCGGTGGCTGTTGCTGAGCAGCTGCAGGAGGTGTCGAGAGCGCAGAGGACAGCCTGTGTAGTAGATCAGCTTCCTGGCAGACGGCAAACCATCAGGGAGAATCTCAAACCTTTTACCCTGTGGAAACAACATGGGTAAACAGTTCATTCCTCTGAAAACTCTATGGGTTTAAATGTGGTGTACGCACAAAACAGGGGCGGAAATGTGTGTAAGCCACTTCCCACGGAAAGGTTGTGCTTTATAAAAAATAAACTTGATAGGAGAATGTGCGCAGTGGTAAGTAAACACTAAGTAAATACATTTAACCTAAATATTGACTTAATTGAACCATTTAATATCATTATATGAGTCATAACCATTAATAAAACAAATAATTTATTCTGGTATACATTTACTTTTAGGAAGGTTTCTATGAAAAGTTTTATAATTGAGACCCTATAACCCTAATAATCCCAATGACACTAAATTATACACAGTCATATCACCCTGGAGCCCGAGACCGGTTACTCATTGAAGCTAAGCAGGGCTGAACCCGGTCAGTACCTCGATGGGATACCACATAAGAAAACTAGGTTGTTGTTGGAAGTGGTGTTAGTGAGGCCAGCAGGGGGCACTCAACTGTGGTCATTAAAAATCCCATAGCACTTCTCGTAAAGAGTAGGGATGTAACCCCAGTGTCCTGGCCAAATTCCCTACATTGGCCCTTACCCATCATGGCCTCCCAATCATCCCTATCCTCAAAATCACTGTCTCTCCACTCCATCTTTAGCTACTGTGTGGTGAGCGCACTGTCACCGTTGTCCAGTGGCTGCAGTCGCATCATCCAAGTGGATGCTGCACACTGGTGGTGGTGTGGAGAGACCCCCTCATGATTGTGAAGTGCTTTGGGTATATGGCCATACACAATAAATGTGCTATATAAATACACACATTACATTACTTCTATTCCTTTACAGAAATAGCTCACTCAAAAATGAAAATTGTCCATACGTATCCTTTACTTGTTCCATACCGGTTTGAGTTTTTTTTTTGTTCTGTCGAACACAAAAGAAGATATTTTGAAGAATGTTGTAAACCTGTAACCATTTACTTCCATTGTAGGAAAAAACAAATGCTATGGAAGTCAATGGTTACAGGGTTTCAGCATTCTTCAAAAAATCTTCTTTTGTGTTCATCAGAACAAAAAAAAAACTCAGACTGGTTTAGAACAAGTAAATTATAACAGTATTTTTATTTTTGGGTGAACTATCCCTTTAAATTCATACTTCTAAAAAGCACCGTAATACTGACCACAAACACCAGTTTTCCTACATTGGTCCAGGGAAAATCATACAAGAGTTGCCTGACTGTTCCCACATTCTGTAAAAAAAAAAAAAAAAAAAATTATAAAAAAAAGTCATTATAATTAAAAATCTAAATAATAAAAATATGAAAAACAAAAAAATACACAATATGTTATATTAGAGCTGTATTTTATACCTTTTCTTTACTAAATAAGTGTTCAAAGAGCAAACCTGAAAAATCTGAATCCCGCGTAAGGTCAGTCCCAGAGTTAAAGAGGCATCCAGCTCTTTCTTATCCTGACAGAAAGAAAATATCACATGTATTTAAAAACTGTCTGAATATGGCAAGCCGTTTTGACATTTAATTTATAACCTGTACTAGTATCTATTTTCATGTTACTAGTATTCATTTTTTAGATACTAGTATCTTTTTCATTAAGTACTAGTACTTATTCATTAGATACTAGTGCTTATTAAAAATATACTAGTGCTTACTCATTAGACACTAGTTCTTTTTATTAGATACTAGTACTCCTTCATTAGATACTAGTACCTATTAAATAGATACTATAAATGTGTACTAGTATATTTTAAATAAGTTGTAGTATCTATTTCATAAGTACTAGTATCTATTTAATAAGTACTTTTACCTAATTAATAAGCACTAGTATCTATTAAATAGATACTAGTATCCAATGAATAAATACTAGTACCTAATGAATGAGGACTAGTATCTAATACATAAGTACTAGTACCTAATGATTAACTACTAGTACATAAAAATATGTACTAGTCCCAGCTGGAATACATACTAGTCAAAAGTGAATAGTTGATATCTCAATGACAGATCCTATAGAAATCAATGGAAAAAAGTTAAAACTTTATTTTATTTTGTTACTAGTAACAACAGAATAGCTACTAGTCACTCTTTTAAAAATAAGTACTAGTATCTAATGAATAAGTACTAGTACCTATTAAATAGATACTTGTATCTAATGAATAAGCAGTAGTATCTAACACATCAGTACTAGTATCTATTTAATAGGTACTAGTATCTAATGAAGGAGTACTAGTATCTAATAAAAAGAACTAGTGTCTAATGAGTAAGCACTAGTATATTTTTAAAAAGCACTAGTATCTAAAAAATAGGCACTAGTATCTAATGAATAAGCAACTAGTACTTGATGGAAAAGATACTAGTATCTAAAAAATAAGCACTAGTAACATGAAAATAGATACTAGTACAGGTTATAGATTAAATGTCAAAACGGCTTGCCGTAGTATGAATGCGCACTTTCAGATACAGTCAAAAGTTCTTCTCTGACCTTGTAAAGGCGGTAATAATGAACAGCCACGTCGTCCAGGAGCGCTGCTTCCTTTATGTACTTCAGCTGAGCCTCTGATGCTGTACAAGCAAACTGCTCTTTGTGCATGTTGGGAATATGGCGGAGAATATAGTCACATCCTCTCTTTGCAATTACCTACAAAAGACAGAAGTGGAATAATAAAACCTCCCCTTCAGACTGTTATTCTGGATTACTGCATTTATATAGTATTTCATGGAGACTTTTCATGCAGTTTAAGGCAGAATAGTATTTTTTATTTCATTTGATTTCACCTGAACCTGAAGTTTACATCTACGCTATAATGATAATTACTGTTTTTATAGCCTTTTTGTATGTAGTTCTGCAAGCAGCAATTGACACTATTCATTGAACAAATTTAGATTATCAGTGTTATTTTAGTAGCATTTTAGTAATTTTTATTATTATTTGTCTGTTTTTTTATTCTTTGTGTTTTAATTTCATTTTAGTTTGTTTTAATTATTTGTCTGGCTATTGTAACAATGTTTTGCTTATGTTTTTATTGCAAAGAGCTACAATTCACAACATCAGTAGACATTTGTCACTTTTACAGCTTTTCCAGTTTAAATTCCCTAATCAGGGATAAAAGAGGAAACACAAATTTCTTCATGACAGTAACAAAACAACATATCCCATTGCATTACCTTACATCATTCATACCAAAACTATCCACAGAAAAAATGTGGAGGTGTGGAAGCCATATTTACAGTAAAAATAAATCTTAAAGGTTCTATTGCAAAAAGACATTTGGTTGAATGGGAGTAATGTACTCAATCCAATCCAGAAGTCAACAAACGTATCTTTTTGGTTATGCACACAGTATGTTATTTTCTCCATAATGACTATATTTTTTCAAAATGTCAATCCAATCTTGCATTTGTGGTGGATAAGGTTTATACCAGCAGTAATATATTTTTTACTTGAAGCAAGGATGACTCTATACATATATTTGTTCTTCCTTTCCAAAAAATCCATTGACAGCATACCCAAATAAAGTACCTCAAAGCTAAAATCAATTGAAGTATTTAAGAGTTTTTCTAAAATGTCATGTAGACCTTTCCAAAAACTTCTAATATTGAGATGTGAAATGACATGTTTTGTTTTTTATGTTTGTATAGTTCATTCATTTAATTCATTCATTCATTCATTCATTTTCTTTTCGGCTTAGTCCCTTTATTAATCTGGGGTCGCCACAGCGGAATGAACCGCCAACTTATCCAGCATATGTTTTACACAGCGGATGCCCTTCCAGCTGCAACCCATCACTGGGAAACACACTCATTCACACACGTACACTACTGACAATTTAGCTTACCCAATTCACCTATAGTGCATGTCTTTGGATTTGTGGGGGAAACCGGAGCACCCGGAGGAAACCCACGCGAACACGGGGAGAACATGCAAACTCCACACAGAAACGCCAACTGACCCAGCCGAGGCTCGAACCAGCGAACGTGCTACCCACTGCGCCACCGTGACGCCCTCATTCATTTAATAACATTTTTTATTTAAAAGGGAAAAAAAGGAGATAATGTCATGTATGTGTGTATGTGTGCATGCACATTTAAATAAAGAACTGTTTTGTGGTACATTTTCACAGTTTACCTTTTTTGTCACTTTTATTAGCACATTAGGCACGACTGTTAATTTTAATTTTTTTTTAAAGCAACTAAAACTGCTTGAGAAAATAAGACAGATATACTGCAGATATAATCATAGCTATCAGCCTTGGCAAAGTAATGTCCCTGAACACTGTGAACATAAAAAAAAAACATGCTGTAATCTGTTCACCAGCGCAGTCTGCACCATCCTGCAGTAAATGTGCATCACTCTCCATGTGAATCCAGATGATAGCAGAGCTCAGCAAGCCTAAAGCTAAAGCACCCACAAGATTCTCTTAAAAGCTTCAGACTATTTTTAACCCCAATCCTCTCCATGCACTGATAAATAATGTCCTTTTTTTATACAAAAGGCTCAGTTAAATGTTGCTGAAGCATTGAAGAACAGCACAGCATGGGGCATAAAGCACACACACACACAGAGCGGTTGAAGTGTGTGCACATTTAACAGGCTTGATCGGTGTAATGATTCATTAGGAAGCAGTTTTATGGGGTGCAGCGCAGACTCACCCAGGAGGGAAAATAAGCTTCCGGCTGGAAATAGGCACCAAAGTGTTTGTTCCGTTTGAAGTTTCCCAGGTCAGCCTGAAGCGCAAACGCAGCCAGAAGGAAATAAGCCTCCTCTCTCTGGATGCACTGAGACTGCAGGACCTGCTTCCGTAAGTGCCAGTAATAATAATACCGTGCAACGCGGTCGCTAAAACAGAAACACAACATATTCATTCATCTACTTATTGATGTTTTGCATGTACACACTGCTGTTAAAAAGTTTGAGGTCTGTTCGTTTTTTTTCATTTCTGAAGTTTCAAAGATTCAAAACTGCCAAATATTACCACAAATTAAAACAGCTGCTTTTTAATTGTAATACATTTTAAAAAGTGATTTATTCCTAATAATTCCAGCATCATTACTCCAGTTTTCAGTGTCATGTGATCTTTCATATATGCTAATATGCTGCACAAGAAACATTTTATTATCATCATCAAGGTTGAAGCGGATTAATATATCTGTGGAAAGCACAAAACATTTTTTTTTTAAACTCTTTGACGAACGATAATTAAACAGATCAAAATTAGGTGGAATAAAAATCAGCAGTCACTTTTTTTATGACAATTTAATGGCAAATTAAAGTAAAAAAAAAAAAAAAAAAATTATATTATAAAAAGTATAGATGGTAGTAAACCATACAAACAAATTAAAAGGTAAATAATAATGCAGCTTAGCAAACTACAATCGTATAATTTAGCTAGCACACAATACATTCTACTTTGAACTTAGAAAAGGAAAATAATCAATTTGCTGGAACAAGGACTCTGTATCTCTATATCTGACAATAAAACATGTTCTTGGATATATTTCTTAAATGGGGCCCAAATTTTCTTAAACTGGTTAGATGACCTCTAGAAAGTCAAATTTTTTCCAACTTTAGGAAGAAAATGACATAACTGAGTTGGAGGATTCTGATCCTTCCACCTAAGCAATATTAGTTGTTTGGCCAGGAGCACAATAAAACCTATGCAATCAGATTGTATCTTTGTAAGATTATAGGCCATGGGAAAAGTCCCAAAGATGGCAATCAGCAGGCAAGTAGATAGATATACCCAAAAAAACAGATACAGTTTTAAAATTAGTGTCCCAAAAGCAGCTAAGTTTTATACAAGACCAAAACATATGTGCGTGAGTGGCAGCACTGTCACCTTTAATTATTTTATTGTGTCCTCTCTTTTGATGTGCATGTGTCTCACCTGATAAGTCTGCCATTTTCAACATAATACTGTGCTCTGAAGTGAACAATCATTGGAGGTCCAAACTGGTCAATTCCCTGAAAAATGGCAAGAATTCAGTCAAAATGTACAAACAACAAACAAACAAAAATACCATAGAGATCAAAGTATGCATGTGTGATACCTTGCTGGCTTCCCGTTTCCACTCTTTTGGGCAGTATTTAGACAGTTTCTGTCCCAGTTCCATGTATATGTGTTCATTGTCTAAAAGGAAAAAAGCACAAAGAACATATGAGCTTAGGTCTATAATGTTTATCTGTGTAATGGATAATGGGGGAAATTACAAGCATAACTGCGGTAAGTACCGCAAAATAAACCCTGACAGAATGATTAAAACCTCAAATCAAATCATAAAATTCGATAATAACCAGCAAACCATACATTATTCTACTAGCTACATGGCTACAAATAAAAATAGATGGATGTACAGTTTTAATATTTGAGTTGAAATGATTTAACTGATGATCATGATGATTACATTAGAATAAAAAGAGTAGGGTGACACAGAAGAACTGAATGCATGAAACAACAATGAATACAGTGTATCCTATAATTATATATACAGTGCTCAGCATAAATGACTACACCCCCTTTTAAAAATGAATATTTTTATCCATTTCTCAGTGAATATAGCCAATATCTTTTGGTGCATTTAAACAAAACAGTTTTATTAAACAGTTATATCCATTAAAATGATATTGATAAGGGCAGTGTATAACATTTGACCAGGTTTAGTGATACATTTAATCCCTTTGATACCCACTAAATAATTGTAAACATTTTTATTAAGCATTCCTAACTTTAACTGCTAAAATATCCAGACTTTTCTTTTTTTCTTTATAGTAATTTTGGCACAATCTGTTATATTTTTTACAGTAGTTGTTTTTAATCATAATGAAATGGTCTAAATTTAGTGGATTGTGAAGAGATATTATCTGGGTTTATAAACATTAGATTACCAGAAGTATAAAATTGTATTAGGTTTAAAAAAAATTTTTTTAAACTGCACTACATTATATTATCGGCCAATACTACATTTTCTTATATCGGATCAGTTGGAGGCAAAATTATTAGCCTTTATGTAAAAATGGTTTTCTTTTTCAAATATATCACAATTGATGTTTAACCTTATTTCCTAATATCCTTATTTCCAGTATTACGTAAACTACTTCTACTTCTGGAGAAAGACTCATTTCCTGTAGATCTTTAAAGGTCCCATGAAATTAAAATAATGTTTTTTAGATGTTAGAATCAGTATTGTTTGCTTTAAGAATATCTAGATATCTAGTGTGCTCCAAAACAGTGACAAAATTCGCGTTTAGAAGTTATAAAACTGATATAAATATGTAAGGCTTGTAGTTTGTCACTTCCGCCTAAATGCATCAATGTTTTTTTCACGTCACCTCATACTTCAGTTTCTCATCAAATTGTGACCAATCAAATGCTCTCTAGTATCTTGCATGCCCCGCCCCCTTCAAGACACTTCTCATTTGATGTACTTGAGCTCAACCACTCTCGCTGGCAGAACGGTGATAAAGCAAAACGCTACTGGCTGTTTTATAAAAAGGGGAGGGGCTACACTATGTCCCACCCTCTCTTTGTGTTTCGGTTGAAACTTCAAGCACTTCAAGGGACCTTTAAATGCATAAGAAAGGCTGTAAGTTAATTTCTATGTGTGTATGTGGTAGTGTTTTTGTGTCTTACTCTGAATAACACTGAGGCCAAACAGATGGCAGTCCTTCAACCTAAGCAGATCACAGACCTGCACCAACAACTCCTGACACACAGTCTTAACCTGAGAAAACAACAGAGAAAATTACAAAGAACCCATTTCAGCTGTAATAGACAATTCTGTATATTTTTGTCTCTACTATTGTCTCTTCCTCAAAAAAACTGCTTCTCAAATCTTACTTCAAGCCCCAAATTACTCAAATAATTAATGAGCAGAACGCAAAATGTCATGTTTACAACCTGATGTGTGACATTTGTCATTTGCATTGGTTTTATGTACGTGCGACCTACTAAAATACTGAGATATAATTTTTTTTTGTCATTAACACACACCCCTCGTTGGTGTGTCAGACAGAGAGTGCATGGCGTCGTACTCACACTGACTATTACGTTGAGCGTTTCATCATTCGGGAGGAACACACACACACACCGGCGGTCCTGCATCATCCTGTTATTGTGGAAAGTCAGTTTGCTCATGTTTGAGAGGCTGCAGCCTGTTGATTTGTGCCCCTAACTGGAGCTCCACCCCTGAGCGCCGCCCAGTCACGATGGGATCAGATAATACGGACACACACAAAAAAACAAAAATATGCACACACACTCACACACAATCGGACACTGCAATCTGAGAAACTCAACCTCAAATTAACAGTTTTTCCTGGATCAACACACAATCACAGCAGCCCCACTGCAGACTCTGAAACACAAAAAAAGAAAACAAAATGTATTAATTCAACAATAATACAATAAGAAAAAATTCCTGATGAGCACAATTTGACAGGCAGCTCTCCAAATATTTGACAGAAGTCTTAAACGATTTACTGGATATTGGAGGGAATGTGAAAACTGCATCACTGAAACTCTTGTTTAGGAAAAGGAATTGAATAAACAAGCAAAAATGATGTAGTTGGAAGCAATGGATAGTTATGTTTATGGAAGTATAACACAGATTATCTGATTATATATAGGTAGAAAATATGATGCAGTACACGTTAATTACTTCTTTCAGTCCTTTTCTTGTTTATATGAGCATTGCAGTAACCTATGTAAAAATATTTCAAATTTATATAAATTATTGTTAAATTCAGCTTACAATTAATACTATACTTTGTCCTGTTTATTACATGTACATTAAATATTTATATTTATCTCAGTTTCTGTAAAGCTAATACAAACAGTTCATAACAATATTAAAAACCTTCTGTGTATAACTTGCAAAACGCTATTTTATCAGCAAAAAAAAAGCATTATGTTATGATCATACTAACAGGTAACAAATATTTTTCTGAGCTAATTAAGTAAAAAAACATATCAAGGTGCAAACATTTTAGACTTTAAAACACCAAGTATGACTGAAAACCTCAGAGGAAATTCTGATTCTTATTGGCTGTTTTCATTTTCCTCTGTTGTTTTCCAGCATTAGTATTTATTTTCATCTTTAGTTTCAGCTAAAAGGCACCTACTGGAGAGGTAGGGTTGAAGATAGTAAAGGCCTCATCGGATTGGTCAGATTTGGATAAACAACCTAGGCATACTGCACACAAATGCTTGGCACATTAAACTAATTTAATCTATTGCCCTACCCTGCGATATGGATATTGCATATACTATTAGCGCAATAACAATTTTCCAATAAATTCTGCAGCCCTACCTTAGGGTGACAAGAATACAATCCAACTGATTTACCAAGCCAATTTCCTAATACACAAACATTAAAGGGGATCTATTATGCCCCTTTTTACAAGGTGTAAAATACGTCTCTGATGTCCCTAGAGTGTGCATGTGAAGCTTAAAATGAAGTTCAAAATACCCCACAAATAATGTTTTATAACTCTTTAAATCTGCCCTTTTTAGGCTTTGATCCTAACTGTTCCATTTTTGGTGACTCTCACTTTAAATTCAAAAGAGATTGTGCTCTTTTCAAAAGAGGGCGGAGCTACAAATCCCTATGTGTCAGCATAGTGGCAGATTCAAAAACAAGACTAACATCCCATGCTAATGAGGAAGAGATGGTCACTAATGGGCGGGGCTTTCCCGCTCTGATGACACGTACAAAGGGAGAATGTCAATCAAAGTGTTTCTGCAGACCGTTTTTATAAAGTGTGATGAGAAAAAATAAAATGAATACATTTTTACCATTAGAATCTAGTTATATTCACAGACTGTTGCCACACAATGGTGTTTAAACCCCCTTATAAAAGTGATTTTTACATAATAGGTCCCCTTTAATATATATTTTTTTAAATATAGGCAAGTTAAAAAGCGGTCACTGTGGTGGTACCTTTTCAGAAGATGTATAATAGCATAGTAAACAAATCATAACCTTTTGTGCTTCAGCAACAGCTTTTGCGCCTTTTTTCAGGGATTCCTGAAGTGTCCTGTTTATGTAAGCTTAAAACATCAAGAGTGGATTACACCACCCTTTTTCAAAGCTAATTAGCACTTGTGTCATTTTCCCCATCTAGAGCTGCCTCTTCGCTCTATTTATAACCAAGGGCCAAACATAAAAATAAAAAAACAATTCTTAGTAGGAATCAGTTTGATATTGTTTCAGATTTACAGCATGACTAAATTAAACTCAAATTGTTGATTACTTGAGTTGCCACAGATGCAAAAAAAAATCCCATAAGGACAAATGAAGTGAAACTAACTCAATACCTTCAAAAGACTTTAACTTATTTTCTACAACAACAATGTGTATTTATTTTGTTTTCCTTAAGTGTACTCTCTGGCATATTTCTCCATGAATTAGTATTAAAATATTCGGTGGTTTGCAGAACTTTGCTCCTACAAAATTTTCTCAGCTCTCTCGGCTGGTTTAAGCTTGTCTCTCTAAGTTAGTTCTACTGTAATACTGCAATAAATAAACGTAGGATCATACATTTGGGGGGGAAAGTCAAGATAAATGCAAAATGGAGTATGGAGAAGACTTTGCATGAGAAAGACAGAGAAGAGGAAAATGTGCAGCAGTCAGGAGAATTCCACCCAACATCTGCTTCTCATTCCAACAATAGAGGCCTTTGATTCTCTCTCTAACACACACACACACGTACTACAGATGTGTAACATTCATATGCATACATAAGATGACAATGACGTAGATTTTGGCTTTTCGTATTACTGTCAGAATTTCATAAGGGACTGACTTGAAGTGAAACATTGCCTACACTGACAGTTAAGAGGCAAGAAGTCAAACAGCCTAAATGACCTCAAAAACTTATATGACCCTGGACTAAAATTGGCACGCATTTTTTATAATTGTAAGATGTATACACTGTAAAAAGCGATTAGTTGCTTTATTTTATTTTATTTTTTTATGTGAGCAAACCCGTTGCTTTTAAAGTAATTAGTTGACTTTACTTAAAAAGGGAGTAAGCCCATTGCCCTAAAATTATTAAGTAAATGAATTGTGTGCATAATTATAAAAATTAAGTCCAATTAAACGTTCCAAGTTACAAAGGATTTACTCACTTTTTAAAGTAAAGTAACTAATCGCTTTTTACAGTGTACATCAAGTGGGTTAAATAATCTTTTAGTTGATATTTGGTTTGTTAGGACAATGTTTGGCTGATATACAACTATTTGAAAATCTGGAATCTGAGGGTTCAAAAAAAATGTAAATGAATAAAAAACACCTTTAAAATTGTCACATTAAGACTTCTTAGCAATGCATAATGCTAATCAATATTTAAACAGAAAATGTACAAAATATCTTAATTGAACATGATCTTCACTTAATATTCTTTTTTGATGTTTATTTATTTATTGCCACATCAGTAACTTATGGCTATTTCATGCCAAGATCAATATACATAAAAACATTACATGATAAGAACAACTCCATATTTCAATAAGAGATGATACACAAACAAATAAATAAATAAATAAAATTCACAAAAAATATATATTAAAACTAAATATGATTTTTCAATTCAATATTTGATAAATAACTTAAAATTCTTCCTGGTGATTTTACTTAATATTCTAATGATTTTTTAGAAATAAAGGAAATCAATTTACACCAATGCATTTATGTTTAGCAATTGCAAAAATATACCTGCGCAACATAAGTTACCATGACTAATTAAAGTTATGTTTTGATACCATTTTAATCAGAGCTTGATGCAACCAAACGAAAAGGATTGCATGATTCTTTTTTTTTAGTATGCGTGACGTTTTGTGCGGTATTTCTGTGTTCTGCAAGACCAGAGAAACTTCCTGGATTTTTTTTGAGACCAGTAAAGCCCACATATAAAATCCCAGTCACAGACAGTTATCTGCTATGGTATTAAAGTCTATGTTACGCCTGTCATCCGGCTCTACCGCCTCCTTTTGCCTTAAGGGATCGATTCTTACCTTATCTTAAAAGACGACTGCTGAAGTGCCGGGGTTTAGCTTTTATAAACCGCCTTACATCATCCACTCCGCTTTTACTTCTCAAAACAAGAAACACTAGAAGCCATGCAAACAGAAAAACCTTCCAGCTATGTGGAGGAAAATTTACAAAGAAATTTCTAGAAAAACAAACAAGCATGAAAGAATGAGAGGCAAGGAAATGCCACTGATAGGTGGAATCAGCATGTCCAGACCTGCTCAGACATGGTCGGTCCACAGTTATTTAGTGTGATTCTAATCCCAGACACATTCCCCTTTTGACACGCACTGAACTGTTTCTTTATGCTGTGCTAGAAGACACAAGCAGAGGAGAACTTGAACACTTCTGTACACCTGTTATTAAAGCCATTGTATATGGTTCATTAATCCGTGAAAGGAAGCAGATAAGTTCTCCTTGTACAAAATATTTGGAAGAGCCCTTGGCAAGGGAGTAGGGCTGTGCAATATGACAATGTATAGGTATTGAAATGTAATATCATTTCATATTATGCTCTCGTTTGTTTGAGGGTGTTGCTAAATAAATAGTTTGGGGTTGTTGTTTTTTTTTTTTACATACCACCACAGAGATGCACACAAAAACATGAACAGTCGCAAGCTTTCCCTTTACATTTCACATTTTATTTAGCGATATTCAGGGTTTCCACTCTAAGCCAAAAGTCTAATTCCCTGACTTCAGCCGAATTTCCATGACACAGACTTCCTGCTAATTTTGGCCACACTGTAAATGGTTTTCTGTATTTTGTAAATCATGTTTTTTGGGGTTTTTTTTATTCATGTATGCTTTAGAATTGCATTATGGGATCTTAATCTTGAAGAACAAAGATTTGTAATTTTGTGTATATTTTCACAGCAAAACAATACAAGAAATGCCTTAAATAAATATTGCCACAAATAAAAAACTCAAAATGAGTCATTTTATGCTGTAAAAATCGTGAAATGTTGCGCAAAATCTAGGAGGGACTGGTTGACACATACAGTAATGTTTTTAACAGATAGAGCCTGGTGACTGCATTTAATTGTCTGTTGCCAAGTGGGAAAAGGTATAAAATGGCAGTAAAAAGCCTAACCATAACAACACATGAAACAACATGATAAAAACAGAGAAAAAAAACACAATAAATGGGAAGTAAATAAATTTTAAAATGACAAACAAAAATTCCCTGATATTCCATGACTTGGAAAAAAAACAAATATAAAATATAAAAAGGTGTGAACCCTGAATATTTAAGTAAGTTTTCAAAAAGAGTTTTAAATTACATTAATATTTAATGCTTCTACATTCTTAAATCAAACAGAAGTTCTAAATAAAGTGAGGGAAAAAATATAAGAATGAGTACAGTTTTGAGTATATTCTTTAAAGATGTAAAAAAAGAAACAGTCCTTATGGGCCATGTGGTCAATATTTAAACTATTAATCGATTTTAATTCACAGAAAAGGTTATATATATATATAACCAGATATGACTTATACTGTGATATGTGATAATTCATTTTTGCCCAGCCCTACAGGGAGTTTAAAAATCACAGTTTAAAATAAAAGAATATAATACAGGATAAAAAAAAAAAAAGAAGAACATCAATCTGAACAACAATCTGGACTCTATTAAACAGGTATTAATAGTGGTCATCTGATACACTGTGCTACGACACAGCTAACTGTTATTATTAATAATAACAACAACATTGCTATTAGTGTTTTATGAAACAAAAATCAGGACAAATCTTTTGCAGCTATGTAATTCTCTTTAGGGCAAATAACAAAAAAGCAAAATTAACCAGATATACACACACAACACTTTCTGCATTAAAGTGAAAGACCTACACAAAATACATCAGATGGACGTGAAGCCTTTATAATATCAAGCAGCTGTCAAATGTAAGTGTTTGATCTTTGGATAAATCAGCTGTGGTCAGGATGGAGTAAACACGCAGATGACTCTCAATACCATGACCTAATTTGATGTTAAAGCGTTCAACCACACCTGTCTGAAAGGTTACTGGGTTTTTTTTTTTCTCTGAGCGCTGAGACTCTTTTTAAAAGTCACTATAAGAAGCAGACTTTGTCCCTTCTTTAATGTGTTCTATAATAATAATAATAATAATAATAATAATAAAAATGTGTAATTATGTAAACATTGTCCATACATAAATCTCTCAAATAAAAGTACAGAGAACATAAAAAAATCTGAAATCACCACTGATTGGTATCAGAAGGAAATTATGTTCTTGGAAAAGATGTATACAGTTATTCAGCAAGGATGCATGAAATTTATCAAAAATGACAGTAAAAGACATTTCTATTTTTAAAAATAGACCTTTCAATCCATCAATAATACTGAAAAACCTACATTTTCAGCCCTACATCATGTTAGATTTTTTCCTGAATTATTGTGTGATACTGAAGACGGATGGTGAAAATTTTGTTTTGAAATTACAAGAATAAATGACATTAAAAAACAAAAGTATATTTAAATCGCAATAAGATTTTATAATATTACTTTTCTTCACTATATAGTTGTTGTTGTTGTTGTTGTTTTAAAATGCAGTCTGTGGTAAATCTTATTTCTAAAGCATGAAAAACCTTCACAATGCGATTAACGCTAATTAATTGTGTAACTAACAATACATTGATATGGATCAATCGATTCACATCCCTAGCATTTATGCATTAATGTTTATTAACATTTATGTATTATCTTTTAGAGTTGATTCCTCATAACTGCACATTATTACAAAAGCCATATGGCCAGCATTGTTTTTATTCATTACAGATTTCCCCTGAAATTTGTGGTCTAAGCCAATCATGTACATGAAATGCTATGGATCATCAAATAACTTTATAAGAGCCTTAAATAATGCCTAATGATTGCATATCGAGTCAGATCCAAATCTGTATTCTGAATCTAAGCAACTATTGTCCTTATTTGATCATTTCTTCACTGTAATTCAGAACAAATCATTTTTCAAAAGACACAAATCCTATCCAAGCAAATAAATAACATCAGCTGAGAAGATTTTACAAAAACTACTGTTTCAGGACGTATCCTTCAAATTAGTCACAACATAATACTAAGACATACTAAGACACCAGCATGACTATTATTTGCTTCTCTCTGACAGCTGTGTTATAAAGGCGACACAAAGAATAACACAAACACACACCACATTAAAAGGACTAGAATGCTACACATGCAATAACAAACCTACAAACAATAGCCATGTAGGCTTAACCTGTCCAAGCCAACCAGGAAGCTAATCCATTCCACACTGCCACTGAGACAGCCAATGAGAGCGCATGCTTTCTTTTAAATGGTTAAAAAACAAAAAACAGATGAGAAGACACTGTTCCTTCAAATCACATTGCATGTTCATAAAGATATGATGCAGCCTAATTTGCCTACTCTTCTGCTACACACTTAAAAGTAAGTTGTTTTTTTAACTTCATAGCATACATAGGCAAATTAGGCAAACAACTATCATAATTGAACCCATTACAAACCACTTGCCTAGTCATGCATCCTGTCATTATTTAAACTGCCCTGTCATTGATTCACTTTATGTAAATCACTTTAATTTACCCATCAGTACAGCACATTTGCAATATTCATAGCCTTTTAACACTTTTTTATTGTAGTTGGGTCAAAGACAAAGCAACCAATTTGGTATTTGGGACAAAAGGGTAATTTTAAATATATAGAAAAGAAGTGTTTAACATTTTAAACAGCTTTAGTAAAAAAATAAAATGTTAAAATATAGGTGAAATAATGTTCAATCACCATTCAATGTAACAGATGCTGACCGGGCATGCTTATTCTGATTGGGCTTATTATAATGCATAAAAGTTAAAATTTTATTTTATTTAAATGATTACAAAGGTCTTTCTGACAAATGGGTAAAACCTCGTGGTTTGAATAATGGTGGCAAAGAAAAAAGTATTATCATTTTGTGGCTTCGCTGTGATCTTTAAATAGAGTCTTTTGATGTCTAATGATTGTTGTTATAAATATGCCTGTCAAAGATTTTTTTTGGTAACTGCTTTTTTAGGGAACTGTTCCTAGACTAAACATTTAGGAGTCATCTCTGAATCATGGTAAGGATTAGTTTTGATCAGTAAAAAAAATGCAAACAGGACATATGAATAGAAGGGGGAAAACATTAACCTGTATTACACTTTCATTGTTTTGATTGATAAATATATATGAAAATTATATATAGTTTGTCAAGAAGATATATTCAGGTTTAAACAAGGAAAACATCCCACTGACAGACAAAAAAAACTCGGTATTTGAGACTGATTGTATTCACATCAATGAGTTATGTTCAATGAGTTATAATAACTTATGCGTAATATTAGACTTTAGAGTGTGCAAAGACCTGCACTTCCATTTCCAGATAAAAGACCATCCTTGTATCTCTTGAATAAATCAACAAGCTTCAATTTGAGACACACTGATTGTACATTTTAATACTATTTAATATAGAAAATGTGAAATAAATTGATCTATTTTGAATGGAAAATGGTTATGACACAATATTTCAGCAATACCTAAACTTCAATATATTTCTCAAGAGCTCAATTTAAATAGCCGTGTCAGATTCAACTTGCATAATGCATAATCATTTAATATTTTTTAAGACAGAACAACATAAACAGAAGAGCCATTTTCTCCAGAATCGCTTAATCACGACATTTTGCAAACACAGACACACACACGTTACACCAGAGATGGCAGAGGAATCTTTACTCTCTCGGGAGAAATCTTTTTTGAACATCTATTCTAGCTGCCTTCAAGGCAAATAAGACTTTAGGAACACACCCACAAACACACGCGCACATTAAAACGCACACAAATGAAGGGCAGAGAAAACATCCTGAGGTTAAAAAAAGAAAATGGAAAGGAAACAAAGGAGAGCAGAAAATGCTTCCTGGTACCAAACTGCCACAAACAAAAACACAAAAAGCAAAATTTAGGCAAAATTCTATAAGGGCACGACATGTGAACACACACACAGGATGTGACTACAGGCCGACTCAGGCAAACCCGCATCTAAGTAAACACACTGACGAGTCTCCGATGACGAAGTTGATTCGACACGTATGACTGGAAAGACGGAATCCAAATCTGGGCATAATCACAAACACTTTGAGACTCAAGAGACACAAAATGTTTAACTAGAATTAGAGTTTTAGTCCAAATTGTCCAACTGATCAATAACTTTTTTTAAGAAACCTAAAATGAATTTAATCTCTCAAAACAAAAAGTTAATGTTGGGGCCAACAGAAACGGTCCCCCTAGTGGAAAGAGAGCATACAACATTTCAGAAACCTACACTTTGACCTTACAAACCCATCAATCTGGCAAACGCATTAAAGAATTTGAGCGCTTAGAGAAAATTACTGTAACATAAGAGCGGATAAACGTGAGACCCTTAAACACCGGGCGGTTTGGAGTTGCACTAGGCTAATATTAAACCCGCCCTGACCGCAAAGAGGAAATTGTGATCATTCCTGAATCCAGAAGAGACAAGGAGAGAGAGAAAATAAGAATGAATCTTTTCCAATGTGTGCGGTTTTGTGGTACAATTAACCTGCATGTTCTGTTGAGAATGACATCACTTCCTAAATGTTTGGGATCATTCTGTTATACATGAAACAGCAATTGCGAAATCAAAGTAATTTTTTTCAGCAAACATCCTGTTTAATTCCCACACTGATGAAAAATTGGACAATAAAAATGAAATGTATAAAAAGTACCAGATCACACAAATTTAACATTCATGTTTAACATTTAGTGTATTTAAAACTGTCATGGCTGACTTAAAGATGCTAATGGAATTTCTTTTAAAAGAAGTTTTGTTTACAATTACTTCAATACATGTTATTAATACAATGTGTATTTTACTAATGATTATCAATTACGTTATAAATATCTATATTTAAAAAAAAAAAAAAATTCTGCATTAAAAGTGATTTTTGGTGTTTCATAACATTTACAGAATAAGGTCTCTCTCTGATGCTCCAAAATGATATCTAGGTGGGCAGCACATCACATTTTGAGAGACATCCAAAGGATCCTATTACAGCAAACCTTAATTTAGACAAACCCCATATAACCCCAATGTTATGTGGGTCATTGGGCTGAATATGTGAATATAAAACAGCCCAAGTATCAACACATTACTCCAAAAATAGCCAGCAGATGTTATATAAAGGTCTAGAACTTGTTTTAAGAAAAACTTTGGAAACTCCTTACAAAAATGACTGGTAACTAAAGGTTCCACTAAAATACCATGACCAGCGTGAAATACCACCGTGGAACAATGTAAGAAACTTTCAGAAGCGTGTCATTGTTTCTTTTTTATAAGATAGTAATGGTAAATCGCCACGGTTTTACTATAGTAAAACTAAGAGTATCCGCTGGCTTCTGGTGCAAACCATCGTTTCCATTTTAAATCTGCAGGGCAGAAAATGCACAATGTTTTGGACAAGCTCCGTCGCGTCCAGTGCGCGCGCGTGTGTAAATGTGCTTCTGCGGGCCAGCGTTGCCACGTAGAATAAGTTATTTGGGAAATACAAGGACACTAAACCATCTCTAAACACTGACCACCACACAAACGAAATAATAAAGTTAAAAGAACAAAACTCACCTTCTCAGAGACGATAATTCCGCGTATTCCCAAAGTATTCCCAATCACACTTTCCTCCATGTAACTCTCGCAAGTCTAGCGCATAATCCCGAGCTGCGAACTCAACCCCATCGGGCTCCCCAACACTCACAAACCACTATACATGTGGAGGGATTTTCCCAAACGTGTGTAGGAGGGGTGACAAACACCGAAGGAATCGGCCGGAAACCCGTCTGCTACACGGCGCCTCTTTCCCCTAATTTTTAAAAGCAACGGAGCGGCTGTGCTATCTTTGTGCGGTCGAGGTGTTTACATTTAACCGAGCGTGTCCGAAAGACCACCCCTCTGCAGCTGACGTTGGTAGTGTCCACGGCTGCCTCAACATACCTTTCCCGAGAAACCACGAATCACGATACTAAAGCGAAGGCTTAAAATATGAATATTAATGAGGCTCTGCAGGCGTTGCTTAGTAACCCTCCTGGAGCGTCTAGTCATTTAGACAAATTAATATTCATGAGCAAGCCATCGGCATGAGGATTCGCAAGGAGTCGAGCGCCCTTCTTTGAACTGCAGCAAATCCTTTTGGCCGTTTTAGGGAAACGTCGCGTTACTTGATTAATATTTATAATCCAAGCCTTCGCCGTAGTACAGTTGGTACATTCGCAACCTGCTGAGAACTGAAGAGGGGAAACTGCCGTCGCCTTTACGCATGTACTGAAATTCGGGAATGCAGTTGCTGAAGTAGAAAGTTGACGGGTTTCCAAATCACGGACAAACATGAGTTAATTTTGACATTTTATTATTTCCCAGCTTTGGTATTGTGTTTTTAGTTATTAAATAAAATGCATATTATTAAATTTAGTGAATTTTCTTTGGGACCTTGGGGAAAAAAGATCACAACGAGGTTCCAGATTCCATATGTAAAATGTTTATATGTCATATGTAAAAACTCCTTTTCTCTGACTACTCTTGAGCTCTGAGGTTGTTAATCGGCTGTGTATGGTTTTGTTTAGCCTGTTTCATCTGCATCAACATCAAGTCACGTTTATTCATGCATAACAACTACATTACCCATAATACTGTACAGAAACTTCAACCAATCCATGAACTGCAGCAAGAAAAACCACAACCCCCCTTCCATGAAGTTCAATGAATGTATTTGAGTCTGTCTACCTATGCTCTCAATGTATTTGAACATATTTTTCCACAAGCCGTTAACATATAAACCATTCTAAATAAATAGTTTTATTCTTATCTATTTCTATTTATTATTTTTATTTGACTGGTATTTACAGTGCTTCGTGGGATTGTCTTTTACCTTTGTTTTTCCAATTTTTGTTTATTTCTTTGCTACCTTGTATTTTCTTGGTTTGGTTTATGGCTTATAACGCTTTAACAAAGACTTTCTTTACAACAATCTTCATTTCATTGCATCCCTATAAAATTGTGCTTTAGCTTCTTGTTTCTTATTGTGTGCACTCAAGTCCCTCATTTAGTTATGCAGTTATAAAATGCAACATTATATTAATTTAAGGTATATTTTAAACAGATAAAATGTGCAATTAATGTGTGATTAATCACGCGTTAACTCATGGTTGTCATGTGATTAATCGTGATTAAATATTTGAATCGATTGACTGCCCTAATATATATGTAGTGAATGTGTTATGTTGTGTTTGGGTTGGGATTGCAGAGTTTATTATTTACAGTAGAGTTAATATACACCTTTGGCAAGTGATAGGGGGTGAAGGAGAAACTAACTTTTAAAAAAGTGGCCAAATGGAGACGGTTTCAGGTCATGACCCTGTGTGAGATTCTCAAGAGTGTGAGAGCACACAGACTCACTGCTGGAGTGTGTGTTTGTCTTCATCTGAGCTGTGTGAATGTGAGGCCCCAAACATGTTGTTATGAGATTCCTCATGATGAGTCCTTGATGTTAAACACAATCACCCTGTGAACTGCACTCAGACACTTAAAAAAACAATAAAAGAGGACGAGAAGAAAAATAATACAAATACAGTTTTTAATGTCCCTTTACAAAAAAAAAAATTAGCCATGATTTTATTATAGTAAATGTGTAGTAACCATGTTTTTTTTTGCCACATTGATTATCATTTGTACACTCAGAAAATGACATTTGCTGCTTGCTCAAACTACTTATTTTAAAAAAAAAAAACAAATTTTTAAGTTTTTTTGGGACAACTTAATTGTTTTATGTACAGTCAACTTAAATTTGTATAAATTGTGTGGAACCCAGCATTTTCATAACAAATACCATGATTAAGCTATGGTTTACTGTAGCAAAACCATGGTTGATTTGTTGTTACGATAACCACGTTTATTATTATTATTATTTGCAGTAAAAGCATAATTCGTTTTCATAAAACAGTAAAGTAATGTGTGTACACACACAAAAATATATCATATTTCATCTCAAGTAAACATGTATGAGTCACACTTTAAAATAATGGTCCATTAGTTAATGTTACTTAATGTATTTACTAACATGTAGTAAGTATGAACTTGTAAAGCATTTATTAATCATAGTTAATTATTAAAATCCAAATTTGTGCATAACACAGTTAATGCTCTGTGAGTTAACATGAACTAACAATGAACAACTGTATTTTCATTAATAATGTTAACAAAGGTAAATAAATTCTGTAACAAATGTATTGTTCATTGTTTGTTCATGTTAATAAAACATGGTCCATTAGTTAATGTATTTATTAAATTGAACAACACCTTTATTACAGTATTGTTTGGGTTTCTACAGTATTTGTATAATAAACATATTTATACACGGTTAAGTTTATTATTGAACCTATGATTACTATTATCAACATGATTTTGTGCATAGTACACTATAAAAAATGTTGGTTTCCACACAACTGATTTGTGTTGGGACAACATCAAGGAGTTAAGTTAACTTATTATTAGTTTGTACAATTTTAAGTGGATTGAACATAAAACAGTTAACTTGCTCCCCCCCAAAAAACTCAAGAATTGTGTTATTTCAGCTCATTTTAAATAACTAGTTTGAACAAACAGCAAATGCCATTTTTTGAGTGTAATTTGACTTTCTAAAACAGAGAAGACGAGGAACTGATTAATATTTGCCAGCAATACTGACAGTTTATCATCAGTTTCTCAAACCAGATCATAATCTGATGTTAAAGAGCTCTAATGTCTTTCTAGCTTCAGATTTGTGTTGCACTGCCCTCAGTCTAATGGGGTTTTGAATGCTATTTATAGTTACCTTTGTCTGGACACCTTTTTTTAAGACCAGGTATTTATAACTGGAAAAGTGGGTTGATTTTCTAGTATATATTAGAGTGGGAAACAGAGAAGATTTAAGTAAATATTTGGTCCTGTTTGGGTTTCTGTGTGCAGTCCGGAGTCCAGAGACATTACAGTTTTCTATTTAGTTTCACTGAAGACAAAGCATACTGTAGTCAGACATGAAGGTCAAAGACACGTGCTTGGTTTTGGTCATGTGGTCTGCACATTTTTATTAATCCTCATGTACAAAACTAACAATTAAAATGAATTAATCTCTAGTTTAAAACGAGTCATTTTTAATAACCTTTCCACTCTTAGTGCAAGTATAATGACCTTTTTGTGATTTCTCCTTTAATAACCTTAATCTTTTAAGTCACACTTTTGTTGGTGAAGATCAAGCAGATCAGCTTTTTGGTATACGCAAAACAGCTTTTATTTTAATGCTATACCCCTAACCTGCTTAAAGACTCTTATCGACTGTCTAGCGTGTAGGATTAAATGCTGTGTGTATGTGTGACCTGAATTCCTGCTTGTTTGTATCATCCCTGATGAGCTGGATAAAAACAGGTCTCTTGTTCTTTAGGGAAACACATTCATATTTTTGCCTGTGTGTTTGAGGACGTAAATGATTTTGGGAAATGTATTTAGTGCATATTTTATGAATTTTCAAAATAGAGATTATAAAAGACATTAATTTCATTTTTGTTTTTTCTAAATACATTTGAATGTCTTTATTTTTTTCTTTGCAAAATATAATGACTAAAATACCTACTAATGAACGGTGTTTTTGTGAATCTTTATACACTGTAAAAAATTTTATGACAAAAATCAAGACAAGAAATATTTTTATGTTGCTTAAACTTATTTTAATAAGTTAATCAGGTTTCAACTAAATGTTTTAAGTTATACAAAGTATAACTTAATATTTTTAGTCAGTTTGATTGTTGCAAGTTGAGATGACTAGAAAAGTTCATTTGATTCAACTGAAAAATTTAAGTCAGCAAGAATTTTTTACTATCCTTCAAACCACTATTCAACCAAATTTTAGTAAAAAATATTTAATGATTTAAAATAAACTAAAAGTTTCTTTTGTAATTAATAAGTACAAATCCGAATAAGTATTCTGTTTCTGGGCGGGGCGGTGACGCAGTGGGTAGCACTGTCGCCTCACAGCAAGAGGGTTGCTGGTTCGAGCCTCGGCTGGGTCAGTTGGCATTTCTATGTGGAGTTTACATGTTCTCCCCGTGTTTGCGTTGGTTTCCTCCGGGTGCTCCGGTTTCCCCCACAAGTCCAAAGACATGCTGTATAGGTGAATTGGGTAAGCTAAATTGTCTGTAGTGTAGAGTAGAGTGTATGGGTGTTTCCCAGTGATGGGTTGCAGCTGGAAGGGCATCTGCTGCGTAAAACATATGCTGGATAAGTTGGCGGTTCATTCCGCTGTGGTAACTACTGATTAACAAAGGGACTAAGCCGAAGGAAAATTAATTAACGAATGATATTCTGTTTCTTTTTTACGTAAATACATACAATTATTGCAGCCACATTTTATTTTAATTTCACAAAAGTTATTTCAAACCTCACTGTGAACATTTTACTTGCATTTAATATGCTTTATAAAATCACTTTTGTAAATTTTATGCAGACACTAAAATGCCTTTTGACCCATCAAGTGTATAAATGAGAGATACATTTCTGTTTGGGTTTAACGATAATAACAACTACATTTTTATATTTTCTGAATGCAGTTGACCTGAGTACAAACCATAAAACTTATAATAAAAGTATTTTAGCTTAAGTTCACTGTAAAAAAAATGCTGGGTTACACACAATCCCTTCATGTCGTCCCAACGCAAATCGCTTAAGTTAACTTAATGGTTTTTACAATTTTAAGTTGACTAAAGATTTTTTTAAAATTAAGCTGACCCAAAAAAAACTTCAAGAATTGTGTTGTTGGAGCTCATTTTAAATAGTTAGAACAAGCACAAAAAAAAATTGTGTTATAAGCAAAACTACACTGCAAAAATGCTGGGTTCCACACAATTCCTTCATGTTGTCCCAACACAACTCAATTAAGTTAGCTTTCATTGTTTTTCCAAATTTAAGTGAATTGAATATAAAACAATTAAGTTGTCCTCAAAAAACTTGCTTATTAAGTTGATTCAGCTCAATTTAAATAAGTAGTTTGAACAAGCAGCAAAAATAATTATTGAGTGTAATATGATCGCACAACTCCCTTTCACTTTCTTAACATGATGAAAGAAAGTATCCAAAGGCAAACATCAGGAATCTGCTGTGTTCAGAATAGAAAGTAAGCCAGTGCCTGTTGTCCTGAATACATCTTTAGATGCTGAGGCTATTTTCAAAAACTCTAATTCTGTCAGCAACCCTTTTATAGCACTTACACAGTTTATTGCAGAGAGTATGTGTGGTCGATTGCTGAATTTGCTGACTATACCAAATACTAATCCCAGTACAAATAGTCCTGCAAATAGGCAGACAGGTCAGACAGCATACAAAACTCCTTCTGGATCTGTGCATCATCGTCAAAGAAAATTTCCCATTTAAAGAATATATTGTTCATAAACAATATATGTTCAAAAGTGCACTGCTTACTAAAAACAAAATCAGCTTTTTCTGGAAATACCTATAAAACCTGTACCTGTCTATTTGATGACATATATTTTTGGACTATTGTTAGACGTCTATTAGAGTTTCACTGACAGAACAAATTTAACCTTGTTTTAGTTATGACTTTTATGTTTAAACATCTATTAGACATCTATTAAATTTGCTTGGTGGGTATAGGCCATAGATGTATTATTAACCTGACTTAAATTGACTGTTTTATTAAGTATTAACAACCTCTAACAGGACATAAAGTTTAGTTAATATATCTAATTTAAAGTAAGGTGAACTTTTTTTAATTGCACAATACAAAACAATATCTGTGCACTTATCAGAAAATTATGAGCTTATTTTGCAACCTAGTTTCAATATATACATTTATGCAACATGTAACTAACCATTATATAAGTTATTAAATATGTTTAATTTTTTTATCTTGACACATTAATTAAACAATGTGATGAGTTGTGAACAATGGGATCAACAGCTGGTGTTTAGAAAACAGACAGGTGTGAAATAAAAAAGATGTTTACAAGAGTTATAATGACACTGTACACTGAACAAAGTACATTTGCTGTTTGTTCAAACTACTTATTTAAAATGAGCTAAAACAACACAATTTTTAATTGTTTTATGTTCAGTCCACTTGAATTTGCAAAAACTAATAAGTTAACTGAATTCCTTCATGTTGTCCCAACACAAATCGATTAAGTTAACTAAATTGTTTTTACAAATTTAACTGGATTGAACATAAAACTATTAAGTTGTCACCAAAAAAACCTTAAGAATTGTGTTGTTTCAACTCATTTTAAATAAGTACTATAAACAAGCAGCAAAATTCATTGTTTCAGTGCAGGCTGTACATCAGCATGGCTTAGCATTGTTGTGACTAAGCTAATGGTGTTAAGAAAAAACGCATACCATGCTGAAACATGAGTCAACATTGGCAAAATTCTCCAGTGTCATGTTATAAAGCTGTTGTATGCTTCAGTTTGAAACCCTCACCATATCTGTTCCTTCTGCTACAATCAAGCATTCATTGGTGAACCTTCAGCTTTCTGAAGAGCTATAAAGATGACACAGCATGCTGACACACACTGGTGCTGCTCTCTCCCCCAGTGCTGCCATGCTCAGAAAGAACAGTGAAAGCTCAGTGGAGAACAGCATTGTTTTGCCTTGAACAATCGTGACTTTTAGAGCCTACAACAGTTTAGTTATTCACAAACAGCCTCAATGCAGAACACTTCTCATGGTTAGTGCTAGTCAGCGCTTGACCTTAGTATCCCAGAAGCCCTAAGTCATGTGAAGGCCTTACAGCCATCGTGACACTGCTTATTTAGCAAAATAAAACATGGGCGAGACCCCCAACGCGGTATAAAATCAGACCAACATCGAAATCTGATATATGGCAATATGTGCAATTTTTAAGCAATATTTTAAAATATATGTTGTATATATGACATACAGTACTGAGCAAAAGTCCTACGCACTATACCAGCTTTGTTGGACTTTGGCACAATATATAATCAATCAGTCTCTTTATTAAAAACAAACACAAAATATAGGAAATATGTACAAAAAAACAACAACAACAACAGCACAACATTTCCTCTTCAAGCTAAAGTCTATGTTTAATGTGGCGTCCCTTGGCACCAAGCACAGCTTGAACTGTTTTGTTCAAATTGTCCTGACATTTTCTGAAATTATGTGCTGTGTAATATCAGGCTTCTTTTAGCATTTTCCAGAGTTCTTCTTCAGGTTTAGAGTGTCATGTCTTTTTTCTGTGTTTTTTCTGTCCAGGTAATCTCATACTGCCTCTATAATATTCAGATCTGGACCCTGTGGAGGCCATTTCATTTTCATGTGTTTTATCAGCTTTTTTCTTTCTCCAAATAGAATTTCACTGCAATTAATGAATCATTGTCATGCTGAAAATGAAAATGATTGCCAATTAAGTCCTTTCCAGACGCCGGAACATTCACAATTCCATCAATTCAGACAATATTGGAGTGAGGCTGTTTGTCCTGGTTTGAGCTGCATTTCTACCAGTGTTGTTAGCAATATTGTCTTTCACATGTCTTAAACAATTAACCCAAAATTATTCAAACTAAACTAACTCCTGTCTTAACAAACCATACATCAACTGAAAGATAATTTATTTACTTTATATTTTTAAAATCTAAATATGGACTTATGTCATAAATGTAATTTGCATATTTTCCAATGTATCAGATTTCTATATAGGGATACCAGTGCAGGAAACCCAAAGGAAACAACTTCCTTTCCCAGTGTTTCCTCCCTTTCTGTGCTTAAGTGCAGTGAGATGAAATCTAACCCGCTTCATTTTGCTGTAAACAATCTGAAAGGTTTGTTTAAGGGAAATACGCATTCACTGAGAATCTGCATAACATAACTTTTAATGCCGCTGAGCCCAAGCCGTACAGTATAGCCGAGCAGAGCAAAAGACTAAATACATCCAGATGTTCTTGCTGTTTGTAACTGGAGACACTGTACCTAAACAGATCACTCAGAACCATAACATACCGGGCCAAAAACTCAGACTTCATGGGACAACCTCTACCTTTGCTGAATGCATTTGCTTCGGCTTCTTTTCCATGCATGTTACTCCAAAATAACACATGCAAAAATGCAAACGTGTCTGTCATGCATTACTGAAGATTTGTGCTCTCACAGTATTTGTTTGTTTGTCTCTTGCATTTTTTTCTGTAATCATATGTTTCGCAGTGCATTCAATGCCGCAGTCTGAAGAAAAATCACAGCATGCTAGTGGTTTTCATTTCAAACTTTCTCAAAGTAAAAATTATGAGCATGTGTGTGTTTGTATATGTGTGTGTGTGTGTATTGTGAGGCCTCCTCAGGAAATGGGTTTGGGTGGGGTGGTAATATGGGGTTGGAGAGACAGAAAAAGTTCTAAATTGGGCAGTGACAAGCACAATGAATTTACTGCTTCTCCGCGGTAAACAGTCAGAGCGAAGCAACAGCTGTTTATTTTAAGACATAAAAGGTCATATGTTGAGTTTATGCTAAATGTAATAGATAAGGTGCAAATCAAAGTCTCTAGGATATGATATGATCTAGATCAGGTCCATTTCTTAGTCCACCTTTTAGGGATTTTCCATTTTTTTGGCATAGAAAAGGAATAGCTTTCAATCAGCTAGCAGTATGACTTATGGTATGATTCATATCTAAATGAAGTGGAACAGATACAGAGCAAGGCAGACAGCGCTTGCACCAGTGCCAGCTCTCTTTTGACGTCAGAATTTAATAAAGACGCACAGTGAAAGTAAAAGGCCTGGACACAGGGATTTTTATGGCGGACATGATTCCATACAGTATGCTTAGGAGTTTCCTTCTCAGACATAACGTTTATGCAAGGAGTGCTAATAAAGGTTTGTGGTGAACATTTTAACTGATATTTGAAACGTTATTTAATGGCCACAAAAAGCATCTTGTGACCCATGTTGTTAGTAGATTACCCATCACTCAGCTCTGGTTGTTTGCATCCTAATTTGTGCTGGTTTATGTAGTGCATTAGACATTATGAAAATGAGCTGTGGACTGTCTGTCAGTAGATCACTTGCAAAATGTTTCACTCCTAAAAGCACTTTTATGGTATTGTGCTTACTTGGGATTGTGCTGACATAATTTGCCCTATGGTTCAAAAACTATAGTATGGTTTAGTAAATCTGGCCTTTAAAACCATATAAAAGGGGGAAAAAAGGAAGCACCATTATTTATTTATTTTTTATGCTGAACATCTGTCTTTGTAACAGTATATAGTCTGTATATTTCTGGTATGGGTCTTTTGGTTCAGTACTCATGTGTACCAAACAAATCAGTGTTGTTCTATCCACTGCATGTGCAGAATTTAATTAGACAATTCAAGTTTTATATATCTTCATTTTAACAAGTCAGTATCAATTCTTTTACCCAAATATCAATCTTTTAGTCTTGTTGTTTCTGATGCATGAATAAAACTTTTCTAGACGTTCTATAAAATTCCTGTATTTTTGGGACTTGTGGAGCTGTGCATCTGCTCTTCAGTGTTTGGACTTTCAGAAGTGAAATTTAAACCACACTGAACTGGACTGACACAGTTTCAATTTACTACAACTTCTATGTTAAGCTGCTTTGACACAATCTACATTGTAAAAGCGCTATAGAAATAAAGATGAATTAAATTGAATTCTATATGTCCAGATGTTTTTTTATGTTGTAATGTTTCTGTATATGTTTCTAGATGTCAATAGTCACAAAAAGCATTGTGTTTTGTTATTTTCCGTTAAGAAAAAAGTAATATTTTAAATTCTGTCCATTTCTTCAGGAAATTTAAACCGGAGTTGCGAGTTAAAATGTAAAAGCAAGTGTAAAAATATGGACTGGGAAACATGTCAAAACTCAAGTTCCACCACTGACAACAACTGTGAGTAAACATTAGGTGTTATTTGAAGAAAAGTAATGTGAAGTATGTACAAACTGACATTAATATGTCAAAATGGAAAACAGCCAAAACAAATGCGGTACATCGATGACCATCTTGCCAAAACTGGCCACATGACTGCAACACATGACTAAAAATGCATTATAATTTTCAAAGGCTCATATTTATCCACTTTGAAGAGCACTTTCAAAAAGCTCAGTTTTCCTTCACAAAAACAGTATCTTAAAGTGGAAGGAGTGCCAAAACGCAGAGAAAAAGATTGTTACTATACTTTTACTACAATAATACCATGGTTAATTTTCATAAGGGGTGTGGAAAAGGTCTTGAATCAAACAAGTCCCTCCTCTTTATTACTTGTTATAACACTAAATAAACGTAAATAAAAGACATAATAGCTTGCAAACATTGTCAGTAACATTGAATTTACCTCAGTCAAGCCATTTAGTGTCCAGTTTACAGAAAGCAAAGTATGTACCGAACCATCATTGCTGTGTAACATTAAATTTACCATTAAATGAAAAAGGTTAGGATCCCCCCCCCCCCCCGATTTATTTATGCTATCTATACTTTCTATATTATTTCTTATATTATATTATTTCAAACAACTAAAATGTCAATAAAAGTCACTTTGTTAAACTGTAGAATTGAATTTTTATAACATCAAAAGTCAACAGAGCAGATATATCAAGGTCCCATAATGCAATTCACAACCGTAAATAAACGAAAATACGGAAACTGTTAATCAACAGATTTTCTTACAGTGTAGTTTATTTATTTAGTTCATTAGTTATTTAATATTCATGATCTACCAACGCAAGATCCATCCAAAAAGTTTTTCCATTTACTGACTGCATGATCTATCACTGTATGTCATTTGATTTCATGTTTACCTGTGCCTGTTTTCCTGTCTCTGTTTATTACCTGTACCGTACCTTGTCTATCCTGTCTCTGTTGTTTTATTTGTACATTGTATTGCGACCTTGAGTCTGCAGAATATAAAATAAACATATTGCGGAATGAACCGCCAACTTATCCAGCATATGTTTTACACAACGGATGCCCTTCCAGCTGCAACCCAGTACTGGGAAACATCCATACATACTCATTCACACACATACACTACGACCAATTTAGCTTATTCAATTCACCTAAACCACATGTCTTAGGACTGTGGGGGAAACTGGAGCACCCGGAGGAAACCCACGCGAACACGGGGAGAACATGCAAACTCTGTATAATGTTTAACTCTGTATAATGTTGTTCTGTTTGTATATTTGAGTCTTGTCAAAAAAATTAGGACAGTATTTTGGTTAGTTTTAGGTCTTTAACATCTGCCAAAGAGACTACCAATGAAAACTAGCCATTGGGCTAATTTGGCTACGTTTACATTCTGGTGTACTGTTGATTAATGTACACGATCCCTTTGTTGACAATTAAATAAACCCAAAATAAAATCTAAACAACCATTTTCCACAATAAGGAATCTTTTGTGCAATTGAAAGTCTCTATAGATGTTAAAGGCTCTTTACAGAACCATCAATGGCAATAAAGAACTTTTAAGAGTGTATGTAAATGCCAAGGCAAGCAGAAGAATAAGAAAATCTGCTAATTAACTGAACTGAGCCTCCCGATTGCACTCAGTCAATGATTATTTCAAATGATTGTAGCACATGAGACTCTGACTGCACATATTTATCTGCCGGTGTGCGTTTTAGGAAAATAAATCACACTCAACCACATTCCAGGCTGGAACATTGTGACTTTCCTGCACCTGCTGGTCAAATCTCTGTCTTCCTGCAGAGCTTCAAACACACTGAATGAAGAGCTGCTTTGGTTTTGACTGTAGGTTGGGATGCTAAACACAAAGGGAACGTGGACTCTGATGCTGAGCCTAAAATAATACTTATTTCCCTTCAGAGTCCCATGATGTCTTTGAGCCGCCTCATGTTGCTCTGTGCATACTGAGATTACAGTAATTACCTCTAATGACAGTCAGCGTGGAAGGAGAACCTTCCCTGTAAACAACACATACTGTGCGATTCTGAGCCCGAAATCTGCATTTAGCTCCTTGGTTTTTTTGTAATGACTCGGACACACATTCAGCATCATTTATTCATTAATGCATTAATATTAATATTATGTACACCAATAGTATGAATATTAAAGTCAGTTCAAGCTTTATTGTCAATTCAGCTTGCATGTGTGTACATAAAATAGGATAAAATTCTGTGTCTTTCAGGACCACGGTGCTACATAAATAAACATAATCATAAACATTAACACAACACTGGACGTAAGAGCTATTTTAAACTATAACTAACATACCGGAGCGATAATCCAACTATACTAACTGCTTACTACACTATAAATACTTAACATAATCTAAGGCAGACTACAGACATACTTTTACATAATATAGAAAAATATTATGCAAGATACTGTGCAAAAGAGATATTTAAAGCTGAAGAAAACAAGTAGTGCAACATAATTTGTGGTACATTCAAGTAAACTTTGTCTTTCTTATTGAGTGCTTGTATGGAGTTTAAGTAAAGTGTCTGGTGCATATAGAGCAGTGTTTCCCAACCCTCTTCCTGGAGGCACACCAACAGTACATATTTTGGATGTCTCCTTTATCTGATCCATTCATTTCAGGTTTTGGAGTCTCTTCAAATGTTCTGATGAGTTGATTCAGGTGTGTTTGATCAGGGAGAGTTTAAAAATGTGTACTGTTGGTGTGCCTTCAGGAACAGGGTTAGGAAAAACTGATATAGAGAGAAGAGTGTTTCTACATATGCGGCTATAGAAAACTAGCAATACACCGTATACATGAAAAATACTATAGTAGTTTATAGTAAATACTATAGTGTTTTTGAACCAAACTATAGTAAAGTACTTGAATTAAATTGCTGTGGTAATTTATAGGGGCATCACGGTGGCGCAGTGGTTAGCACGATCGCCTCACAGCAACAAGGTTCGAGCCCCGGCTGGGTCAGTTGGCATTTCTGTGTGGAGTTTGCATGTTCTTCCTGTGTTGGCGTGGCCTGTGTCCTGCTGTGTCCCCCATAGTCCAAAGACATGCGCAATAGGTGAATTGAATAAACTAAATTGTCCACAGTGTATGTGTGTGAATGCAAGAGTGTATGGGTGTTTCCCGGTGTTGGGTTGCGGCTGGAAGGGCTTCCGCTGCGTAAAACATATGCTGGAAAAGTTGGCGGTTCATTCCGCTGTGGCGACCCCTGATTAATAAAGGGACTAAGCCAAAAAGAAAATGAATGAATGAATGAATGGTAATTTATAAATGCTATGGTAATACAAGAACTCTATAGTAAAACTGTACAGCTTTCTGCAACTAGCCTATATAGGGTGATATCATGCAAATTGGGCTATCAGGTAAAATGGGCCATTTAAGGTTGAAGTGTCTTATCTCTTTCAAAGTTAACAGCCAATGACTGCAAAGATTTTCAAACTTTTGCCATAGCAGTACTTGACATTCAAGGCCAATTTAGTTTATTCAATTTACCTATAGCGCATGTCTTTGGACTGTGGGGTAAACTGGAGCAACTGGATATTTATTACAATATTTATTACAGTTTATCAGGTCACGATAGTTAATACTACAGTATGTTGTATAGCATTTATTAACTAAATGGGTGTTTTGAAACATAAAACACCAATGAATCACTATGAACAACTGTTAAAGGGAAGGTTTACATCATTTACTCACCATTTACTTGTTCCAAACCGGTTTGAGTTTCTTTCTTCTGTTGAACGCAAAAGAAGTTATTTTGAAATATGTTGGAAACTTGTAACCATTGGCTTCCATAGTATTTGTTTTTCCTACTTTGGAAGCTGAAGGTTATCTGTACCTTACATTTTTCAGAATATTTTCTTTTGTGTTCAACAGAATAAAGAAAATCAAACCGGTTTGGAGGGACACTAAATAGTACGTAAATTTTCATTTTTGAATCAACTTTCCCTTTAATTAACAGATATGTTTTGTGTGCTAATGGTGTATCCTCATCCGTAGCCAATGCAATGCAACACAATCTCCTGTTGTAATTCAACACTACAGTTATCTTGATCCCACTGAAATTCTCCTTTTTTTATTTTCACAATACTGAGATTAGTGTCTCGACTATGGCGGATCATATGCACCATTTGTATCAGTGAACGACAGCAGTCTGTTGTGTCAACATGGGGACTTCAGATGTTGTAGATGAAGTAACATTATCCATAGACATGCACCGTTTGAAGGAAGTGTTTGGTTGCACACAGTCACATGACTGAAACATTAGATGTCTAACACCTTTTCAAATAAAAAAAAACTCTTTTACACTTTCCAGATATTACCGTTTGTCCGCTGGGATTTCAAGGTTGTGCCAATGATTTTCAGATCGTCAACATTATGCACAAAAAATGTGGAGAAACATAATCAAAGTGGAGCATCTGAAAAGGAGGTTAACATATCCCCGAGGACAGGCAAGAAGGGTAAAGCTCTTCTTTTGTGTGTGAGAGACAGAGCTTCAATATCAGGCAATGTCATTGGTTATGCAACTACAGGCACAAGTTAATGGCAAAGAGGGCCTCCAGCAATCCGCATCCATGTATCTGACAATGAGTACTTCTTTTGAATTTCATCATCGTTGAACAATGTGCATAACACAAACAGACAGGTTGGGCAAACAAGATACTTCCATGGAAGATAAAGCATTAACGTGTGGGGTTTCACATGCATGCAAAGAACGAGGCAAAGAGTTTATATTGCTTACATGTAACTTTATATTGCTTATGTATACATTTATAGGAACATGTAAAATTACACTTTTGTCATTGACCAATTGTTTATTGTTTAATATACAATGTAAGTAGTGAGACTCAAACTTAACTTTGAATTTCACATAATTCTGAGATTGCTATATTTATGTATTTATACTTATTTATGATTTTTTTAAACTTATACTTGTTTTATTTTTACAATTTGTATAAATCATATATATATATATATACTGTATGTATACAGATACAGTGCTCAGCATAAATGAGTACACCCCTTACAAATCTCTCTTTTAGTTAATTAATTAATTTAGCTAATTAATCTTTAATTTAATTAATTTATATTATCTATAGGATGCTTTACAATTATTTTTGTGCATATACAATATTCAGAACTTAAGCCAAATCTGGAGATAATCTAACAAAATAACTTACGAAAACAGTGCAAAAATTAGAAGCCAAAATTTTTAATTTTCTTTTTTTTATATCTATTTTATATTTTTATATAATATGTAATATTATTTGTTGTAATATTTGTAATATTATCAAAATATTAAATAAAAAAAGAGAAAAAATAAAATAAAATAAAAATATAGTTGAAAAAATGCTTTTGCAATTTTTCGCATGAATTTAAATGCAATTTTTTTCTATTTCTAAAGATGTTCTGTGACTAAAGTATTATTTTAATAAATATATCTGTTTAATAAATCTGAGTGTTGTATACGTAACTTTATAGTAAAAACATCAAATAGTAATCTAGTATCAAAACATACTGACAATAAAACCTGATTTTATACAATGAAGCCAGACTGTACTATGTTAAGTAA
Source organism: Danio jaintianensis (assembly GCA_903798115.1). NCBI lineage: Eukaryota > Metazoa > Chordata > Actinopteri > Cypriniformes > Danionidae > Danio > Danio jaintianensis. The sequence goes on from CAIGQV010003909.1 coordinate 11,297,786, forward strand.
TTTTAAGAAGATAAGGAGTGTTTTAGGCATGCTGAGTGAAATTCTCAGAAACATCAGAATCAGGATGCATGCGTTTTCTGGTTTAAATGAGCACCAGATGCATGTCCAGAAGATGTTAAAAACGTTCATACTGTGTGAAGTTTCCAGCAGTAGCAGCTGTGTTTTCTGGAACAGCTAAAGTGTGTGTATGAGACAAGAAAAGGGAAAGACGTTTCCAGATGTGGGTTCTGGATCAGTGAGCGTACAGCACCCAGCCTTGATAAACACATGCTGCGCTGGGAGAATCCCTGAATATCCACACACTGCAGCACTTTAGCATGAGAAGGCCAGACAATTTGCTGTTCATTTGCCATCCAAAACCTTGCTGCTTTTTTTTTTTTTTGTAGAAAAAGGATTTTTAGATGAAAATTTGGTCCTTTGTGATTGATAAAGTGCAAGTCAACAACAGCTACTGGCACTTGAGTGTCAAAAAACATATACGTGCAAAACTAAATTAAAGAGATAGTTCACAAATTCTACCATCATTTACCTACCCTTCACATGCTCCAAACCTGTGTGATCTGTGTTGAACACAAAAGAAGATAATTCAAAAAATGTTGGAAACCTGTAACCATTGTTCTCCATATTATTTGCTTTTCCTACTATGGAAAAAAAGCCTTGTACATTTTAGATGGCCTGAGGGTGAGTAAATAAACAGCAAACTTTCATTTCTTACTATCACTATAAGAATAAGTGTCCACGTTTCGGTCATCGTAGGATATATGAAAAAATCAGTTAATAAAAAAATTAGGGAGTAGTCACCCCCCATCCCCCCCACTTTTTCCCTCATCTCTTTAGAGAAATGACACAGAAGGATTTGAATCCATCTGTGTGGTTTCCAGGCTGTATAACAAACAAACAAACTGTAGGGAGGCTCACTGACAAGGCCATGACAGCTTTGTGAAAACTTAAAAAATACTGCCCTCTATTGATGCAAATACATTTTACATGTCAAGTGATTGATACAGGCTTCACACAACCAAAATTCACATACATTAGAATTAATTTCAGAAGTAAGAATAAAATTCCTAATAATTTATTCACCACCATGTGTTATACGATGGTCGTGTATTTCTGTCCATAGTCGAAAAGAAATTAAGAGTTTGGAGGAAAACCTCACAGCATTTTACTCATATCTCTGACCACTACTTCACATAGAACTAATCCTATTAGGTTAGTTAGTTAGTTACAGTCCGTAAATGTTGCTCTTTGTCTCAGTCAATGTGTATATATCTTTACTTATTTAAAATGCTCTGTACCTGAGAAGCTATTCATTGTATCTCACATGTCCTGCATGTACAGTAGTGGCCAAAAGTTTTGAGAATGACACAAATATTAGTTTTCACAAAGTTTGCTGCTAAACTGCTTTTAGGTCTTTGTTTCAGTTGTTTCTGTGATGTACTGAAATATAATTACAAGCACTTCATACGTTTCATAGGCTTTTATCGACAATTACATGACATTTATGCAAAGAGTCAGTATTTGCAGTGTTGGCCCTTCTTTTTCAGGACCTCTGCAATTCGACTGGGCATGCTCTCAATCAACTTCTGGGCCAAATCCTGACTGATAGCAACCCATTCTTTCATAATCACTTTTTGGAGTTTGTCTGAATTAGTGGGTTTTTGTTTGTCCACCCGCCTCTTGAGGATTGACCACAAATTCTCAATGGGATTAAGATCTGAGGAGTTTCCAGGCCATGGACCCAAAATTTCAACATTTTGGTCCTCGAGCCACTTAGATATCACTTTTGCCTTATGGCACGGTGCTCCATCGTGCTGGAAAATGCTTTGTTCTTCACCAAACTGTTGTTGGATTGTTGGAAGAAGTTGCTGTTGGAGGGGGTTTTGGTACCATTCTTTATTCATGGCTGTGTTTTTGGGCAAAATTGTGAGTGAGCCCACTCCCTTGGATGAGAAGCAACCTCACACATGAATGGTCTCAGGATGCTTTACTGTTGGCATGACACAGGACTGATGGTAGCGCTCACCTTTTCTTCTCCAGACAAGCCTTTTTCCAGATGCCCCAAACAATCGGAAAGGGGCTTCATCTGAGAATATGACTTTGCCCCAGTCCTCAGCAGTCCATTCGCCATACTTTTTGCAGAAGATCAATCTGTCCCTGATGGGGCAGTCGTGGCCTGGTGGTTAGAGTGTTGGACTCATGATCCGAAGGTTGCTGGTTCGATACTCGGTACCAGCGGGAATTGGGGGTGGGGGGAGTGAATGACCAGCACTCTCCACCACCCTCAATACCACGACTGAGGTGAGTCCCTTGAGCAAGGCACCGTTCCCCCCAACTGCTCCCCGGGCGCCGCAGCATGGCTGCCCACTGCTCCGGGTGTGTGTTCACGGTATGTGTGTGTTCACTAACTGTGTGTGTGCACTTGGATGGGTTAAATGCAGAGCACAAATTCCAAGTATGGGACACCATACTTGGCCACACTACACTTCACTTCACTTCACTGATGTTTTTTTGGAGAGAAGTGGCTTCTTTGCTGCCCTTCTTGACACCAGGCCATCTTCCAAAATTCTTCGCCTCACTGTGCGTGCAAATGCGCTCACACCTGCCTGCTGCCATTCCTGACCAAGCTCTGCACTGGTGGCACTCCGATCCCGCAGCTGAATCCTCTTTAGGAGACGATCCTAGCGCTTTCTGGACTTTCTTGGACGCCCTGAAGCCTTCTTAACAAGAACTGAACCTCTTTCCTTGAAGTTCTTAATGATCCTATAAATTGTTGATTTAAGTGCAATCTTAGTAGCCACAATATCCTTGCCTGTGAAGCCATTTTTATGCAACGCAATGATGGCTGCACGCGTTTCTTAGCAGGTCACCATGGTTAATGGAAGAACAATGATTTCAAGCATCACCCTCCTTTAAACATATCAAGTCAGCTATTCTAACCGAATCAGCCTGACATAATGATCTCCAGCCTTGTGCTGTTCAACATTCTCACCTGAGTTAACAAGACGATTACTGAAATGATCTCAGCAGGTCCTTTAATGACAGCAATGAAATGCAGTGGAAAGTTTTTTTCAGGATTAAGTTAATTTTCATGGCAAAGAAGGACTATGCAATTCATCTGATCACTCTTCATAACATTCTGGAGTATATGCAAATTGCTATTATAAAAACTTAAGCAACAACTTTTCCAATTTTCAATATTTACGTAATTCTCAAAACTTTTGGCCACGACTGTATGGAGGAAACTGGAAAACTCGAAGTAAACTCCAAACGAACACGGGGAAAACATGATGCAAACTCCACACAGAAATGCCTCTTGGTCCAACCATGCTTAAAAACAGCCACCTTCTTGCTGTGAGGTAACAGTGCTAACCATTGAGCCACCGTACCACCTGTATTTGCATACTAATTAACCAGTATTTTTGTAAATATATGTTCATTGGCGCTTAAACTGAAAACATAATTTACAAGATAAGCTTATTGTTGTGAATTGAGCTAAGATAAGGAGATAGTTTTGAATACTGGCATGTACTTGCTCAAACATTTTTGTTTTTTTGATAAGAGACTGCAAAAGAATGTGCTTGAATGCTTGATTCTGGCTGATAAAAGCACAGCTTAGGGATAGTTCACACAAAAATTAAAATTCTGTCATCATTTACTCACCTTTGACTTGATTCAAACGAGTAAAAAAAATTTTTGTTCTGTTAAACAAGATATTTTGAAAAATGTTGAAAACCAGTAACCACTGACTTAAAAGCGTTTGTTTTTCCTACTATGGATGTTAATGGTTCACCACGATGGACGTCCAGCATTCTCTAGCCTCTGGCACCTATTCAATTCAATTCAATTCATCTTTATTTCTATAGCGCTTTTACAATGTAGATTGTGTCAAAGCAGCTTCACATAGAAAATTATAGTGAATTGAAATGGTGTCAGTTCAGTTTTTAGAGTTTAAGTTCAGTTCAGTTCAGTGTGGTCCAAACACTGAAGAGCAAATCCATCGATGCGCAGCTCTACAAGTCCTGAACCATGCAAGCCAGTGGCGACAGCGGCAAGGAACGAACTTCACCAACACTGCAGCTCTGCAGAAGAAGTTTGGCCAGAGGAGAAATGGTCATGCCCAACTGAGCCTGGTTTCTATCGAGGTTTTTTCCCTTCACTTTCGTCAGTTGGTGAAGTTTGTTCCTCGCTACTGGCTTGCTTGGTTTGGGACTTGTGGAGCTGCACATCGATGGATTTGCTCTTTAGTGTTTGGACTTTCAGCTGTGAAAATTAAACCACACTGAACTGAACTTCAACTCTGAAAACTGGACCGACATAGTTTCAATTTACAAGAACTTCTATGTTATGCTGCTTTGACAAAATCTACATAGTAAAAGTGCTATAAAAATAAAGATGAATTGAATTGCTTCCAACATTCCTTAAAATATCTTCTTTTGTGTTAAAAATTTAGTTTTTATTACACACGATACAAAACAGCAAACATTTTTAACAAAACTATGAACAATGCTTAAAAAAACTGCCTTTACTGTAAAGCTACATTTAATATGCCTCTAAATAAAATCACACAATATAGCAGCTTTAAACTGTTTATTAACAGTCCTGATTCACACGGTCTCAAAAACAAACTTTTTCAAAAACTTAATTCTCTAACTTACACACAAACACACACACACTTTGAGTAACAATTGTAAATGCAGACATTCATTCAAACTGTTCTGCAGTGGACAACTGAACAGAACATACTGAGAAGCACTTTAATTGACAACTAGTCTTCTAAGTTCAAATAGTAGTGATCTCACACACACAGGTTAATATACATACGTTAATTCAGGCATTTTTTTGTTTTCCAAAACTTCAATAACACAAAAACCAAATGTCAAAATCATGAACTTTAACTCTGTATGGAAGAAAAAAACCCTTAAAACAGCAAACTGAACATTCTGATGTTATATAACAGGCATTCAAAAAGCTCAAAGAATAAAATATTTACAAAGTAAAGCACAAACCCTTTCATATTCCCAAAAACCTCAATTACAACTTCAGATTCACAGTGAGGTTTTTGCATTTTTATTTATTTATTTAGATTTTAAAGATTTGTTCGGTATTTGTATGCGAAATATTGCATTTGCCAGTCATGAAATTCCTTAAATTATGTCCTAATATTCCTCACACACACACACACACACACACACACACACACACACACACACACACAAATCAGCAATACTGCATAGCAAAGGAGTGTAATAATTAAAAGTGGAAAAAGAAAACGCACAATCTGGCAGCAAGATGGAGAGTAAAGCACAACCACATCAATCTTTCAGAGGGAGCTATGACATCATGTGTGACGTCATGGAGCTCAATGAGCGCTGCCACAGTGATGTGGTTTCTGTGGTGGTTTTGTGCAGTGAGCGAGATGCAGTTCCTCTCCAATCCTCTAGGTGTCCTCCTCCGGTAAACCCACACCTCTTTTCCTGAGGACAACGCCATCTAACCTCCGCAACGCTTTAGTCGCTCCTCTATACTCATCTTCATCATCCTCTTCCTCTCCGTCTGCTTCCTGCTCGTCTTCAGACTGCTGAAGATGCACCGCAGGCAGCTTCCCTACAGAAACATTCGTGCCTCATTTTATCATTGTTGAATATTTGATTTCATTTCTGTTTTATTTTTATTAAATGTCTTACTGTGGTGATAATCTGGTGAAAACCTCTGAAGACGAGCTGGTGAAAACCGTCTCGATGGGAACACAAAATCTGCAACAAAAACCAGCACCTGAGAGAGAAAACATAGTAGTGGTTTTGTTAATGAATGAATCAGCTTTTTTGAACAAATCAAATGAGTCAATAATCCATTGAGCTGTTCATAAAGAGTCACTTCACTTATGTTTTGGATGAATAAATAGAAAATATTATATTCTATATCATTTGTTCCATTAATACTTGATGCAATCCATTAAACATTAACACATTAAACTGATTTAATGCATAGCAACCATTCAAACGTTATAGTTGTAATTCAATTTAGCAAGCAAGGATACATACAATTGATACAAATATTTTTATTTTAAAATTAAAGCTGTTCTTTTGAACTTTCTTTAAAAAAAATAATAATAATTAAATTAATTTACATGTCATGGTTTTCAGAAAAATATTAAACATCTCATTTCAACATTGATAATATTAAAAGCAACAGATCGGTGCTATTAAGGATAATGTGGCACTGAAGACTGGAGTGATGACTTGAATGCTGAAAATATTAATATTATAGAAATGTAATACACTTAAAATTATATTTTAAAAGGAACCTATTTTACCCCTTTTTTAAGATTTAAGAAGGTAAAATCGCTGTAGTTCATTACAAACATGCACTGTTTTATTAACATTTTAATTTTGTAAATCTCATTCTTGATCACATTTGATGATGATCACAGCGAGCTGAACAGATCTTTTAATCAAAGTTGCTTTGCGCATATCCTGTCTTGTTGATATGATTATTCGCGTTACTATGGAGACATGTTAATACGTGGCTGTCAATTCGGTGGGCGGGGAAACCACATTCCTACGTCTCCTTGCGGTGGGCCTCAAAATGGGAAAGATTTTAAGGTCAGGAAATAAAAAATAATAATAAAAAAGAGACTTATTGTGTTTATATCACTCCAATATGACTGTGGCCACACTATACCTACACACAGTTCTGTCTAAACAGCTTACAAAAGATGATTTTCATCATAGGTGCCCTTTAAAATATCCACTTTATTTTTTCAGCAAGACAGCTGCAGCTATAGCTAAATTTAGCTTATCTAGCTTCCTGCGCAGTCAATTTTCAGCTATCTATAACTATGTGAATACTATTTCTTACCATATTATTTTAATCAGGGTTTCTGCAGGTTTCATCAAGTCAAATTTAAGACTTTTTAAGACCCTTTTAAGACCATTAAGAATGACATTTTAGATTTATACAGAGTTAAGATTTTTTCTAATGGCCCGGTATTATCATGAGGAATAGTGTAATTGTTTTTAGGTTTTTTTTCCCTGATTAGGGACATTAATGTGGGGAATTTGCTGTAAAAATGTCTAACAGCTGTTGTGAATTGTATCTCTTTGCAATAAAAATATAAGACATAAATAAATATAAAATTAAATATAAAAAATAAGGTCACACTTTATTTTGATGGTCCGTTTGTTGAATTTAAGTTACATTGCACCTAAACGCCAACTAATTCTCATTAGATTATAAGTAGACTGTTAGGTTGGGGTTAGTGTAAGTTGACATGTACTTGCAAAGTTTCTTATAGTCAGTTAAATGTCTGCAGATATTAAGCAGTCAGCAGATATTAAGTCTACTATTACTCAAATGGACCATCAAAATAAATTGTTACCAAAAATAAAGTTTTATTGAGATGCATTGTTGGTCATTGGATGGATATTGGTCCAAATTGAGTATAGCTTTACTTGGACAAAGCAAAATTAAGACTTGTTTAAAACGATTTAAGACCTACAACACAACATGTCACTGAATTTAAGACTTTTTAAGGCCTAAAATTTAGGTTTTGAAATATAAGACATTTTAAGACTTTTTAAGACCCAGCGGACACCCTGTTTAATGTATGTATTAATAATAGTTTGTAAAGCAAATGGTTTTTTTGTACAATTATTCTGCCCATTATTTCCCCATTGGATACTAAATTTGAAGTCTCGCACATTCACACAAATCATCTTACTTTGGCACTGAAAACTAAAGTGGATATTTATTTCAATTATACAAGTTGTTGTATAAAAATGTATTATATTAAAAAAATAAAGTGGAAGGTTATTTAAAAAATGTAATTATTTCACCAAATGATCAATGTCTAGAAGAACTTGAGAGACTTCTTTCAAAAGCATTCAATAAATCATACAACCTCAAACTTTTAAACAGTAAAGCAATTTCATTTGGGTTCTCACCAATCCAAGAACCAGTCCTGAGACGAGAGTTGCTAGAGCAAATATCCCATATGACTCCCAAACCGAGATTCCCAGCTGCTCCGTCAGGTAATTATGGCAATGCTGAAACACAAGTGAGTCATAAAAAAAAAAACATTTATCTTTCACTGCTTTCAAATTAAGCCTACCAAACGTGACTGCAATAAAAAATTGTTCAAACCAAAATCACCTATTTTTAATTAGCCACGTCCTAAGCAGGATAACTAATATACAGTCAGGCAACCTTTATTACAAAAGGCATTAGGGTAATATTAATGCTGTAATAGGTGTAAAACATTTTGTTCTGTTGGCTTTTGTTTAATCACATTCTAATTGCAATCATTAAATGAAGTGGTCCAAATGATTTAGATGTATTTTAATATTCTTTGGAAGTTGTAGAACCAAGAAAAGTTCGACCAATTAAAATGTTCGGTCTGTACAATATGATAGGCTGTCCTGTCAAAATATGTAATTGCATACCACTGTGCACCCTGTTCGTGCAGAAATCATTACATCATCGGTGCCTTCACGGGCATGGTTCAAACAGAAAATGGCGGGCAAACATCAACAGCCTACTTTCAAAGTTTGGTGAATGTTAAGTGATGTACTGTAGTGATGTTGTCTAGTGCACATTCATGCGTTCGGATGCTGATTTACAGGGTAAGATGTAGGCTTTCAGTGCTATCAGGCCAATGTTATTTTAGCCTAAGATTACACAAATTTTAAGTCTGTTTACAAAAATCATGACCAAGATTACACAGTGTGAGCCTAGCTTAAGCTGTAACTAAATTTGCTAAGAAGATATTGCATAAGCTTTAAAAAAACACACTCACCCTGATGAACATGGATAACTTGAAAAGGGCTGACATTGCACTCATCCTAAAAAAGAAATAATAATAAATATGTAAAAAAATTCATTCAACAAGCACAGAAGTTGAATCATGTCAAATGCAATAGTGGGACAGAATTATGAATTAAGTTCTTCTTCCCTTTTCTGGAGATTTTAACTCCCACAGAGTCACTGCATTATTATAAAATCGGAAGCTCCTTCATCATGCGTGCGCACAAACACACACTGTTATTGGTGGTTTATGAGGACTCTTAATAGGCGTAATGTTTTTTATACAGTTTAAATTGCTTAATATATGGTCCTACCTCACCCCTACCCCTAAACCCAACCATTACAGGGTACCTGTGGCAAAACCTGAAGGTGAAAAGACCCGGTTAAAAGCCTTTTGAATTACAAGGACACAAGACATGTCCTCATAAACCACATAATGTTATAATATCTCGGTCATACCCATGTCGTTATACAAATTTCAGTACTTGTAAACCACCCAAACCAGTGCACAGAAACACACACACATACACATACACACACAGTACTCACAGGAAAGAGGAGGGCCCGAACCAGGAAGAGACCGGCTCTATGCTCTGCCATTTCTTCTCTTTAATGAAGCTCAAGAAGTCGTATTTAGATCGGGCTCCTTGATACCTCCGAAAAACACCATCTTTGCAGCTGCAACAAACCACATTTAACTATTTAAAACTGCCTAACCGCAATGACATGCATATGTGGGTCTATCTTTATGAACATTTATAAGCTCACACACACCTTATATCTAGCTATTCAAAAATTTGGGGTCAGAATAATTTGTTAAAAGAAACTGATGATCTTTTTTGGCAAGTACATATTAAATGAGTATAAAAAAACAGAAATTTCTAGACTGTTTCCAAAATTAATAAGAAATATTTTTTGTGGAGGAAAGAAATATATATTATTGTTATTATTAATTATTATTATTGGTATTATTATATTATAAAGGTTTTTAAATATAAAGCAACACTGAAATCTTTTTTTTTTCAATAGTTTTCAATGGAAGCACATTTTTAAAATAACATCAGAGCAAGCATAAATGTATATATATACACATTTCATATTTTCCGTTAAGGGAGAGTTCGTTAGAAAATAGATAAAATAGACAGAAAATAGACAGTGAAGCGCTGAATAAAAGACAGTGGTCACTGCTGTCACTTTTCAGTCAGCTGCCCAATCACAGTAAAGAAGAGGCAGGGCAAATAGCAACATTGACCAAACATCAACATTCTTGTTAAAACATGAAAAATAAAATTGAAATTATTATTGCTCAATACTGTGTTGATATTGTGCTTGGTTTGAACGGGCCTTAAAGAGATAGTTAAAACATGTAAACGTATTGAAACTCACTGGTAGACAGTCGGGAGAGCCGTGATGATAAACCTCCCACTTAAACCTGTAACACAGAAAAAGAAACACTTGAGTGAGAACAAGGAGTGTAAGGCTGAGCAGATGTATTAATAAAGCCTCATGTAATATCATACCCGGCTGCTCGGTGACGTCCACTTTGGCGATGTTCACTCCCAAATCTTCTCCCCATCCCGCAAACTCAGTCCACACGGGCTGCAGCTGCTGGCAGGCTGGACACCACGGAGCAAAGCTGCAGCAGACAGGCAAACATTTTAATCCAATAACACAATCCCATTCAGAGGACACACAAAGACACTGAGGCTCATTTGTTTCCCATCGGATCTGTTTAACTTCAATCCTCCCGTTCAGAGGCTCAGAGGGAACACAAAGGGAAGAGAAAGTAATGCATTAAAAGGACTAATGATAATCATGATATTGTTTACTCATCATTATGTAGATCCAAATGTGAATTTTTGTCTTAACAAAAATACAAATAGAAATGTTATATATAATGAAAGCTTCTAGGGATGAAGCGATACCACTTTTTTACAAACCGATACAAGTATGAGTATTTTAATTTGTGTACTCGCCTATACAGAGTACCGATTCCGATACTTAGATTTGGTTTCAATGAAAGTGCAATTCATTTTAAAGGAGGTTTTATTTTTTGCCAGTAGCAAGGATGAACACAAAAATCTTTAACAGAAGGCTATTCCAAGCTAAAAATATACACACATTGTTGATAACCCTGTAAATCGATAGACGTTATCGATTACCAATTAAGCATGGACATTTAAAGGATAATCCTTGCGCTGACACTAATCAAGTATGTGCAGTTTACGTTACCTTATGAAGTCACTCTCTGGACTAAGCTATTAATATATAATACATTAATTAATACATTAAGATATTGAAGTCAGGTAGGACAACAAATCACATCCACATAGTGAAATACTGTTGAGTGGTATCTGTGCGTCGTATCGGCATTTCATGTACGATACGAGTATTTTAACCATGTATCGACCCAATACCCGATACTGGTATCGGTGCATTCCTAAAAGCTTCAGTCAACGTCATTTTCATTTAAAGATATTCAATAAAAGTGAACGGCTTTTTTCATTCTTTCAGTTTCATACGTTTAGGATATTATAAGTTATCAAATTTAATCGTGGCTTTAATACAAATAAAACCAAAAAACATGGTTATTGTACTTTAAATAACTGACCAACCACATGACAAATTAACCACTCAGGTAAAGTTGGTTTTACATTCACACATTAGGACTCATTAATAATATGATATAATATATTAAAAGTATTATTAGCCAATTCTAAATGGTGAAATCATATTAGCAGCAAACGACTGTCAATTTGTTCACAGTCAAATAAAGTGCTAATGTTGTTTTGAAGTGATATTTACATGTGATTTCAGACCTAATATTCAAAGTACCATGGTAAACAATGTAGGGAGCGTCACAAGTTGTCACTGAACGAATGTGCGAATATAAAACCAACTTTACCTCAATAAATGAACCATGATTTCGCTACACTTATGTCATTTGTGGTAAAACGGCAGCTACACAAATGTCAATTGATACACCTTAATCCACGGTTACTTCACTGTTATTAAAATAAAACCATGGTGAAGGTTTCATACTTTTCATTTTCGCAAGGGTCACTTCAAAACCACAGAACTTCCTCTATCATGACTTCGCCACAAGATCACTGCACTGACAGAATCATGTAATAACCTGAAGCTAAATATTAACATAGATCCAAACTGCATTACTTTAATCACCGTATACAGATCAACTAAACCGAGAACACACAGACACTTTGTGCAGAAGTCAGTCTAATAACTCACAACTCGATCATCCATTCCCCCGTGAGGATTTCCTCCCAGTCTCCATCTGTAACGACTCTTAACTGTCCGGCTTTGGCCGCTGCGGGCTGCACGATCACACAGGCTGCGAGAAGCAGAGACAACACACACGCGCCGGCTGTCATTTCCCTGACTCTGCAAGGATCTCCGCACGCCATGTTTCAGCGCCCGCCGATTCCCTTCCGCTTCCGCCTCCACCTCCACTGTGACGTATCATTGATGGGCGGGGCCGCGTAGTTGACGTCAAGACGCATAACGTTTAGAAAGTTGTTTTGAAACATACGCTTCATCCAATAAAACAAATAAACAAACATTTCATTCATATAATCTGAAGTTTTATATGCAGCATTTTGTATTTATATTACAAACCTATTTTTACAGCCTATGTTACATCAAAAAATGTTTTGATTGATTTATGTAATCTCTCTGCAGATTACATAAACAATTAATAAAATCGTAAAGTGATTATACAATACATAGCCTATATACATACGGAAAAGAAAAAACAAAACACACAATTAGAATTTTGATAAATACATACACAAATAAGAAAGAGGGAAAAGATTAATATGAGGATTAAACAGATAATGAAAAAGAAAAATGTTATTAAAAGATAACAAAATAAAATACAATACACAACTGTTTGCAATAATATTTATGACTAGATATTGTTCTCTCTCTCCATACTGTTATTAGAAATAGTTTATACACAATTTTAACAAATCATTCATTTATTCATTTTCCTTCAGCTTAGTCCCTTTATTCATCAGGGGTCGCCACAGCGGAATGAACCACCAACTTATCCAGCATATGTTTTACACAGCGGATGCCCTTCCAGCTGCAACCCAGTACTGGGAAACATCTATACACATTCATTCACAATTTCATTCATTCATTCATTTTCAACCGCTTTTCCGGGGCCAGGTCGCGGGGGCAGCAGTCTTAGGAGAGAACCCCAGACTTCCCTCTCCCCAGACACTTCCTCCAGCTCCTCCGGGGGGATACCGAGGCGTTCCCAAGCCAGCCGAGAGACATAGTCCCTCCAGCGTGTCCTGGGTCTTCCCCGAGGCCTCCTCCCGGTGGGACATGCCTGGAACACCTCCCTAGGTAGGCGTCCAGGAGGCATCCGAAACAGATGCCCGAGCCACCTCAGTTGACTTCTCTCTATGTGGAGGAGCAGCGGCTCTACTCCGAGCTCCTCCCGGGTGACAGAGCTCCTCACCCTATATAAGGGTGCGCCCTGCCACCCTTCGAAGGAAACTCATTTCGGCCGCTTGTATCCGAGATCTTGTCCTTTCGGTCATGACCCAAAGCTCATGACCATAGGTGAGAGTAGGAATGTAGATTGACCGGTAAATCGAGAGCTTCGCCTTTCGGCTCAGCTCCTTCTTTACCACAACGGACCGGTACATCGACCGCATTACTGCGGCCGCTGCACCAATCCGCCTGTCAATCTCACGTTCCATCCTTCCCTCACTCGTGAACAAAACCCCAAGATACTTGAACTCCTCCACCTGGGGTAAGGACTTTTCTCCAACCTGGAGATGGCAAACCACCTTTTTCCGGTGGAGCACCATGGCCTCGGACTTGGAGGTGCTGATTCTCATCCCAGCCGTGCCACACTCGGCAGCAAACCGCTCCAGTGCATGCTGAAGGTCCATGTTCGATGCAGCCAACAGAACAACATCGTCTGCGAATAACAGAGATGAAATCCTGTGGCCCCCGAACCGGACCCCCTCCAGCCCAAGGCTGCGCCTTGAAATTCTGTCCATATAAATTATGAACAGAATTGGTGACAAAGGGCAGCCCTGCCGGAGTCCAACATGCACTGGAAACAAGTCTGACTTATTGCCTGCAATGCGAACCAAACTCCTACTCTGTACATACAGGGATGAGACAGCCCTTAACAGAGCGCCTCTGACCCCATACTCCCAGAGCACCCTCCACAGAATGCCACGAGGGACACGGTCGAATGCCTTCTCCAAGTCCACAAAACACATGTGGACTGGTTGGGCATACTCCCATGAACCCTCGAGCACCCTGGTGAGGGTATAGAGCTGGTCCAGTGTACCACGGCCCGGGCGAAAACCGCATTGTTCCTCCTGGATCCTAGGTTCAACCATCGGCCGGATCCTCCTCTCCAGTACCCTGGCATAGACTTTCCCAGGGAGGCTGAGGAGTGTGATCCCCCTATAGTTGGAGCACACCCTCCGGTCCCCCTTCTTAAAAATGGGAACCACCACCCCAGTTGCCCAGTCCAGAGGTACTGTCCCCAACCTCCATGCGATATTGTAGAGACGTGTCAGCCAAGACAGCCCTACAACATCCAGAGACCTAAGATACACAGGGTGAATCTCATCCACCCCGGCTGCTTTGCCACTGCGGAGCTTGCAAACTACCTCAGTGACCTCAGCTTGGGTGATGGGCGAGTCCACTCCTGCATCCCCAGTCTCTGCTTCCTCAATGAAAGACATGTCGGTGGGGTTAAGGAGATCCTCAAAGTATTCCTTCCACCGTCCGACAACATCCCCAGTCGAGGTCAACAGCTCCCCACTTCCACTGTAAACAGTGTTGATGTGGAGCTGCTTTCCCCTCCTGAGGCGCCGAACGGTTTGCCAGAATCTCTTTGGGGCCGACCGATAGTCTTCCTCCATGGTCTCCCCGAACTCTTCCCAGGCCCGAGTTTTTGCTTCCGCAACCGCCCGGGCTGCAGCACGCTTGGTCTGTCGGTACCCATCAGCTGCCTCGGGCGTCCTGCAAGTCAACCAAGCCCTGTAGGACTCCTTCTTCAGCTTGACGGCATCCCTTACTTCCGGTGTCCACCACCGGGTTCGTGGATTGCCGCCCTGACAAGCACCACAGACCTTACGGCCACAGCTCCTCACGGCCACGTCAACAATGGAGTCGGAGAACATGGACCACTCGGTCTCAATGTCACCAGCCTCCCTCGGGATCTGGTCAAAGCTCTTCCGGAGGTGAGAGTTGAAAATCCCTCTGACTTGAGGTTCAGCCAGACGTTCCCAGAGGACCCTCACAATACGCTTGGGCCTGCCAGGTCTGTCCAGCTTTCCCCCCTCCCAGCGGATCCAACTCACCACCAGGTGGTGATCAGTTGACAGCTCTGCCCCTCTCTTTACCCGAGTGTCCAAGACATTCACAATTTAGTTTATTCAATTCACCACATGTCTTTGGACTTGTGGGGGAAACTGGAGCACCCGGAGGAAACCCATGCCAACACTGGGAAACCCAGCCGGGACTCAAACCAGCGACCTTCTTGCTGTGTGAGGCGACATTGATAACCACTGAGCCACCGTGTCACCCAATTTAAATATTATTATTATTATTATTATTGTTATTATTATTCAAAGTAATAATAAAAAAGCATTGTTGACATTTATGACCAATAAACTACATCCTCATACCACAAGATGGCGCCATGTCTTACATGTAAAAACTTGATAAAAACCAACACAAACCTATGCACTGATAAAATTAGTGTTTGAACACGAATGGTTTTGTGCATCCATTAGGAGACTCGCTGAAGTAGCTGGAAACGGAAAATGTGACAGCATATGGCTAATAATAAAATGGCCTTTAAGAAGAGGGAATGTGCTTATAAAACATTTGTCAGTTAATAATATAATTAATATATTAATTATAATTAATATATAATATATAATAATAATAATATATAATAATAATTAATAATTCCTTGATATGTTAATTTGGTTCATTTGCTCCTGATAAACCTAAAGCAACCTGGAAGTCAAGCAGGACAACAGCGAGTGTAAGTCACGTTAGATTTAAATAAACTATAAAGAAAAAGAAATTAGATAATGCTTTAGTATTTGCTGCACACACGTGCACACACTTCACGCGCGCACACATACATGCACACACACACGCGCGCATTCACAGCCTGAGAGGATGTTGTTATTACTCACTCTCTCTCTGCTGACAGTAAATGAGTGCTAATGGCAGTGATGTGATAATTGCTGTGCCACAGTGAATATGTTAACATGTAGATGAGTTTGGTGTAATTGTTTTATCAGGGTGGAATGAAATGTCTGAATGCTACGATAAAAAGGGGTTAAGTCTAGATGGCATTCAACTGCGAATACTAACATCAATATATTAGAATTTTTGTGACACTGTACAACAATAATTCACATTTTTACATTACTGTGAAGGTTGGGTTTAGGGTTGGGGTGGGGGTAGACGTTAATAAAATACTATTTAATGGGCCATTTAATAAATAATATGAATAATACTCAGTATAATTACTGTTTTTACACTACTGTGATGGTTGGGGTATGGTAGATGTTAATAAAATACAGTTTATGGATAATTGAATAAATAATATAAATAATTCTTGTTAACTTCTAGCCACAGCTGTATCCCTTCTTGTATTTTATGGTATTTTCTTAGAATGAAGCATCACATCTTAAATACATTGCATAATTTGACAAAATTGCAGCTGATTGAAAATGACTTGTAATAATAAACCTTCTATTCACACATCATGTCAAGTGTTCTCACACATCATGGCTCATACTGCTCTTCACTTAGTTTCCTTGGTAACCAAGGACATCTACTTACATAAAACTTTAATAGTGGGAAAATGTTAATTGAGGTGAAATTAAACTGTTATAAAAGCTGACACAAAATAAATGTCTAACTATCTGATTATGGTTTATGAATATCCCACTCTTTGTTTAGATAAAAATTAATTTTAAAATAAATCAATTAATTAAAATAATTAAAATAAATATGTATAATATGTAATATAAAATAAATATTTAATAAAAAATATTATTTTAATGTAAGAATATTATGAATGAATGGATGGATGGATGGATGGATGGATGGATGGATGGATGAATGAATTGACAAAAAGATAAAAGGTCAGAAACTCTTTTTTTAAGAAATGAAATACAATTAGTAAAAATGTTAATCAAATGCTGGAATAAACAAACAAAAAATCAGAAAAGTAAACTTATTAAATATTTAAAATTAGTAAACATTCAAGCAAAAAATAGGGGGAAATAAATGAATGAATGAATAAATGAATGAATATAAACTTCAGGAAACTCATTTTTAAATAAATTTGATTGAAAAGGTAGCAAATAAAATTAGTAAAAACATAAATGAAAGTAGTGATTCCCAGCACGGTGCTGGGTTGTGGATGTAAGGGCATCCGCTGTGTAAAACATATGCCAGAGTAGTTGGCGGTTCATTCTTCTGTAATGACCACTGATAAATCAGGGTCTTTGCCAAAGGAAAATGAATGAATGAATGAATGAATAAATGAAAGTATTTAAAAAAACAAATTAAAAGTTGTAAATTAATAATCAAAATTCAGCAAGATTGTCTGGGATGTGATTTAAAATAATATATTTTCAAAGAACATGTTTGAAAAGTAGAAAAAAAACTGTCAAATTGAAGTATTGGGATAAATAAATAAATAAATAAATAAATAAATAAATAAATAAATAAATAAATAAATAAATAAATAAATAAAAATATAAATGCATTTTTATAAAATCAGTTTGAGATATTGAACATAGAATTAGTCAAACATTTTTAATCAAAAACAGGAAAGAATAAATAAAAATGAAATTGAGAGTTCAACAAGCTAATTAGAAAAGAAAACCTTTGAAAAGTCCTATACCAAATAAAAAATAAAAATAAAACTACGAGTTCAACAAGTAACTAAAAAAAAAATGCTAAAAGTTGTACCAAATAAAATGCACTGCTGAGTTCCACAAAAAATCTTTCATCTTGTCCCAACACAAATCGATACATTTAATTTAATCGTTTTTACAAATTTAAGTGGATTGAACAAAACAATTGAGCTGTCCCCCCCAAAACCTTAAGAATTGTGTTTTTTCAACTCATTTTAAGTAGTTTAAACAAACAGCAAGGGTCAGTATTTGAGTGTGTCTAAAAATTCTAATTAAAACTAATATGGAAAAAACTAATATTTTTATATAATTGAAAGAATCTCTGTCCGTTTCTCATCTTATCCGTTAACACCATGTACGGCGTGTTACGCAGTGACAGTTTTCACTGACGTCTGTGCACACACGCACACACACACACACACACACACACACACACACACACACACACTCACTCACACACACGCACACACTCGACAGGATGCACGTGGGAGGAGAGAAAACGCCGGAGAGACGGCATGAATAGGAGTAGGTGGATGGAGAAATCTACTTTCCCCTATATTCCTCCTGCTCTCCCTCTCATCCTCAATCTCTTACCTGTTATGCAAGGCACTGCCTACTCTCAGCATCACAGAAAGAGCGTCTTCATTTCCAACCCTGCCAAAAATACACCCGTTCTGTCTGAACTCCTGCCACACACATATGCTAATAGCAGGCATACTCATAAAAAGGCTATTACAGATGCGCCTTGTCTTCATTAGATTGCATTACAGCTTTTATATAACGGCAGATGATGAACAGCTTGTGCACACACACAGTCAGAAGGGGAAAAAATGAAGTTAACGCTAAATCCACACACTGCGTAGACTGACTGACTGACTGAATTCAACGCAGAACTCAAAATCTGTTGACAGAGTCCAAGTCAGTTTCTAGTCCAATTTTGTGAGCCGTAGCTCCTTCTGCCTGGAGATTTGAAGTCTCTGAAATGTTTGAAAGGATTCGGCATCACCTCCTTCAGCTCCAGATGGATGGACTGAAGCTGAGAGCCAGAGAGAGAGAGACGTTTCAGAGCTCTTCTAGTCCAGGTTTACTGTGCAGCTGTGAGTACAAACACTGTCCCGGCAGGTTTTTAGAGATTAACAGCTTCAGCAAAGGGTCAAAGGTCATCACAGCTTTTTTATTTCTGTTTTCAACTAGTCCTTCAGATGCTTAAAAAAATAAGATTTCATATATTTTCTTTTATTTATTTTAGTGCTGGGCATAAAATCTTTCCCAAATACATACATCGATGTGTGTATTTATACATAATAAATATACACAGTACACACATATATTAGGTCAAAACAAGCTTTTATTTTGGATGCAATTAATCGATTATTTGAAAAAATCGATTATATGAAAATCGATTAATCATTTCCAAAATACAAGTTTGCTTTGACATAATATATGTGTATACTGTGTATATTTATTATGTATATATAAATACACACATCCATTCATATATTTGAGAAAATGTTTATTCATATTTAGAGATAATATATATATGATACAAATTATATTTAAATTTAAATATCTATGCAACAAAATAGTTTTGTATAGTTTTGTTTCTATGTATATATGTGCGTATCATATATACATAGTAAATATATATAATACACACACATATATTAAGTCAAAAGAAATGATAATATTAAATATTTTGGATGCGATTAATCTCGATTAATCTTTGCCCAGAACTTATTTTAAATTACTTTAAAGGAATTAATAAATTATTTAATGGATGATCTATAAGTAAAAACTAGAAAGATAGCAGAGATATAATAAGTATGAGAGTATATGTCACAATCAGCAGCGATCTAGCAGTTGCAGATCGCTGGAGAACTACAATCCCATCATGCACCTTACACACACACCAGTTCTCTCCCTGATTGCACACACAGAGCTGGAAGCTCATCATAGGACGATATTCATAGGACGATCACCAGGACGATAAACACACCTCACATTCACACAAAGTGCTGAGTCTTGTTTATCTGTCACATTACAACACGTTATTCTTGTCTAGTCTAGCCCTGCCTTTTGATCCTTGCCTTGTTTATGTTGTTTGCTGCCTGCACCGATCTCTTCACCTCTGACCACGACTATACTTTTGGAATACCCTCATGATACCGTTTGCTCCTGTTGACCATTGCCTGCCTGACTAAGCTATAAATAAACTGCGTTTGGACCCTCAACTCTGTTGTACCCCGACTCCTTTGTTACAGCATAAACATAAAAAACACTAATAAACATACACCCAACAACATTACTTAAATGTTGTAAATTTACATTTATAAGAATGATAAAAGTAATATGCATGTATGTATGTATAATTCAAATTATTAATAAAATTAATAATGCAATTTTAAAAGAGCTTCCAAAAGGTAGTTCCCATCTTTGTGATCCACCAATCTGCACATTTTGTAGATTTCTCTTATCACCCCAGATATTTGTTTTAATTCAACCATAAGTGCCCTGCAAAGTGAACTCCACAAGATATTCTGCCATGATTCCAGTTCAAATGGATGTTTCATTAAAATGGCATTTTAGTATGTGATATGTGAACTTAAAGGGATAGTTCACCCAAAAATAAAAATCGACTCATTATTTATTACCCTCAAGTTTTTTGGACCAATCAGATGCTCTATATTAAGAGAATGCCCCTATATGTTCCGAGTTCATATATCTGGAACATAACCAATGGATAGTAAAAAAAATAAAAATTAATGAGTGTGCACAAACATTGGTTATATTGTGTCCTGCACTTGGCCTGGCTATGCACACATATTCCATAATTTCTCCAGACATATTAGTTCTCATCATTTTCATGACTTTGTATTCATTTGTGTTTAAGAAGGTCAAGATATTGAGCATGCAAATTCGACTGACTCTCTACTCTAAGAATCTCAAGAACTACTGGCCCCAGTTTAGAGCCTGCTCTCTGACCCAATTACTGTCATAAGAATAAAAATGATTAAGCAATTAATTTCATCCCACCAAGTCTCTCTCACACTCACGAGAGTGGCACATGGACAAAATTCACATGGCTCTCAATCATAGGCCTTCCAACACACACACAAACACGCACACATACAATAACCTCAATACGCCCCCACACACACTCTCCTGCACTCTTCTACTAGCACTCACGTTTCA
Organism: Danio jaintianensis; assembly: GCA_903798115.1. Lineage (NCBI taxonomy): Eukaryota > Metazoa > Chordata > Actinopteri > Cypriniformes > Danionidae > Danio > Danio jaintianensis. The sequence continues at coordinate 11,318,734 of CAIGQV010003909.1, forward strand.
AATGCTCACACGTGTCCTAAAGAACACAATACAACAGAGGTCACAAAATTGGTCAGATTAATAGTAGATGCACTGTTATGTTTTTCCCACACACCTGAAATGCATCATCTGAATGATTCACTGCATCCCTAAAGAGCAAGTAAGCAAAGAACCATTTTTGTGTCAAGAACATTTTCAAAATCTAAAGAATTGGTTTCTTTTATAAAGAAGCTTCTGTGGAATTTAAAGTTTTACTGTAAAGTTCTTCATGAAACAGCACACTCTCAAAAATAATGGTTCCCAATTTTACAGGGATGTCATAGAAAAGGCATCTTTGGTTCCCCAAGAACCTTTCAGTCAGGGTTATTCAAGGAACCATTTATTTCTTAGTGCAAAAACAATTTCAATGATCTAAATAACCTTTTTCCACATTAAAGAACCTTTTGTAGAATTGAAATGTTCCACAGATGTTAAATATTCTTCGTGGATCCATCAATACCAATAAATCTTTATTTTTAAGATTGAAGATGCCAATAAAGAACTTTTATTTTTAAAGTGAACATCATCAGCCTGGGCGACATGGTGGTTCAGTGGTTAGCACTGTTGCCTCACAGCAAGAAGGTTGCTGGTTCGAGTCCCGGCTGGGTCAGTTGGCATTTCTGTGTGGAGTTTGCATGTTCTCCCCGTGTTCGTCTGGGTTTCCTCCGGGTGCTCCAGTTTCCCCTACAGTCCAAAGACATGCGGTATAGGTGAATTGAATAAGCTAAATTGGCCGTAGTTTATGGGTGAATGAGTGTGTATGGATGATTCCCAGTACTGGGTTGCAGCTGGAAAGGCATCCGCTGTGTAAAACATATGCTGGATAAGTTGGCGGTTCCCCTGATTATAAAGGGACTAAGGAAAACCCCTGATTAATAAAGGGACTAATAAGGAAAATGAATGAATCTTATTTACAACTGCTCATCTGAGTTCGGGGTTTTTCCATTTATTTATGCTTTTGAATTGTGTTATGAGACGTAACACAATGTTCAATTATGCAAGTATGGGCAAGACGTATGAGAACTTTTAAAGAACTAGCATGGGCTTAACAGTTTTTTTTTTTCTTTTTTTTTTTTTTGTATGGAAGAAGAACCATTTTTGGTTCCCCAAAGAGCTAAATTAGTTCTGATTATTAGTCTGATTTTACACTGATTATCCTTTTCCACTAGAATAAAGAGCCTTTCAAAAGTGTGTTTTCAATTCCCAAACCCGACTTTTGCGCTCTTATCTCAGAAGGTACAGATCAAATCTGGCGTAAAATGTTGAACAGATTTTCTCTTTGGTACTATTTCTCTATCTGCCCCCTCTTTGGTTACCATGGAAATTCAGCTGAAGGCAATTATCATCCCCCAGCAATTAGGAGAGAACGTTTCAGATTTAGCTCCAACATTTTCTGCTGTCAAACACTACAGCGGAATGCTGGCTCGTGACAACAAACACCTTGCCTAAACGCTGAGGGATAGGAAAATCAGGCGCGTTGTGGGAGCAGGTGCACCAACACAAACATTGGCTGTGTCTCAAATTCATCAAGTACCTCTCCCACACTTCGCATCATCAGCATGATTGGATTCCCGGAGCTCATCACATAAACTGACAGCGATTTTATGCAGTAGCTGTTGGCGCTCGTGCACCAGTGCCGGAGTCAGCCTACGCCCGCCGAATTTATACCGCCCCCTCCTCTATCCTCCGGTGCACAGGACGGAGAGCGCGAAGGAGACGCGTCCGCACAGAGCCGCTGTTGTCGCCGGGGATATTCCGTGTTTGTTTATAGGAACGAAAGACAAAATGGATGAAATGGAAGAGGAGTTAAAATGCCCGGTGTGCGGCTCATTTTTCCGCGAGCCGATCATCCTGCCCTGCTCGCATAATATTTGCCTGGCCTGCGCGAGAAACATCCTGGTTCAGACGCCCGACGCCGAATCCCCGCAGAGCAGCCGCGCGTCCGGCTCCGGGGTCTCCGATTATGATTACTTAGACCTGGATAAGATGAGTCTGTACAGCGAGGCAGACAGCGGATACGGCTCTTACGGCGGGTTCGTGAGTGCACCGACCACCCCCTGCCAGAAGTCCCCCAACGGGGTCCGTGTTTTCCCCCCTTCCATGCCTCCTCCACCGCAGGCGCAACACCACCTGCTGCCTCACACCGGCGTCCTGCCGCCAGTCCCGCGGAACTCCTGCCTCACCTGCCCGCAGTGCCACCGCAGCCTGACGCTGGACGACAGGGGGCTCCGGGGGTTCCCCAAGAACCGCGTTTTGGAAGGGGTGGTGGACCGGTACCAGCAGAGCAAAGCGGCCGCGCTCAAGTGTCAGCTGTGCGAAAAGAGCCCCCGCGAGGCGACTGTCATGTGCGAGCAGTGCGACGTGTTTTATTGCGACCCCTGCCGCCTCCGGTGCCACCCTCCCCGTGGCCCGCTGGCCAAACACCGTCTCGTGCCGCCGGCGCAAGGCAGAATCAGCCGCCGCGCGAGCCCGCGGAAAATTTCCACCTGCACCGAGCACGAGCTGGAAAACCTGAGTATGTACTGTGTCCAGTGTAAGACCCCCGTGTGCTACCAGTGTCTGGAGGACGGCAAACACTCCACCCATGAAGTCAAAGCGCTGGGAGCCATGTGGAAGCTCCACAAGGTGGGGAAACTGGATGAAGTTATTTATTACAATTTATCCCTCATGGTGACTAAAAAAGCATCTCCAACCAACTTGTTTGGCCTGGTCTCACTGATGAACACCCTGATTTAGATCTTGCGGGTGTTGTTTTAGCTGGTCTAAACTAGATAAAACCAGCCTAAATGTTTTATTTTCATCAGTCTTAGCAGTCTGTAGTTTAAAGGGTCTTTTATGTTTACTTCTCCTCAAGTTGGGGAGACGTATTGAAGTGTTTTATTTATTGAAAAAGCCTTTTCATGCTAGTTGCCAGCTGGCCAAAAAAAAGCATTTATAAGTAGTTTCATAGGACATCTTGGTCTAGATGTTTGGCCAGACCGAACATCAATTTCTTTAGCTGGTTACTAAATTGGTCTGCAAACCTGAGCAGCATAATATTTTTTTTCAACAGGCTGAACACCTAGGTTTTAAGTATGGCCTTGTTAGTTTAATGGAGAGATGGACAGCCCGGTTTAGATGTCTCACAGCCTAGACTGTTCTTGCTTAGCCTGACCAGCTGGACAGTGTCCTAAACCCATTTAAAATGATCTAAAACCAGCCTAAATGTTGTCTCTTTTAGTTTAAAGGATCTGTCAGAAAGTCACCCCACAAAATTTATGGAAACCGATTGAGGGTTTTATTTATTTAAAAATTCTCCAGAGACCAAGCAATCTTATTGAACTACATAGTTTTACTGGTTTAGTCTGGTCTAAATATCTCACAGCCTGGGCAGACTGAGACTAAGTTTAGCTGGTCAGCAAGCTGTTCTGCAGCTTGACCATTGCAAAGTACATTTAAACCTAAAACTAAAACCAGCTTACATGTTTTATATCAGTACATGATTTAGTGTAAGGAGTCTGTCTGTCATGTGTAGTGCAAGGTGAGGAAACTGATTGAGGCTGTTGTACATTTATTAAAAACAATCTCTGATGATGATGACCAAAAAACATCTTGAGCTTTAATCTAACAAACTGGTTTAGCCTGATGGACAATATGGTTTAGACGTGTTATATACGAGACTGGTCATCAGTTGGTTTAACTGGCCAGCAAGCATGTCTGCCAGTCTGACCAGCTGAAAGTGATTTAAACCTTTTTGAAACAGTTATAAATGTAATTTTCAGTAGGCTGGGGGCTCTGGTTTTATTATAAAGGGTCTGTCATGTTTAGTGCAGTAAGACTTGTCACTGTGATCGGCGAGACACCGCCAGTCTAATTAAAACACAGCGCACGACACAACCAGCCATGATTCAGGCCAAATGAAAAACACCAGCTCCCCAGCTTAGATTGCAGAAACAAACCAAAGCGATTCAAATTCAAGTATAAAAGATAAACATATACATGGCTGGTGTGGATTTTAAGGCTTCTGTGAGCTACAGTGCAGGTTCTAAACGTGTCAATATTCAATATATCGTGATAATGAGCATGCACAATATCGATATCATGGGCACTTAAAAATACTGTCAATAATTATTTATAATTTAAGCTTTTAGAGAGTGCTTTTTAAGAGTATTCCAATTGTTGTATTAGTGGTTGTTCATTACTGCAGACTTCATCTTAAGACTTGATAAGTGTTTTATTTTTAAACATTAACATTTTCACATGAATCTGGGCTACAACATTGAAAATTCTGTGACAACAAAGGCATTTATAAAGCTTAGTTGATGTTAATTTCTTAGTTATGGCTATTAGCACTTTAAAATCAAAAGTCATAATCAGTTTATTAAAAGGAATTAATAACCAATAAAATTTAGTTAACTATAATATGGCTATTTCTCACTGTTGATATAATAATGCATTAACGTTTGCTAATGAGACTTTAGTGTTATCTATTGAACTTTATAATCCTTTTACAATCTAATTTGTTTAAAGCATTTCTTTACTCTGAACATGTATATACAATAAAGCAAAACACTTAAGTATTTTTTGATTATTATACCTGTTAAATTAATCTTTTTTAGCGTGATGATACCATATACATTGACAAAAGCTTCCAAAATTAATTGCAAGAAGAAAATTTGATACTGGCAGAAGCACATTCACTGCTCTTAGTGCTCCGCTGAGGTTGTGTCTCTCTCAAAATATCAGTCGATGAGAATTCAGCCAACCCTGATGCTCATCGTAACTGTGTGTGTCTGGATTCCTCTGGGAATGTGTAAAACTGTGGCCTGTTGTGGTAGCAACATGATACAGCGAGGCAGAGCTGATTTACTGTCTGTCTGGGTGAAGGAGAAAAGAGCGTTTCCAATGGAGAGCCCAGGAATGAGGAAAGAGTCTCCTCTCTCTCTCAGAGTCCTGATGTGTCGCCTCATAAACTGTGGATTAATTTAGCAATAAACCCTCAGCATGACAACTTCATTTAATCAGAAGCCATAAACATGAGAAAGCAGCAGTCAGGGAGATGATGGATCAATAAGCACATGGTTTAACACGCTTACAGGTTACGTCACTTCATTAATCTCTCCGTTTAGAAAATTGTGCTTTAATATTTAAATTGTGTGTGATATGATTAGCTTATCTTTAATGTCATGTTATAGGTGATTAAAAATACACGAATTATATTAAATATATGTTTCATAAACTAAACTCTAAGCCCAGATTTTGCTACAAGTGCTATAATTAAAACAGTATAAAAATCGATATTCATTTTAAGATTTGTACTTGGTTATTGGTGTTTTTAAAGATTCATATTATGAGTGATTTAATGAAACGGTAAAGATATAGGTTGCAAATAAGTATTTTATATATATGAATGATTATAGGGCGACACGGTGGGTCAGTGGTTAGCATTGTCGCCTCACTGCAAGAAGGTCGCTGGTTCAAGTCCCGACTGGGTCAGTTGGCATTTCTGTGTGGAGTTTGCATGTTCTCCCTGTGTTGGCGTGGGTTTCCTCCGGGTGCTCCGGTTTCCCCCACAGTCCAAAGACATGCACTATAGGGGAATTAAATAAACTAAATTGGCCGTAGTGTACTGGGTTGCAGCTGGAAGGGCATCCGCTGTATAAACATATGCTGGATAAGTTGGCAGTTCATTTCGCTGTGGCGACCCCTGATGAATAAAGGGACAAAGCCGAAGGAAAATTAATGAATGATCATTAACGATCAAATGATTTTAGAATATTATAAAAAAATAACCTTATCAGACAAAATGCTTTTTTATATCCTTCAAAGATTCGTGAAATTACAACATTAAAAATGGTCGATTAAAACAGATTTTCTGCTGAATATTTTTGTTTTAAACATTGTTCATTATAATAATAATAATAAATTTTATTTTTTAATGTCTTTTCTGCATGCCTGAATGGTTTCTGAAGGATGAAAAAGAAGCTTTGCCATCAGAACAATAAATGACATTTTGAAATATATAGATAAAATAGAAAAGAAATAGTTAATTGTAAAAACATTTCACAAAGAAATACAATTTTAATAGTTTTTTTTCCTATCAAATAAATGCAGACATGGATTTTTTACTTGTCATCAGTTGTCGAACGCTGACTGATAAATATACATTTTAAATTTATTGTTGTTTCTTGATTTTTATTTAGTAGATTTACTGACTTGACGTCAATCATTTGGTGCTGATATTCATTCACCCCTCAGTCATTTTAGAAGTGGATACACTTTTCATGGAGAGAGCAAAAAAAGTTAGGTTTAGTGCTAGGAAAACAATTCATATTTAATAACCCTAATAACACTGTATATTACTCCATGTTTTGAGCTACATTATTTAGTCTGTTTGGTTCCATTACCCTCTCTTCAGTTCTACATGTGTGATGTTATGGCTGTATAATATCAGTTTGAACTGGGACAGCAGAAGCATCATGGCAGACCCAAATACGGCTTCCCCCTTTTAGCACCTGGGACACACACACACACACACACACACACACACACACACACACACACACACACACACACACACACACACACACACACACTCACACATGCATACTGTATATACGCAAAGCAGATCTTGGATCAGTGTCCTCTACTGGTCCCATCTGTAGCTATTTCACTGAACACTAGCAAGCTGGCCTCATATCAGAGGAAAATTGCCTCTTTCCGCACTGCAGACACTTGCTAGTCATTCACTAAACAGATTGTAGTTTTGCTGAAGCCTCAGGGCACCATATGCTTCTCTTTCTCTTCTTTTCTCCAACTATCTCTCCATGTCACATGCAAACACACTTGCACAGCAAGCAGGAAATTGGGCCTGTGATGCACTGATGCTCTGACAGATTTTTCTACCTTTTTACAAGGAAGTAGTTTTGCAACTGTGCAAAAATATTTTTTAGTCTGCCAAATATCTAGAGAGCTGGGTGTCATATGAAATGAGCTGACATGCATGTGGATCACATATTTTATTTTCCAAAAAGCACTTGCTCAACTGTAAACTGAAATGGTCCCCCCCCCAAAATAACAAATTTGATTTTGGAATTGGTTTCTCACTCGTGCAATTGTTTAAAGTAAATAAATAAATTTGTTTTGTATTACTGTAAACTATGTGTAATGTTCAAATACACAAATGAGGCATTATCTGGGTTAATATGCACTGTTTTGCATACATTTCCTGAATGGAAACATTTAAATTGGATAAATTAATTCATTTGTTGGTTTTTAATTTGCCAGAGTTAGCGATGACTGGATATATATTTTTATCATTGCATCAATTATAAAATACAGTCAGCAGCCTGAAATGTTTTTTTTTTCTTGTTTTGTTTGTTAGATTATTTAATCCTTTATAAGGCACTCACTGAAATACTCATTGGAAAAGCACTGGACTTTTACTTGAGGTTATTACAATATTTTGAAGTCTTTCATGGCTTAAAAGATTATATTGTAATGTAATCAATGTCAAAATGAAGTTAATTACCATGGTTCTTTGATTGATAAAGGGTTAACTTATGGACACTGTGGCAATGGTGTCCTTATTGCATCCAAACTCTAGAGAGTCCTTTATCTGGTGATTTCAGCTGCCATTTACGACAAAAGACATAAATATAGTATGTTTCTGTAACACTTGAGGTTATTACAGTATTTTGAAGTGTTTTATGGCTTAAAAAATTATATTGTGATGTAATCAATGTCAAAATGAAGTTAATTACCATGGTTTTTTGCCTGATAAAGGGTTAATGGGTACTGTGTGTGGCAATGGTGTCCTTATTGCATCCTGACTCCTAGAGAGTCCTTTCTTATCTGGAGATAATTTACGACAAAAGACATAAATATAGTATGTTTCTGTAACACTGCCCCTGCTGGGCTCTGATTATATGACTCTCATTGTAGGTGTAAGTGTGCTGGTGTGTAGTGCTGTGGGTGTGAGTAAAGCTGTAATGTGCTCGGCTTTGGTGTGTAAGGCTGTCACATGTAGGCCTCTGTAGTGTATAGGCTTTAATGTAGTATGTAGGCCATGGAAAAAAATTTGGAGCACTGAGTTTCAGCCCTTGTCCTGCCATTTTGTTCCTCGTTTGAGAACAGACCACAAATGAAAGTGGAGGTCTCTTGGCGGATGGTTGTCATAGCAATGCTCGAACATTTATAATGGGATATTTTTCCCACTCCAAAGCTCCAACGTTTCACTAAGCCTGACGCACACACATACGCACATTCCTCGTCCCGTTCTCACCCACTCTCCAAATGACAGATTTAATGACTAACCTCTCGCAAATTATGTCACTTCCTCTCTTAACTTTCTATACACATTTAGCGTTGAGTACTGATTCCCCATTATAGCATTGTTAAACTGCTAAAGGTGTTTAATGTGAAATTGTTAAGAGGAATGAAATGAATTACATTAACAAAATATGATTCAATATTGTTTTTAATAAAACTTTGCATAGGATATGCAACCTTCATTTATAAGCTCCTTTGTACATGTAATTAGAAAATGTGTCAAAATAAACAAACGTCTGAAAGTTTGAAGTACTTTTAACATGATCCTGCACATTGCTATCATCTTTTAGCATAACGCTAACAAATAGCCACTTTTAAAAACTTTGATTCTGATAAATAGATAGATGCATGTTAACATGATTTAGCCCATTGCTAGCATGTTTTATCAGGTTGCTAGCATTGTACATTATAGCATTTTTAGCATGTCAACATGATTTGGGACATTGTTTGCATGTTTTGTAATGTTGTTAACATGATCCTGCACATTATTAACTAAACATAGGCATGTTTTTCAGCTTCCCCCTAGACCAGAGATGCCCAAAGTAGGGCCCGTGGGCCAAAGTTGGCCCATTGTAAGCTTTGATTTGGCCCACCATCCCATCTGAGAGGAGAGAATGATGGAGAGTGTTGGGGCGAATGACTTTAACACAGAAATTGGCATTCCTAATTTAACGTAAACTTTTTTTTAACGTAACCTCTTTTGTTTTATTGCTGAGCTACAAAAAAGCAAACTGAAATTAAAATGCTGTTACTCGACGGATAGAGGACTATGCAGAAGGCACTGGCGAGCAAATCAAGGCAAATACTAGTGTAATTCTGTTATAAATGAGATTATTTTGTTTTTACTGTAATAAGTTCATTATAAAATGTAATAAAAATACTGTATTAGTTAATATAAAGCAATGTTTCCTAGTCATTTTTAAATATTATTAAATAAATTAGGAATTTACCCATGGCAACTATATTTACCTTCGGCACACTAGCCTCAATCAAGTTTGGTTTTTGGCCCTTCATAAGAAAAAGTTTGGGCACCCCTGATTTGGACAGACAGACAGACAGATATATCTTAGCGACATGCCAGGTCATGCTGCAAACTTGTTAACAAGTTTTTAACAAATTGCTAGCATTAATTTTAAGTTAGCAAATTTCAACAGATGTAAACATATGTAGCATGCTGTTAACATGATTTAACCCATTGCTAACATGTTTTATGTCATTAGCATAATATATTTATAGCATTTTTAACACACCAACATTATTTGGGGCATTATTTCCATGTATTTGAATGCTGTTAACATGATCCTGCATATTGTTAACATAGATTACGTAGATAACATAAAGTGGAAACTAGATTTAGAAAAACAGTTATTTAGAAAGATTATCAACCAGAGCAGTTTGGTGGTTTTAGCTTTTTATTAAATCTTTTTCAAATAAAGTCTGCTTTAATGTACTTTCTATTCATCTTGCATCACATTTTACACAGAAATATTACACTCTTTATACTATAGTCTGTATGTCTCATCTCTCTCTGTCTTCATGTTTTCAGGGACAACTCTCTCAAGCACTGAATGTTCTGTCTGATCGGGCCACAGAGGCTAAAGAGTTTCTGGTGCAGCTCAGAAATATGGTCCAACACATACAGGTACAACACTTACACACTCACACCTGTGCAGTGAAATATCAAACCTTTATAATGATCTGATTCTTTCCTGTTGGTGTGTTTCAGGAGAATGGAGTTGAATTTGAGGCGTGTTTGGTGGCCCAGTGTGATGCTCTGATTGAAGCTCTGAACCGCAGGAAAGCACAGCTTCTCAGCAGAGTAACCAAAGAACATGAACACAAACTCTCAGTAAGCACAACCACACACACAACTTTCTCAAAGATTATCTTTCAGAGAAAAACAGTGTATGACAGTTTTAAGAACTGTAGTAAAATGAAAAGCTGGGTGCATTGACAACTATGGTATCTCTAGTCATACCGTTCCATATTATTCTATTTTAAGGGTTCATCAATTGGCTATTGAGGTCTACTATAAAAAGTGTACTGCCATTCAAAGTCAAAGACAGAGTATGTTTTCATTTTCTCAAATATACTTTGTAGCATCTGAATCATTTGTATCACTTCCAGGCAGAGGTATGTGACAATACATTCAACCAGATTCCTTTCATATAAAGTAGTAAACCCTCATGTGGTTGAATGCGTTCAAACAGCTACAAAATATGCCTACTTTCCACTGGCTGACCTAATTTTGAAATATTAAGGGATGTAATTTGTGTCTGTGATCCGACTGACCAAAGACATCTTAATGCCAGCTGTGAATAGGGCCAGGTATTAAGATAGCTTTCTGTGCTATTTTGGAGAATTTGATTACCCAAATCCCACAATTCACAATTTGATTTCTTAATGGCAGGTTTAGTGACTGCCACCTTGAGGGTTTTCCAGCATGTGTTAATAGAGGTGATAAATAAATTAGATGCAAGGGGATTCATGTCATTCTTGTCATTTTTCAGTAATACTCATCAGTAGTAGGTGTAGTAGAACTTTATATAAAGTTCCAGACTGTCAATCAGAACTTAGTCTTTTGTTTTCTTCATTTTACAGCCATTTCATTTATATATTAAACAAGTCATAATCCAATGCTGGATTACAAAATTGCATACTACAGTACTTGTGTAGGTACTATAATTAAATATGAATTACTACACGGATGTTAGAAAATTACATTGTATATAGTACATTGTAAAAAAAAACAACATAGGCTCATTCTGAAAACGTAGCCCTATATACATTTCTGGAGATTCCGAATTATGTAGCCATGAACACCAAACGCGAATGGCACTCACAAGAGAAATTTGAGATCTCAAAAAGCGTACACAGCGGCCTCTGGTGGATTCGCTTACCTCCTGGGACGTATTTGGCGCTCTTCAGAAATGTATATAGCGGTACATTTTCAGAATGAGCCTGGGTTGGTTTTTGTAGCGTAATCTACAACACAAACCCAGACAATATATCACTTTAAACTATTAAAAATGTTAATAAAAGTCACTTTTTCAAACTTTTCAAGGTTAAAAGCTGTTGCAAGAAAGCTCAAGGTCCCATAATGCAATTCAAAAGCATAAATAAATGGGAAAAAATAAAAGCATGAATCACAAAATACAGAAAGTTGCTAATTTATGGATATTTTTTTACAGTATATGAATGTGAGTAGTATGAATAAAATTTGTACATACTACAGTACATCTGCCCTTTATCGTTGTCACATGACCTGTTCGCGTCAGTTGCGTAGCTTCACTGTTCACTCCCATTCATAAATTCTCTCGCGTGGCCTCATGGGATAGTAAAGTGTCCATTGGATGTGCACTTCAGAAAGAAGTAGGGCATTTCGGTACTTCTCACTTACTGTTCATCGAATACTATGAATTTAGACATACTAACTTATCTCACATACTGCTTTTCACATACTAAATAGCAGGGAAGAAGGGGATTTTGGATGATTTTGAAACTAAAAGATGATGTTGTGCTGACAATATTGGACCTTACAATGATATTGCACCACAAAAGTATCAGTAATAGTTTTCATTACATTTTCCTATTGCTTTTTCTGTTATTATACAGATTGCTTTACTCAATACTTATGGAGGATGTAGGCTGTCATATACAGATGGAGAAGTTTACATTGGTCTTACACAAAGCATGACAAAGCATAAGGGAATACACTTAATTGATCAAGGATAACACAGTAAAGTTTTAAAAACAAAACTTATTTCTATTGTGGTGCTTAAAGCAAAGTTTATCCAAAGCTGTCCTTTCAAATATTTAAATATGCAAAAAATGTTAGCCAATGTAAATACACATAAAAAGCAGTTCAAGACTCCTTTAAATGTGATTAACTAACATTTCGCATTAGAGCAACAGATGTCCGGCCAAACTATGTTTTTTCTTTCTGTTTTCCCATTATAAATTCATTAAATGTCTTTTCTGCCAGCATTGGATATAGAATGGAGCTTCAGGCGCAGGGTTAATCATCAGCCATTGTTGCCGTGTCAGAACAGCCTGTTTCAAAACCAAGCTTCTGTGTCATATGAGAAGGTTTTCTTCCACGGAGGGAAAGAACGCAGTGTAGTGGTTAAAAATCTGGGCTATGAACAGGTTTAACCTCGAGTCATTGTGTCCTTGAATAAGACTCTGAATCTCAGGCAGCTCCAGTGAGACTGACTGCACCTATAGTTAGTCTGCTGCAATTCTGTCTGGTTAAAATGCAGCTGCGAACTGCCAAGAAACAAAATGCCTTTCATTATTGAGTTCATCTGCCCAATAGTGTAATGACATGTTTCTGGTTTTGTTGGCTCTTGTTGATAAATAACTTTTCCAGAGTAAAATGCATACATAGTCTAAATAAATATGGTGATTTATTTATTTTTGATCATCCTTTCTATAATTTGTCAAAGTAGTTTCTTTACTCGTTGTTCAATGAAATAAGAGAAAATCAGTTTTTAAACAAGTGGTTCAGGGTCAGTAGATTTCTCTTTCTTTAAAAGTTGGATTACGTTGGCGCAATAGCCTAGTGGTTAGCGCGCTGACATATGGTGCGGTAGCACTTCAGGGCGTCCCGAGTTCGAATCCCGGCTCGAGGACATTTCCTGACCCTACCCCCCCTCTCTCTCTCCCACTTCGCTTCTTGTCTAATTACTGTCCTATCTAATATAGGCAAAAAGGCCAAAAAAAAAAAAAAAAAAAATTGGATTACAATTGATGAGAAGTGAAAAATACAATTGTTAAATTAAGTAAAAAAAACAAAAAACATTATGATAATCTCACAATGAATATAAATGTACGTTTTTTTTGATCATTTTTTTAATTTATGCAAAATCTAAATAAAAAAATATTTTATTAATTTTAATAAGTCATTATTCATAAACATAGTAAAGAACATAGTAAGCTTTTAATGATCATATTTTATATAATATTTTCTTATTTATACAAACAAAACTGTGACTTTATAAAATTGTGGCTATAAAAAAAAAAAAGAATCTAACCAAATTTTATGAACTATTTTATGTCAAATATAATTTTTTTTAGGTAGACTCTGCTATGGTGAATAAATTATTTAATGAATTAAATTATGCTACCATTTTTACAGTAATTTATGCATAGATTTCTTGCATTTAGTTTGATATTATTGTGTATAATAATAATAATTATTATAATAATAATAATAATAATTATTATTATTATTATTATCTGTCTAGTCCATTAACATTACTGTTACTTTTGGCATACTAAAATGGTCCTGGTATCCTCTGCTAACAGTAGCATATGAGAACTGATGCTTTTGCCGGCATCTTATGTAGGCCTATTCTCTCCTTCGGTCTCCATGGTGCCACAGGCCTGTTTCCATGGTTACAAAGATGCTGGGCTTCTAGCTTTGTCCAGTGAATCTGCGAGACGACACAGCATTTCTTCACTTTTTCATTTTTCTAATGTAAATGTCCTTGTAAATGGCATTTTTTTGTGAGTGTGTGGACTGCAGCATTGAAACAGAGTTCACTTGGACATCATTATCCTGAACCATCAGTAGTTTTCAGTAAAATGTGAAAATTCACTTTTTCCTAAGCTGTCAGTGTGTTTCAGAGATTGGATGAGATGACAGGCTGCGCAGTCAGCTAAAATGTTGTTGACTTTCATTTTTATGAAAACAGTATGGGTGATGTATATTGCATTACCAAATATGATTGAGGTCTTGTCCATGAATTGTGCAATAAGTCAATATATTGATTATTGTGATATTGAGATTAAGTGACAAGCCTAATGGTGATATCTATGAGTACTTTTTTTACTCTATTTATCTGCAGCATCTTGCCTTAAAGGAATAGTTCCCTAATGAAATGAAAATTACCTTCTTCTGACCTTCTTCTTTTAATGGTACGGCAGCAAAGTTCCTTGATTATTACACCAGAATCAGATTACAGTTTCTACCCATATTAACCTAGAAAATAGCAACTTTACATTTTCTGTTGGTCTTAGTACGCAATGTAACTACAAAGAGTCAAGCTTTGAATAGGAAAATTATCTAAACTTTTTTTTTTTTTTTGAGTAATATGCTAATGGTCTAATCCGCTTCAATGATTTATGCTAAGCTAAGCTAACTCTAAGAAACTCTTAAGAAAACTCAACTTGTAAAATGAGCTTGTTTCCAAAAAAAAGTGGACTGTTCCTTTAGGGCAAACAATGTACAACATTAATAAAAATAAACATTGTAAATGTTGTTGCTGGGTTCACACCAAAAGCTCAATTAAGTATTTGTGCAAGTATATTACATACAAAGTCAATGCAAATGTGCAAAAATAGGCAAATTTCCAGCGGGTGGCATGGATGACACGAAATGCGTAAAGTGTTTGTGGCGAATGAGCAGAATTACCTCAGTTGCGTCTTCTGCACACATTCAAGTAATTCAACCTGACCAGAAATATCGCAAAAAAACATCCCACAATAGAGTGACTGACGCGATGCTCTGCGTTTATTTTGAACCCAGCATAAAGTCTGTCTTTGCTGGTTTAAACTGTAAGTTACGTCCACCCACCAACCCTTCCTAGTCTGTCAATTTAGAATAGTTCAGTCTGCTTCTGTCTCATTCTGCATTGGAATGGTTCTCGTAAAAAAAGTGCTCTATGTTGGAATCATTTCACTATGGTTAGATTCTCTTAGAGGACTCGTGTGTGCGTCAGTGTGTACGTGTGTATCATGTAAAGAAGATATGGCCGATATGAAGTAGAGGTAGGAGGGACACTTACAGACACAAGCATGCATCCATTGAAAAACACAAACACAAAGTGCTGATGGGTTTTAGTAGTATTGTGGGGTTGTGTGTGTCTGTGTGCATGTGTGTTAAAGGTCAGTGATGTGTATTGCTGCTCAGAGAGGATGCTTAGAAAGGGTCCTGCTGTTGCCTAGCAACTCAGCCTCAGCACCACTATCACAGATTCATTCTCTTTCTCTTCTTTTTCTGCCGTTTCATCTTGTTTTTGTTTTTTTTTCTCAGGTGGTTCGTGATCAGATCTCGCACTGCACGGTGAAGCTGAGGCAGACCACAGGACTAATGGAGTACTGTCTGGAGGTTATCAAAGAGAATGATCCCAGCGGCTTCCTGCAGGTCCGAGACATTTAACATCACACTAACCAAGCTTATCTGCTGATGCTGGCCGAAAGTTAGAGCTCATATATAATAGAGAAAGATCTGAGGGAACTTTTAATGGATGAGAAAGTATAAGATCTGTTTTAAAGGTGTACAAAGATCACGATCAATTTGACATGAAGCTAATTGGATTTTTGGATTTGGACTGCTTTTCTGAAATTCCTATTGTCTAGTGGATATTTCATCAGAGAGTACTGCAGAAAATATTTATTTTATCAAACTTTATTGACTAAATATGAATTAAATTTGTCTTTGCAATCATTTAAGTTAATCCTTGAAAACAATTAGTTAAAACTGAATATTTTATAATGTTGGACCTTTAGCAAATCTCAAATTAATTTACCTATTCATGTTGTATATTGTTTCATACTTTATTAATGTGTGATTCCTAACTTCACTTATAGCAATGTGAATTTTAGTTTTGAGTGTTCCCCTTTAAAAAGAAATTAAATAGTAAAAAAAATAATAATAATTTTGTAATGCCTAAGTTCACTTTGTGGCATTTTGAAGTTCATTTTAGTTTTAACTTCTAGGGTTTTATTTAACATGTAAAAATGTTACACATAGTAGTGTTTTTATAAAATTAGAAAATATATCAGCCATTATTTTTTACTGTATAAATTTATGATTTCTCAATTTATCTATATTTATATATTAGACATTTATCAGTTATAACCATAGCAGAAAATTTGAAAGGCCATAATTTGAAAGTCATAATAGACATTGCTGTTGTGAATATTGTGCAGAAATTGCTTGCAAGCCAGTGTAATATTATCACATATGTTAATGATTTCATTGTGGAACTTTGCACTCTCGCCACAGTGGAATGAACCGCCAACTTTTTTGGCATATGTTTTATGCAGTGGATGCCCTTCCAGCCGCAACCCAGTATTGAGAAACACCCACACACCCTCACATTCACACACACACTCAAACACTATGGCCAATTTTTTTTAATTAGCATTAATTAAAATGCTTATCAAATCCTCATAAATATGTAAAAAGTTTGTGTGAAGAGTGCGTTTTTCCAAACTCCTGCTCAATGACACCTTCGCCTTTCAAAACTTTCCTGATCACAGACGGTTTCCAGCTCCGAGGACTCTTATTAAATTAACAGAAGGTCATGCATTTACATAAGGGTAGTACTTCATTAATGTGACTTAATAGCGTGTAATGTATTCTGAATGCAGATCTCGGATGCTCTGATCAGACGGGTCCATATGACGGAGAATCAGTGGGGGAAAGGCTCTCTGACCCCCCGCATGAGCAGTGACTTTGACCTGACGCTGGACAGTGGGCCTCTCTTGCAGACCATACACCAGCTAGACTTTGTACAGATGAAGGGTGAGCCAATCTTTCTCTCTGTCTATCTATCTGTCGATCTGTTTCAGCGTGGTTTGTAAATGAATGAGGTCTGTGGGTTCTTAAGTATTGTGCAATATTAATGGCTACAAATGCAACTCATTGTATATGCATTTTTGTTCCATGCAGCAGTTGGTTAATGCTTTTTGCTGCATTTTCAGTAATAAGAATTCATGAGTATCAATTTATGAAAGATGGATAACTTTTGCTCTACATGAATTTGAGCATGACTTTGTAAATGGATTAGGTAAGCTACTATATATGAAATAGACTTTCAGGGTCAAATTTAAGAGTATTTAAGACCTTTTTAGGACTATTATGAATGAAATTTGAGATCTATATCATGACAAAAAATGAGAAAATTGCTTGAAATGTCAATTTATTTATTCAAACTGATCATTACTTGCAAATACATTTCAGTTAAACATTTTTAGACTGTTTGAGACCTCACAGAACCTGGCCAGTATTACAATTTTTGTTATTCTATTCTAATATTTGTTATTTTGTTATTCAGATCTGTTTTAAGAGGGTTACGCTACTGTTTTGATATAGCATAGCGCAAATAATATAAAAAAATATCATTCCGAATATGGACTCCTCAGCAATAAGTGATCTGCGAGCTCCTTTTTGCCTGTCAGTTGAAGTGTCGGTGATGCAGTGTTGCTATTTATATTTATATGCATTTATATCTATTTAAACGTAAAACAAACAAAAGCAAAGCCATGAAATTGAACAAAAATAAGTTACAATTTTATATTTTGCAAATAGGATACTGAATCGCTAACCCCAAAATCATCTTCACACAGTATTAACTCTCAAATTACTTTAGTAATGCTGTCACATTATGTTTTTAATTATTAGTTGTCACCCTCATGTCGTTAACAAACCCCTGAGACAAATTAAGATTATTTTAAATGTAGTTCTAGAGCTCTCTCATCCTCCATTAACAGTAATGTTCCAGAGACGTTTAAAATTCAGAAAAGGGACCTTATGAAACTATAAATACCATTTTGTTCAGTTATGTCTCCTACATAAGGTCAGGGTGTGTGTTTATTATGGCCCTGTTAAATATGGCCCTGTATGAAGTAGCACCCTCACCTGACATGAAAAGAGAAGACATAGGCAAACCAAATCATATTTACATTTTTTTGCTGCAGAGAGGTGTTTTTGGAGCTTTGTATGACTACAGTTGAACCACTGAAGTCACATAGAAATATTTGACAATGTTTTTTTTTTTTCTTGTCTTGATATTGAACTAGGCTTGTCAACAGTATCGACTTCGGTACTAATTGTTACTGAAATTTTAAAAACGTCAATTTCCAAACATTTGGAGCGCTGTTGAGCAAGTTCTTAAACACCGTGTTGATCAGCTGATACGTCTATGAGCTGACATAAGAGCGCTCCATGTATCTGTGTTTGCACTTGATGAACAGAGGTGAAGAGGAAAATCAATGACCTTCACAGCCAATCACAGTCATATCTGTTGAGCATGGCCAATCAGCGGTGTTTCAGAGCGTGCTCAACAGCGCTCAAATGTTACCAGGACGTTTTTAAAAACTCAGTACCAATTACTACTGAAATCGATACTTTTACCTACTCTACTTTGTACATGTCTTGACCATTATTGTCTATGGATGATCAGAGAGCTCTCTGATTTCAACTATAAAATATTTGTGTTCTGAAGATGGTTTTAAAGGTTTAGAACAACACGAGGGTGAGTAATTAATAACAGTTTTCGTTTTGGGGTGAATTCATCCTTCAAACTTGACAGGTTCAAAGACAGAGCTTATAATAACTGGATCTGGCAACATGACAGAGCAGAGGCTGCAGCTGCTATGAATCTGCGCCATCAATTTATTCACCAACATGATTTTAAATACAGTTGAAGTCACAATTATTCGACCGCCTGTGATTTATTTTTTTTTTTTTTTTTTTTTTTTTTTTACAATTTTTCCCAAACAAGGATTAACAGAGCATGAAACTTTCCACAGTATTTCGTAAAATATTTTTTCTTCTGGAAAAAGTCTTATTTGTTTTATTTCAGCTAAAATGAAAGCATTTTTTGAAAACTATTTTAAGCAATAATTTTTTTTTACTGTCTACAGAACAAACTATTATGTTTAGAAATGTGTTGAAAAAACCTTCTTTCTGTTAAAGAGGAATTGGGGAAAAATATCCAGGGGGGCTAATAATTCAGGAGGGATAATAATTCTGACTTTATTCATTCATTCATTTTCTTTTCGACTTAGTCCCTTTATTAATTTGGGGTCGCCACAGCGGAATGAACCGCCAACTTATCCAGTATATGTTTTACGCAGCGGATGCCCTTCCAGCCGCAAGCCATCACAGGGAAACATCCATACACACTTATTCACACACTACGGACAATTTAGCCTACCCAATTCACTTATAGTGCATGTCTTTGGACTTGTGGTGGAAACCGGAGCACCCGGAGGAAACCCACACCAACACGGGGAGAACATGCAAACTCCACACAGAAACGCCAACTGACCCAGCCGAGGTTTGAACCAGCGACCTTCTTGCTGTGAGGCGAACATGTTACCCACTGCTACCCATTCTGACTTTAACTTTACTTTATTATTCAAACATAGAACTTTGTTTTTGAACATGATCAAATGATTGAGATCTTGCCTGTGTTTGTGCCTGATTGGGTGTTTCCTTCATTTCTGCATAGCTTTCCTTAATGACACAGTAGGACAGAACACTGGACCCAGAATAACTCTGTCTTTGTTTTTTGGCTGTGTGTGTGTGTGTGTGTGTGTGTGTGTGTGTGTGTGTGCGTGCGTGCGTGCGTGCGTGCGTGCGTGCGTGCGTGTGTGTGCATGTGTGTGCGTGTGTGTAGTTCCAGCTGCTCCTATTCTTCAGTTAGAGGAGTGCTGCACTCAAACCAGCAGCGCCACTCTGTCCTGGAAACAGCCGCCTCTCTCCACCATCGCTGTGGATGGTTATATTCTAGAGCTGGATGATGGCACTGGAGGCCAGTTCAGAGTGAGTCGCATATACTGTACATACAGTAAAGCTTTCTGCATTAATCACATTCTCTGGATTATTCCGCTTTCAATAAAACATATGACGTGAGGTGTTGCTTCCAAGTATCTGTTATTAAAGAATAACCTATTTAAGTGTTTCATATTTTATATGCAGTGCTTAGCATAATTGAGTACACCCCATTTTGAAACTGAATATTTTTATCCATTTCTCATTGAATGTAGGTAATATTTTGGTGCTTTTGAACAAAACATATATATTAAACAGATATATTTATTAAAATAATATTTTAGTCACTGAACAACTTTAGAAATAGAAAGATAGTTGGTGCAAATGGCACAGTGGAAAGTGCATCGACACATGCACTCCGGTGCGCATGGCGACCTGAGTTCGATTCCCGCCTCGAGGTCCTATGCCGATCCTTCCCGGTTGTTTCTAGATCAGATATGGTTGCGGCTGGAAGTTAACGAAAATTATTTATATTATTTATCAAATTTCCCATTAGTTGTATTTTATTAACATCAACCCCCACCCCAACCCTAAAGCCAACTGTCACAGTAACGTAAAAACAGTAGTTGTACCGAGTATTATTTATGTTATCTATTAAATTACCCAATAAATTGTGTTTTTTAACATCTACCCCTACCCTAACCCTAAATCCAACCGTCACAGTACTGTAAAATATTAATTATTGTTATACAGGGTCTATAAAAAATGCTGCTATATTGATGTGCATATCGCACTTCCAGGCGGCCGTGTATCCTATCTAGGCTTTACCATCCTTCCCCATCCTGCCCTGTCAATTCTCTCTACTGTCCTATCCAATAAAGGTGAAAACCCAAAAAGAATATATATATATTTTTTAAATAAATAGAAAGATAATACATTTAAATGCCAAATATTGCAAAAAACAATTCTACAAAAGTTTAGATATTTTTTGGTTCTCTCGATTTTTGCTCTTTTTAAAAAACGGTATTTAATATTTTTCCATAACATATAAATTTGGACTACTAATTTTTGGATCTTTATCGTAAATTATTTTGTTAGATTAACTTCAGATTTGGCTTCAATACTGAATGATCTAATGTATATGCAGAAAAATAATATTGTAAAGCTTCCTATAGAAAATATTCATTTAAATGAGAGATTGGTGAGGGGTGTACTCATATATGCTGAGCATCGTATATACAAAATTGTATAAATCTGTAAATGCATAAAATATTAAAATTATTTAAAAATAATTCTTCTTTTCACATTTGTTTCTTATAGAAAATAGTAATACATGACAAGAAATATAAAAAATATATATACAATCACGTGCAGCATTTTAAAGTGTCCAATTTTTTATTTATAAAAATATTGTTTTTACAAATAATATTAGAACAATCAAATAAAAAATAGGTATCCCTCCTCACTGCATCTTCCTGTTAAGAAAGATACAGTACATGACCAATGATTAAAAATACATCATTCATTTATTCATTCATTTTCTTTTCGGCTTAGTCCCTTTATTAATCTGGGGTCACCACAGCGGAATGAACCACCAACTTATCCAGCATATGTTTTATGCAGCGGATGCCCTTCCAGCTGCAACCCATCACTGGGAAACATCCATACACACTCATTCACTACAGACAATTTAGCTTACCCAATTCACCTGTACCGCATGTCTTTGGACTTGTGGGGGAAACTGGAGCACCCGGAGGAAACCCACGCGAACACGGGGAGAACATGCAAACTCCACACAAAAAATGCCAACTGACCCACCCGAGGCTCGAATCAGCAATCTTCTTGCTGTGAGGCGATCGTTCTACCCACTGCGCCACCGTGGCGGCCATTAAAAATACAAAATCGTGTTTTTATTAATAAAACAATAAATGAGAAATAATATTAATATTATCCAAACAATATTGGGCGGCGCGGTGGCGCAGTGGGTAGCGCTGTCGCCTCACAGCAAAAAGCCACCATGCCGCCCCGCTTGTAATGTCTATCAGTAAATTTTGTAATTGCATGCATTTATTTTTAGAATGAAATCATGCAAAATATTGTGAGGAAAGAATCAAGTTTCACATTCATAGCAGCATGCACCAAGCAAAATCGCTATAATAATGACTGTTCCAAACAAATGGAAACCCAGAGAGCCCATGCATTATTATTTTTTTGGTCTAGTATAATTTTTCATTTTTTGATGTGGACACAACATGAATCTTAGATGCGGTGTTTCTGGCTCAGTGATCTGAGCAATAGATTCCTGAGAAAGGACAAAAAAATGGAGTGTGTGATTTATTCATTTGTACACACAGACACACACACTCATTCAATGTCAGAGTGTATTGTATTATAGTTTGTCTTTTGCCTGTGGAAAGTCCGACTGAGTGACATTTATTTGAGTGACGAAGGACATGCATGTATGTTTTATCAACAAGTCAAGACCACAGAAATGTCTCATCGCACATTTGCCGCAAAATGCCTGAAGTCTGAAGATGATTCATGCCTCTCACTGCAGAAGCCTATTTATATATTTCCCCAGGACCACTGCGTTCACAAACACACACATACACACACGCATATATATATATATAAAGAAAAGGGACAAAATGTATATATCATACACTAGGGATGTAACGATTCACCTGACTCACGATTCAATACGATTCATGATACTAATCTCACGATTCACTATTTTGTCACGATTTTTTAACAAAATTATTTGAAACAAATTGAAGGTGAACAAGAGCCCTTTCATTTTTTTCTCAAATGCTGCACATTTTTTGCAAAGTATAATATATTTTCTGCCATAACTAAATTGCTATTTTAAAAACAAATTAAAGTACAAACAAAAGACGACTCATTAATATAAACAAACTAAAACTGTGACTGTGCTGGGATTTTACATTTTTAAAAAGAAATATCAGCATATCTATGTTTTCTGGCATAAGCTGAGGTCTTTGCACATTTACAATGTCCCCTGCTGATGAAAAACTGGGGACTGAGATGGCTGGTGTGGAGAGGAAAGCCTTTCCTAAACCAGAGAGCAGTGTGTACAGAAGTGGTCAATAAGCCCTCTGCTCCAGGGGACTGGACACTGGCATAAAATACTGATTATAAAATTACTAATTATATAGTAGGATAGAGACAGGAGTTGAACATGATTATGAAGGTGAATAATTAATATTACTTATTAATGAATTAGTATACGTATCAGTGTGATACACTTAAGAAGAGATAATCTTGAACATTTTTAAATATTCAATAATATGCAAATTAATAAAATATGCATAAACTAATTTGAAAAGAAGAGGGTAAAAGTAATCTAATACTTGGTTCTGTAACAAAACAACTTGCTCACCGCTGATGTACAGGTAAAGCGATCTTGCACCCGTAAACACAGCGCCCCCTCTCTTTAAAACATGTATCGCGATTCATTCAACATTTCAACCGGTTTGAATCGTCATATATTTTAATCGATTTTCAACCGGCTCACGGTGAATCCCTATCATACTCACCAAAATCGTCAATAACTGCATTTTTAATGTTCGAAAAAATGCTGCATTTATTTGATCAAAAAATTAATTTTGTTAAATATTATCGCATTTTAAAACAACTGTTTCTATGTGAAATATAAATGTATTTTCCCTGTGATTTAAAGCTGAATTTGTAATGTAATTTCTCCAGTCTTTAGTCACATGATCCTCCAAAAGACATTCTAACATGCTGTTTTGGTACTCAAGAATCATTTCTTCTTATTATCAATGTCAAAATAAGCTGTGCTGCTTAATACTTTTGAATTCATGATACATTAAAAGCACAAAAACAGACGGAAGAGGTCACGTGTTTCTGACTACCGCTGAATGTGATTTGAGTGATGTGATCATAAA
Source organism: Danio jaintianensis (assembly GCA_903798115.1). Lineage (NCBI taxonomy): Eukaryota > Metazoa > Chordata > Actinopteri > Cypriniformes > Danionidae > Danio > Danio jaintianensis. The sequence continues at coordinate 11,342,503 of CAIGQV010003909.1, forward strand.
ATAAATCACCTGAGATTACACAACAGCATTAAAATACTCTGTCAGACACACATTGTCACCTACACACACACACACACACACACACACACACGCACGCATACACACACACACACACACACACACACGCTCAGCTATCCTCTAAACAGGCCAAGCTCTTATTTTAGAAAGCCAGGTTCATGTGTTCTCATATTTGCTCCATTTTTTGGGTAGATTTTTAGCAGCAGTATCACATTGTGTTTTCCCCCAAGATATTCATCAGCATTAACTAGCAAATGAACACGACGTTCTACAGGAATCGATTCCATACATACAGAAAATGGCATTCTATGCAAATTTTGTGTATTGCATACTGCACAAATTAAACACACACAAAGCATACTAGCATTGAAAGTATTTAGTATGCATACTTTGCACAGTATTTCAATTAGTACTGTCAAAAGATTAATCACGATTAATCACATCCAAATTAAAAGCTTGTAT
>CAIGQV010003909.1:11359371-11402836 GCA_903798115.1 Danio jaintianensis
ATTATTATTATTATTATTATTATTATTATTATTATTATTATTATTATATATTATTATAGATTTGAGTTGCTTGAGTTTTATGTAATTCATATTGCATTTACATATATGTGACCTAGTTTGCAGTGTCTGCATAAAAATCAATGCATATGGGCCAGGAGTCCATTGCGTTTGTGGTCAGTGGCCTGGTGCATGTGAGTTTGTCACACAGCTGATAATACTGGACCAATGGGGATCTTGTGCCAGCAGTTGTAGCTTGATAAGAAAAAGCGGCTCAATTTATTTGCAGAAGCACAGTGATAATGCTGTGTTTGTGCAGCAGAAATGCTCATTTTAAAAATACACACACTTGAACTTTAACCTGCCCTAGATTTGAGTACCGTGTTCTCCAGTGTCCTCTTTTATCATTATCCACTTGTCAAATTGTCGTATGAAATACTGTTTGAATTTTGAAAACTCAATAGCCTTTTATGACCACTGTTTAGTCCTTTCACACAGTAAATTTAATCTTTTACAAAATCATGGTGTTCACTACAGTGTCTGTTTCTACATGCCAGACACCGGTATTCTAATGATTTCTAATAGATGAATCACTGTCAGAACATTTGAGATTATGTATGTATATACACAATTAACATTATGATCATGATTTTCAATAGTATTACAGCTTACATTTCTGGTGTGCAATTATTTTCACAAAGTAGTTCCAGACAGATTTTGGCCACATTTCAGTTTCATATCACAACACCGAATGGTTTCAGTTACTTAACAGCTTAAGGGCCGTTCGTAATAAGGATGATTACTATAATATAATGAAAACTATATTTGTGTACACACAAGCAAACAATAACAATTAGTTTATTTTTAGATTATGCTTTTCGTTTTGCATTACCCCCTAGTAACCAGCAGATGTCCCCAATGTGCTATGTTTCTAGTGCATCTGACTAGTGAATCCAGCTCGTGTAATCTCTCTAATCAGTCTGGGAATTTAGCAATCACAGTCAGTGTAGAGGAATAAAAACAACACAAATTATTTTCCTCAGAATTTTCGAATGAGGCATCTCTACATCATTATCGGTATAGCTCTGGTCTGAACTCTGCTGTTGTTTTACACTTTGTTGGGTTTTTTTGTTAATAATGCACACCTGAGGTTGTGCCACCACTTTTCATGTGCATTATTTCCTGTTTGAGCATTTGGACCCAGAAACTGTAACGCATGATGTTAGATTTAACATGTGACTTGTCTGTTAGGTCGAAGAGGCAGATGACTGGTTGAGGTATGGTAACCCATGGGAAAAGGCCCGTCCTGAGTTCATGCTGCCAGTGCATTTCTATGGTCGTGTGGAAGAAGAGGAGGGCAAGGAGCCGAAATGGGTTGACACACAGGTATCAGTGCGGTTGTACAAACAAATACACACTCACTAGATTGCATCATGTTACTCAGTTCATGTTTGTAATGCATGTTTGGGGTTTAGGTGGTTCTGGCCATGCCATATGACACGCCAATCCCAGGCTACATGAACAATACAGTGAACACCATGCGCCTGTGGTCTGCACGTGCACCCAATGACTTCAACCTCAGAGACTGTGGGTCTTTTACTCAAATGAATACAATTACGTTTTCATTTATGCTTATGCCAGATGCTTTTATTCATTGTGTCCAGAAGGTTTTCAGTAAATTTTATGTGATGTCTTTAATGGATAGTACAAAATGATTTTTCAAGTTGTAGATAAAATGAGCAAAAAATACTAAATACTGGAATGGGTTTTACAAGAAAATACTGTTTTGGTCTTCAATAGTTTTTAAAATGTTTAAATTGATGTTACTTAATATTTGTAATTATCCATAAAATATTGTATATAATTATTTGTAAAATATGATATAATTATTTGAGAAAATAATTTTTTGTTGTAACATTTTAGTAATGTTTTGTGCATTTTTTTTTTTTTTTTTTTTTAGGGTCATTTTGTCTTTTTTTGTATTTATGTCTGTTTTAATTCACTTCTATTTTTAGTTTTCTATTTTAGTTTTAGTTGGTTTAGTTTAAAGTAAACTAAATTTAAATATTAGATTTATTTCTAGAATTTTAGTATTGATTTATTTACAGTAACTACAATATTTTTATTTTATGGTTTTTCATAAATATTAATCAAGATATAATAACCTAAAAACAGTATAGAAAATGACATTTAAATAAAAAGTGTTAGCGCTGCATGCATGGATGAAATCAAGCCCAATTATTATTATTATTATTATTATTATTATTATTATTAATTAATTTTTTTTTCTTTCTGATTTTAATTATTCCAGAAAATTTGTTGTTGTAGTATTTATACAGAATTTATTTATTTATTTATTTACTTATTTACAGTTAATGTGGGTGATTACATTCAGGCAGTTTTGGACCGTAACTTAGCAGAAAACATTTCCCGTGTGCTTTATCCAAATGACAATGTAAGTTACTTTTTTTTTTTTCTCCCTTGCCTTTTGAGGTTTAAATGGCTTTTATATATTTAATCTCTATTAGTTATTGTGTGCTTTTTGTTTTAAGGTTTCAATTATCCAGATTACATTAACCCTGAACGCACTCTATTGCATAATTTTGTAGTTTTTTGACTCAACTCTTTCTGTGATTTTTGTAGTTTTTTGAGGGAAAGGAGCTGCGTTTGAAGCAGGAATATTTTGTGGTGGCAGCCACTTTACAAGATGTGATTCGACGCTTCAAGACCTCAAAGAGAAACTGCTCTGGACCATTGTCATTCGACAGCTTCCCTGATAAGGTCTGACTTTAATGCACATTCTCTAGACTTAACACAACCATTTGACACTTCAAAGCATGTATTTAATTCTACATGCACTTCCCACCTACGCCAGTCACTACATTAGTGCTCCGCATAATGTAATGAACTCTAAAGAGGGTGTGTGTACCTGTGTGTTAGGTTGCCATCCAGCTGAATGATACTCATCCCGCTATGGCCATCCCTGAGTTAATGCGGATATTTGTGGACATTGAGAAGCTTGACTGGGACACAGTAAGGTTTATGAATAATTCATGGAATATTCATTTTACATAATCCTTTGACGGCAAACAATACTGACATAATAGGATAATGATGCAACATGCATAAGCATTTTATGTTACAATTTACCTTAAAAATGCACAATCGCTATTAATGTAAACTAAAACTTTTTATTAAACTAATGAAAATATTTTCAATAATAGAAATGTTGTCATTTTTATTATGAACAATTAATTCATCAATTTAATTTAAAAAATCTTAATTTTGCTTTACTGTTACTGTAGTATTATTGAATAAATCAGTGCAATGCTGTTATTGTAAACTACACCTAAAATCTGTAAAAATGGTTAACAAATTTGATTAGTTGAAATATTAGAAGCTAGGATTTTTCCATGTCAGCTAGCTGAAATAAAATTTCAGTAAGCTGATCAAAAATGATACTACGTTATTGAAAAACTGAAAAAATATAAATTAGAGATTTAATAAAAAAATGACAAAAGCACATGAATCAAATATAACAATTTATGTAGAATAGTACATAGAACTACAATAACTTATTTTCAAACTCAGCAGCCAAATATTTTGGTTGTAAAAACACACCTTCAGTTACCAAACCTTGCAAATCGGTCAAACCATAGTAACAAAGAAACATCCAAGGAAACAAAGGAAATGCACAAAACAATTTACTGACTAGAAGTCTGCAAAGCAAAACTGAAACCAAACTGGTGCACTGTAAAATCAGTAGCCTGTAATCTTAAGAAGCAATTTATTTATTATTATTTTTTTTTATTATTATTATTATTATTATTATTATTATTTTTTATTTTTATTTATTTATTTTTTTTATAACTTTAACCATAAAATGAGTAGTGTATGTGTATAAATTAATCTATTTTGTTTAATTGAATGATGCAGATTTTTAACAGTATGCCTTTTTGAAGGCAACATGATTCCTGAAAATAAGTTGCTCTGTGTGAGTGTCTAGGCCTGGGATATCACCAAGCGAACGTTTGCCTACACAAACCACACAGTTCTGCCAGAGGCTCTGGAACGCTGGCCAGTTGATCTGATGGAGAAACTTTTACCGCGACATCTGCAGATCATATACAAGATCAACCTAATACACCTGAATGTGAGTGCACTTATTTGTCCAACCGAAGACAGCTCTAATGTATCCACTGTCAGGATTAGTTTTACAATAGTGCTGTTTTTTGGGGGGGGATTTGGGTTTGTTTGTTTTTTTTAAATAATAGCCATGTTAATAAAGGCTTTTTAGATTTTTCACTTTTGGAGTGCCTTGGACTTTTGTTGTTTCTTTATGAATCCCTTATCCAAAGAGCCCCCATTATTTACCCCTGAAGCATTTTTTTGTTTGATTTTTGGATTTATTTATCAGGTTCAGTCCACATAAATCCACATACTGTACACAAGAAAAGCTAGTGACACCAAAATTGTATGCATGTTTTTTGCGTGTGTTTGCCCATGTTTGAGTATTTATTTATTTATTTTTTTGCGTGTGTGTGTAGCATATAGCGTCTCTGTTTCCAAAAGATATGGACCGAATCCGCAGGATGTCTCTGATCGAGGAGGCAGGAGGGAAGCGAGTGAACATGGCCCATCTCTGCATTGTGGGTTCACACAAAGTCAATGGAGTAGCAAAGATTCACTCTGACATCATTAAGAGAGACGTGTAAGACTTATTCTCTCACATAATATTTCACTGATTACTTTCTTAAAGTAAGACACAGCAGGTAAAATACTTGTGCAATGCCCTATTTTTAAAGTTACGAGAAAGCATTTTATAATTTTTTTTTTTTTTATCTGGACAAACTTTAAAAGAAAAATGTCTAAATGTAAATCCTTAATTTTTGAATTTTTACACTACACTACAACATACAAAAGAGAGAGATCGACATAGAATATCACTGACCTGTTTAATAATGATTTGATCAGCTGTAGTTTAAAATTAAAGTGTATTTCTCTTATGCGGTCTCTGTTGCTATCTTGTGGATGGGCAACGTCAACCGTCTTTGCTCAGTATGACAGGCTAATGGCCACCGTCGCGCTGTCTCCATAGGCTGTCTCTCAGAAATTATAAATATTTTAAAAAAGGCACTATCCTTATAAATAAACTGCATAGTTGCAATCTAAACAACTACATTCTCGACTAGAAAAAGCCCAACAGCAGCAATATTCTTTCAAACTGTAGAGTGTCCTCTGCTTGTTGCTGTATGTGGGCGGAGTAATATACAAGGGTGAAGGGTTTAGAGGCGGTACGAGTGCTTTTACTGGCAAAATATTGCATGGCTATCAACCAATCAGATTCAAGAACCAGACACAGAACCGTTGTATAAATAAATATATCAATTTGATTGACTCAGGCATTATACAAACTAACATTACCGAAAAAGTTGACACCTTTGAATATTGGATGATTTATTTCCTATAAACTGAAGACTATTTAAAAAAAGCCCAAAATCTCAATATTGACAGGTGGATGTAAAAACGCTGCTTTTACTGTTAAAGTGAACTTGACTATAATCATTTAGGTTCCAGGATTTCAGTGAGCTGGAACCGGAGAAATTTCAGAATAAAACTAACGGCATTACACCACGACGCTGGCTGCTTCTCTGTAACCCAGGACTTGCTGATCTGATCGCTGAGGTGCAACACACTCACACACATGCATACTTTTCTCTTTATAACAGATTTCTTTTAGCATGTTTTTGTGTGTTTGTTTGTAGGCTATCGGTGAGGAGTATGTGAAAGATCTGACTCAGCTGCAGAAGCTGAATGATCTGGTTGATGACGAAGCCTTCATCCGAGATGTAGCCAAAGTCAAACAGGTTAGAAAGGACATTTACGAATGGCTAATCCTTTTTTTTCAAAATATGCATATTAGTACCTTTTTAAATTAATTGGTATAAATTTATACTATTTCCTGTACTATTTATAGTTTTTTTTTTTTTTTGTTAATTCATTTTGCATTAAATCATTTCTTTATATGAACAGGACAACAAGTTGAAGTTTGCGCATTATTTAGAGAAGATCTACAAGGTGGACATAAATCCTGCCTCCATGTTTGATGTCCATGTGAAAAGAATCCACGAATACAAACGGCAGCTGCTCAACTGCCTCCACGTCATTACCATGTACAACCGTATGTACACTACACACACATAAAAAAACAACACACATTTTTAAAAAAAAAAATACTTTTTCCATGTGGAGATGCATGAAATGAGAATTGTCAACATTTACTGTATTTACTGTTTCTGATTTTTATTTTCTCTGTCAAACACAAACTAATATATGGAAAAAAAAATTTACTCACAGGCATCAAGAGCCACCCTACCAAAGCATTTATACCCCGGACTGTGATCATTGGAGGCAAGGTAAAACAAGCACACCCCGGGCATGTCAGATAGTAGAGAGCATTTGATTGGTCATGATTTGATGAGAAACTGAAGCAAGCTTTAGAGCAGGGGTCACCAAACTTGTTCCTGGAGGGCCGGTGTCCTGCAGATATTAGCTCCAACCAACTAATCAAACACACCTGAACAAGCTAATCAAGGTCTTACTAGGTATACTTGAAACATCCAGGCAGGTGTGTTGAAGCAAGTTGGAGCTAAACCCTGCAGGGACACCGGCCCTCCAGGACCGAGATTGGTGACCCCTGCTTTAGAGATTTATATCAGTCTTATATCTTTTAAATGCAAATGTTTTCACTATTTTGGAGCACACTAGCTTATAGATACATTAAGACTAAAATACTGATACTAACATCTGAAAAAAAATCTAATTAATTTCATGGGACTTTTAACTTGTTTATACCTTAGCAAATGGCTATGCAATAAGTGGAATAATCAATGCCTTCTGGTGTTGTGCCGAGAAATGCACCCCTGCCAAATTATTTTTTGGACATCTCACCCAGCTCATTTATTAACTTCAAACTTTTGAATGGTAGTGTATGATTTATTACAGCATGTGTATTCATTCAGGCTGCTCCTGGATATCACATGGCAAAGATGATCATTAAACTGATCACCTCAGTCGCTGATGTGGTCAATAACGATCCTGTGATTGGACGTAAACTGAAGGTCATTTTCCTGGAGAACTACAGAGTGTCACTGGCAGAGAAAGGTAATGCCAATACTCCCAAAACCACTGAATATGGTCATTTTTAGTGTGGGTTTTTTTTTTTTTTTCTATACAGAAATATCCATATATCTGTGTTTTATGTGCAGTGATTCCAGCTACAGACCTGTCAGAGCAGATCTCCACTGCGGGTACAGAGGCGTCTGGAACCGGAAACATGAAATTCATGCTGAATGGAGCGCTGACTATTGGCACAATGGATGGTGCCAATGTGGAAATGGCAGAAGAAGCCGGAGAAGAAAACCTCTTCATCTTTGGCATGAGGGTGGATGATGTGGCAGAGCTGGATAAAGAAGGGTAGAATGAGACAGGAAATTAATGCTGAGTACATGTCAGTCTTTTTGCTTGTGTGAAAACATTAATCATCTGTGTGTGTGTGCGCAGCTATAATGCACTGCAATATTATGAGAATCTTCCGGAGCTGAAACGAGCCATTAATCAGATTAAAAGTGGCTATTTTTCACCGAAACAGCCTGAGATGTTCAGCGACATAATCAACATGCTGTTTCATCATGATCGGTAAAATGGATATGCATACACGCATGGTTTCTTTTAAATTTCTTTTAAAACTCTTATCTCTCTAAAACTTTCCTCCAGGTTTAAAGTTTTTGCTGATTATGAGTCTTATGTGAAGTGTCAAGACCGAGTCAGCGCTCTGTATAAGGTAAACAGTACATCCTCACACACATTATATACTACCACATACATCAGATATTAATGATTGAAAGATTCAGCATTAATTTAATTAGCATCCATTTTGTAAACACCTGTTTTGTGAAGCTTTAAAAACTTTGCTAATCTTTAGTTTTAAATTAGTAGTCTGGAGCATGTGTCAAACTGTGCAAAATGGTGGTTTTATCATACTGATAATAATTTATATGATATAAATATCTAGAGGCGGCACGGAGGCTCAGTAGTTAGCACTGTCGCCTCACAGCAAGAAGGTCGCTGGTTTGAGTCCCGGCTGGACTAGTTGGTGTTTCTGTATGGAGTTTGCATGTTCTCTCCGTGTTTGTGGGGATTTCCTCCGGGTGCTCCGGTTTCCCCCACAGTCCAAAGACATGCGCTATAAGTGAATTGGATGAACTAAATTGGCTGTAGTGTGTGTGAATGCGAGAGTGTGTGGCTGTTTCCCAGTACTAGGTTGAAGCTGGAAGGGCATCCGCTGCGTAAAACATAAGCTGGAATTGTTGGCGGTTCATTCCGCTGTGGCAACTCCTGATAAATAAGGGACTAAGCCGAAGGAAAATGAATGAATGAAATATCTAGAAAATAAAGAAATAATACGTTCTGGATTTGGTTTGTCTACCTTTTCACACAATATTTGTTTCTATTAATTTAATTTCTTTCTATAAAATGTAATGCATTTTCAAAACATTTTGCTAATTAGTTTAAGGGCAGTTTTAATTAATCAAAATGAAAAATTGAAATTAAAATCACAATTTACTTAGATAAGAAGAATTGTTTTGGATTTAGTTTGTCTACCTATTCACACTATTTATTTTTCTATACATTAATTTGGTCTATGAAACAATGCATTTTCAAAATATTTAGCTACTTCGTTTAAGGATAGTTTTAATTATTCAAAATGAAAAAATTGAATCATAATTTAGTAGGCTCTCTTGTCACTCCAGGCCCATATGAAATTTGTTCATCAACATAAATGAAAAAAAAAATGACTCAAATGTTAGAGATTTCTGTCCCTCCACCTAAAGTGTAGTATAAACTCTGATGCTTTTAAAGTTTAAATGATTCAATGGCTCACCCAAAGATTTCACATTTCATACTAGATAAATCAACATTTCTGATAAGTCTCTTGAACAAATTATTCAGTGATGAATCAATTACAGTGGTGTTTGTTTGTGTTGGACAGGATCAGAGAGAGTGGACTCGGGTGGTGATTAAGAACATCGCTGCGTCTGGAAAGTTCTCCAGTGACCGCACTATTACAGAGTACGCCACTGAGATCTGGGGTGTGGAGCCCACTGACCTGAAGATTCCCCCACCAGGCGAACCTCGTGAAGCTCTGGAGGAAACTGCTCGATCCCTGCGCAAGACCTGAACACAAGGTCATCAGATCACCTCTAACAGTGGTTATTATAACGCAAAATGAATTAAATCTTAGTATCATTTTTTTCAAATGTTCATGCAATACTCTCTAAATAAATGGATTGTTCTGCAACAAGCTCAAATAAATATTTATTTGAGACAATACATATGTAACAAGTCTGTCTTTTAATGTTTTAATTTGTTTGTATAGTAACAGCCAATGTTGTGAAATATCAGACCTTCATAGAATAAAACAAAAAATACTATTTCTCTTAAACATACTTTTTTTTTTTTTTAAAGAACTTTCAAGTCATCATAATCTTTTTTTTTTTCTTTTTTTTTTTTTCTCCAGTATCTGTGTATAGTTGATGGTTGAAGAAATTACCCCTCCAAATGTGTAAAACCAAGTCAACACCATTTTGAATGTAAAGAAACAGAACATTTACATAAATCATAACAAAATAAATTTTCAGCCCTTTTAATAAAAGAAAATCGAACAAGGGCAAGAAACACCAATAGTGGGTTCTGTTCAAAAGGAACAAAAATATCAATGCAGCTGGCTAATAAATATAACAATATAATTTTTTTTACATTTTTATATAAAAAAATAAATATATCCTACCGATCAAACATTTGGGGAAAGTAATTGGAAATAAAGTTGTTCTGCAATTCAACAATAAATTGATCAGAAGTGACAGTAAACATTGTTAGACGTTACATTGCATTAAATATAAAATATATTTAAAAAAATTAACCAACAACGTTTTTTCAACACAATATCAGCATCACTAAAGCTTTTTGTGAATAAATAAATATTAAAATTGCTTAAAAATACAAAACTATCTACATTTAACATTTGATCAAATGAATCTAGGCCTGATGAGCATATATAAATAGCCTATTTCTAATATTCCTATTTATTATTCCTAAATATTAATCCTATTTCTATTAATATTTAAACTGCAGTTACTTAGTTGCTTCAACAGTGCTGCACTTCAGTTTAGCCAATACATAAGTCCTGAGCAGTGTTGGGAAAAGTTACTTTGGAAGGTAATGCATTATAATATTAAGTTACTCTCCTAAAAAGTAACTTGCGTTACTTTTTATGGTAAGTAATGTTTTCCGTTACTTTTGAATTACCTGCGAACTTGCAGGGGGTGGTTTTCTTCTTTTTTTTTAAATAGAGGAGCTCTGCAATTAACAACACACTGTATAACTTACCTTCATTTACCTTAAAAAAACACATCGAAAAACTAATAATGTAGGATACATCTGAGAATTTCCTGAGCCCAGAGCTCTACATGCCGTATATACAGATTAATGAACGTTTAAAGTAATGTGTTTGCTGCTCTTGTGCTTTTTGTCTTATTAGTGAAGTACAAACCATTTTCAAGTACAATTACTTTTCTTTCATGTTCAAAATAATGAATGCATTCTCTCATCTCAATTTTAATTCAGCAATTTACTTTTTAAAAGCTAATTAATTCAACAAAAAAGTCACTCAAATATTATTATTTATTTTTTTTAAGTAATGCGTTACTTTACTCGTTACTTAGAAAAGTAATATTATTACGTAACTCGTAATGCGTTACCCCCAACACTGCTCCTGAGTTCAACAATGAAATTGAGAAAGGAGACCCCACTATCTCAACAGGTGTGTGTAGTTCTACCACTGTCCTACAAGAGGCGCTGTTGAGCACAGTGTTTCTGCTCGTCTCCTCCTCTTCCTCCTGCAGGGCCTTTCAAAATCTCCCTGACCGGCCCATTTATAACAGACAATGTAGCAGACTGACCCGAGCAGTCCTCCTCAGCTAAGAAAGGCACATTCACAGCTTTAGCTCCGGCTGTGGTAAAAACGCACACAGAGCGGTCGAGTTTGTGCACGAGCTCCGAATCAAACTAATGGACTTATAGCCGAATAACGGAGAGCGAGCGCGCGCATCTGTGACACCGGCGGTAGGTTATGATGATTTTAACTTTTGACTTTATCACACACAACACAAATCACACTCATAATAGATAAATGCGTTATTTCATTAACACTCTTGAGTCCTGCTTATGGTTTGAGTTGAAGCGAGTTTGTGTCGTGATTCATTCGTGACTGACAATGTGGAAGTTCAGAACTTTGCTTTTTCTCCATTTAAAGATTTTGTTATTTTTCAACACCAAACAATGTGGAAGTAAATGTATATACGCGAAGTGTTAGTGTAAGTTAGGTTGTGAAGCGCAGACTCTGATATTAGTGAGTATTTCGCGTGTTTAATTGAGGGTTTGTGTGTTTAATGTTTGTGTGTGTGTGTTTATGTTGCTAAGAGTCAGTGTTATAGACCGATGACCTCGATCATCTGAGATTGCAGAACTGCAGCTTTGTGCTGCTGAGGGAAGTTGGTTTGGTTTTCAGCAGGTTGTGGTTTTGATTTATAATGACTTTATTTATTATAATGACTTTAAAAGCCTAGTAAAACTATATGGAAAGATAATAAGTCACCAAAGTGATGGAATGAATGTTCAATCTGTCTCTGAATCAAACCATCTGTTTGTTTAAGTGTGTGTGTGCGCGTTCGTGCGTGCGTGTGTGTGTGTGTCATTGTCTGTCTTTGTGTCTGTCTCTCTGCTGGACACTTGTATGATGCTGAAATCTGATTTCTGAGATGATTTATTGTGTTTTTACTGAATAACTGAAATATGGATGATTCTTTTAGTGTGTTAGCTAGGCAAATATAGCAATTTGCAATGCAATAAAACAGGTTATTATGCGTTCAAACAATGTGCTATGCAAAATATTGTCTGTCAAGCATTTCTCCATGATTTACAGAAATATTGTTTCAATTGCAAAAAAAAAAAAAAATTCTCTTGCATAATTAGAGCTTCTGACTCCTTATTCTTATTATAAGGATAATATGGGGATACATAAAGATTACAACAAAGCCTCAAAGATTAATTGTATATTAATTGTCATTTTAAATCTATATACATGTCACTATTCTTCAAACAACCAACTTTTACCCATTTGTCAGCAAGAAGTTGGTAATATTTTAAACTATAAACAAATTTTGTATGATCCTTTTAATTAGTACAGGTCAGAGTATAAATGTTTAATTGTTACATTGAATAGCAATGGAACATAATTTGACTCATATTTTGACATCCTATTTCCATTTATTACATTATGTATGTATATACAGTATATATAAATTAGTAGCCCTATATAGGACCTGTTGCTATCATAAAAAGATGTCAGTTTGTGTTGCCTACAAAGCAGATTTGATACAAATTATTAATATTTTGTTGTAAAAAGTATTTTAGAACAGTGATTGTAATTTCAGCTAGACATTCACTGTATTCTGAACTTCGGCATTATTTGCATGTTAATATACAAAAAAACGTTTACAGATGTCATAAAAAAAGAGGAATTTTATTCTTAATCCCAATACAGCAGGTTATAATAAGTTATACATCGCTATCAAATGAATACCAACAACAAAAGAATGGAAAAGACAAAGAAAGTAAAACGTGATTACCTTGTGTACATCTGCTTTTGTATTAAGTATCAATGTTAATAAAAATGAGTCATAATTTTAAGATCGGTATTGTTGATGTACTACAGTTTACATGGGTCGATAAAAGTCAAAAATAATAATCAGCTCCACATATTACCTTGTCCAATAGTGTGAGTGACTCTGAATCCATTCTCCATGAATAGAGAAACACCTGGCCACTCAGACGTCCTTGTAAGGGGCCGCTGAAGATGTCATTGACAAGGAGCAGATGGACCAAACCCCTCCCCATTTTAATATATATGAGAGTGTGTGTGTGTGAGCACCGTCCACCAAAAGAATAATACTAAATGAAGGACACAATCATATGCTTGTGAGTCTTTCAGAGGTGTGAGGGCACATTGGGAGAAAAGACACCTGCGGCTCTGTGTGTGTGTGTGTGTGTGTGTGTGTGTGTGTGTGTGTGTGTGTGTGTGTGTGCGTGTGTGTGTGTGTGTGTGTGTGTGTGTGTGTGTGTGTGTGTGTGTGTGTGTGTTTGATCGTGTCTTCATTATAACCTGTGTTTCCTCCTGACGTTGGCCTTGTCATTTGTTCCTCGCTCTGCTTTTAGCCCACAGATCTCTTCTCTTCCTGAGCGGATGGACTGTGTGTCAGAAATAGTGCGGAGATCTGAATGTGCCCTAAGCTTAAACGTTCACTTTTGAATCTTAATATGCCCATATTTTCAGTAGCTGTGAGTGTGAATCAGATCTTAAGGAAAATAATAATCATTTTATTTAAAAGTCTTAAAAGTAGTGGGTAATGAGACGTAGACTGGATTGCTTTGACTAGATGTTGCTGCAGTCAGTTTGCTTTCAGTCAGACTTGATTGAAAAAAACACAATGTAGAAGTGTAGTTTGTTTGTACAGTATGTTGGCAGATTTATTTGTGAATTGGCAGGTATTGGGGATGACTAGGAAACACTAGGAAATCAATTAAATGGCTGATTACTGATGGATTAATAAGACAGTTCAAATGTATTGCTAAAAGACAGAAAAGTAAAACAAGTAAAGTTGCAGATTTTGGTTATTTTAGTAATTGATTAATCTACCACTTTAATCGATTGAGTAATCGGATAAACTTTTTCCATTTTTCTTTGAAGATCTTGTGACTGAAATGCAACATCTATCTATCTCTATCTCTATAATATTTATTTAATAATTATAGTGAAAGTAACATTAGATATTTAAGCAGATTTAAATCTAAAGCTCCTAAAATAATCAATGTTTTTATTTTAGATGTGTTTGTGTAAATGTGTAATCGCGTGTGTGTGTGTCTGTATATATACTTTTATATTTATCATTTAATATATTTACATTTATATAATGTAATGTATATTTACATTTACATAAGACATATTTACATATGTAAATATATATATATATATTTAAATTGGGCGACGCGGTGGCGCAGTGGGTAGCACGTTCGCCTCACAGCAAGAAGGTCGCTGGTTCGAGCCTCGGCTGGGTCAGTTGGCATTTCTGTGTGGAGTTTGCATGTTCTCCCCGTGTTCGCGTGGGTTTCCTCCAGGTGCTCCGGTTTCCCCCACAAGTCCAAAGACATGCGGTATAGGTGTATTGGGTAAGCTAAAATTGTCCGTCGTGTATGTGTGTGAATGAGTGTGTATGAATGTTTCCCAGTGATGGGTTGCAGCTGGAAGGGCATCCGCTGCGTAAAACATATGCTGGATAAGTTGGCGGTTCATCCCGCTGTGGCGACCCCAGATTAATAAAGGGACTAAGCCGAAAAGAAAATGAATGAATGAATGATATATTTAAATTATTAACCATTTATGTAATATATGTGTGTATAATGTGCTCTGTTGGTTAAAAACTGCTCCAACAAATAAAAAAACCCATTTCTAATAATAGTAATAATGTAAAAATGACTACTGATGTTTTATCATTATTTTTGTCCTCACACCAAAAAACACATTTTAATACTAATACTTGACGTAATGAAAATCTTAGAGATGCTGAAAGATGCTTAAGAGTCTTTATCTGACAGGATGACTGAATAGACCATATCAATGGTTAATTAAATGTCAGGATGTTTCTAAAAGTGTTACTGTTATGAAAGCTGTAGTCCTTTCATGGCAGACAGCCAATACAACCTCTCTTGTAGAAGTGACCTGCGAGTGTGTCTGTGTGTGTGTTCAGCACTAGTGCTTGAGCTCGTTGTTGCTCTTCATTGTCCATTATTGGGTTTTTCTGCTTTTTGATGGATGTTTCTGCATCCTTTTGTTTTGGACAGCAGGTCATTGGAGTTATTGTGAGTGTGCAGGTGAACTGTCTGCCTTTATTAGACAAATTTGGATGGATGTAATAGTGTGTGTGTGTGTGTGTGTGTGTGTGTGTGTGTGTGTGTGTGTGTAGGAAAGGCTGATGGATGGAGCGAGGGACCAGTATGAGGAACGACTGAAAGAGGTGTTTGAGAGTTTCGATGGCAGCGGGTTGGGCTCTTTGAGTCCTGAAGAACTGAGTGATCTCTGTCAGGCCCTTCAGCTGGAGGAAAACACACTCAACGCACTCTTACACACACTGCTGGATGACCACATTACTGCTCGGGTGAGACTTTATTTTTTTTATTTTAATGCTTTTTTATTTAATAAAAAAAAATTATTGCAATAATTTTTTATTTTTTATAAAAAAAAAAACTTTATATAAATGTAATATATGATATAGTTTTTTTGTGTCATTTTACTTTACATTTTATTTACATTTTACTGTAGTGTAATATATAACAATTTAAGGCTGAATATACTGTTTGGGTAAGACACCTTTATTTTATTTATTATTTTATTTAGTTTTTATATAAATGTATAATGGGTCATTTTACATGTGCCATTTAATTTTAGTTTATTTAAGTGGCATTTTATTTAGTGTTTTTTGTGTCATTATATTGTAACTATTTTATTTTCTACTATTGTAGTGATATTTTTGTCAATTTATTATTTTATTGAGTTATTTTAGTGCTGTCTTTGTCAAATTTTTTGCATTTTAAAGATATTAATAACAATATTAATAAGAAAGATATAAAACACGTTAACAGTTTTATACAAAACATTTATATATAACCCAATCAAAAGTGTGTATAGTCTTGATAGATCAAATAAAATTGCCAAAAATGATTTAGTGCTACGTTTTTGATTTTGCAGGTTGACTTTGAACAGTTTAAGGATGCGCTGATCCTTGTTTTATCAAGCACAAACACAAATGAT
Organism: Danio jaintianensis; assembly: GCA_903798115.1. Lineage (NCBI taxonomy): Eukaryota > Metazoa > Chordata > Actinopteri > Cypriniformes > Danionidae > Danio > Danio jaintianensis. The sequence goes on from CAIGQV010003909.1 coordinate 11,375,354, forward strand.
CAAGAGGAGTGTCTTGAACAACCAGGTAAAGATAATATCAATGTAGCATAGTGATAGTATCTGGTTAGAAACTGAAATTTTGCCCTAAATGCATCTAGATATTGGTATTCGTGTTGACTACTGAAACACAATTACTAAATAATCATTATGTAACATGATAAAACTGGACTGACACTGTTTCAATTTACTATAGTCTTCTATGTTAAGCTGCTTTGACACAATCTACATTGTAAAAGCGCTATAGAAATAAAGATGAATTGAATTGAATAATAAAATGAATATTTAATATAGTCTGTGTTAGTATTTTGCCCTGTTTGTATTGCAGACTTGTAACTATTGCACTATTTACAATCATGTTCTTATATGCATTTTATCCATTGACTGTAAATAGAAACACAGGAGGGTGTTTTTACTGCAAGTTGTGATCAAACGGCATTTAGAAATCCTGATGTAACTGAGAAACTATTAAAAGCCAGTCAGCGGAACTCAGGGAGGAGGTGAGGGTAAATCTGGATTAAGGAGGGATTACTCCCAGAACAGAGAGAGTAAATGAAGATAGTATCTTAAAAAGGCTCTTCTCTAATATATCTCACAGTTAATGATGCTATATGCGGCTGCTATGATGTGCCAGAAGTGTGTGTGGTTGCAGAGTGGCCTTGAATTTTTGATATTTGACTCTCAAGATGTGCTACAGGGTCATTCGTCAGTCTCAAGTTATGACAAAACTGTAAATGTGATTGGCTAGAAATGCGATAGACCACCTTACCTCAAAAAACCACATAATCAGAGTTTTCGTTCATTTGTAAAATGGGAAGTTTAGTAAGTCTTTTGGCTTTTAGTATGAATTTGTTAGTCTTAAAGGGATCAAATGAAAATTCTGTCATCATTTACTGAACCTTCAGTTGTTTCGAACCTTTCTCACGTCTGTTGAACACAAAAGAAGATATTTTGAAGTATGTTGGAAACCTGTAACCATTGTCTTCCTTAGTATTTTTTTCCTACTATGGATGTTAATGGCTACTGGTTTCCAACATACTTTAGCAATAGTTGCTAAAGATGCCACTGAATTTGTTCACTTGTTCACAGTTACTGTTTTCTATAAATGACTCAAAATCTGTTAGTAAAAGGAAATTTAAACTGTCTATGAATGATTTTTTTTACAGTAAAATCTAAAAGGGCTCAATTTTGTGAGGAAATGTATCTATATTTTTGTATAAATATTAAATAAAAGTCATTTGTCTCTCTCCTAGATTCTCCAGAAGTCCAGCCACGCTTTGTTAAGGGCAGTAAACGTTATGGCCGGCGCTCTGCTCCAGAGTTCATTCACACACACAGCGATTCACACACACAGGCTGAAGATGAGGAGGAGAAGGATAAAGATGCTCAAGAGAGCGATGACAGGACCGTACCCAGGAAACGAGAGGTAAAATATGCATAAACGAAAGTGAAGGCTGTGCCACATTCTTCTCATTCAGAGTCACTTGTATCTGAACGCACAGATAATGCTGAAGGTTACAGTTGAGACTCTCCTTCAGAAACAATCCAGATTATTTCAGATGCAAAGTCTCCTTGACCGGATTGAGCAGAAACACTCCGGCTATGTTTACACTAGTGCAATTTAATTTTAACACAACCTTTTAAGATGAAAACGATCATCTTGCGTCCCCATATGCACAGCATGACTGAAAACGCATGATAATCTAAAAGTAGCTATAAAATTATAGTACAAAATTGTAGCATATATAACAAATGTTAAAGGGGACCTATTATGTTCCTTTTTACAAGATGTAAAATAGGTTTCTGATGTCCCTAAAATGTGTATGTGAAGTTTTGTGCCATTTTGATGACTGTTGCTTTAAATTCAAATGAGATTGTGCTCTTTACAAAAGAGGGCGGAGCTACAAACGCCTGTGTATCAGCATAGGCAGATTCAAAAACAGGACTAACGTTATCTCTGTGAAAAACTGAAAGTGTCTCAGAAGGAAGTCTATTGAGACTACAGTGTCTATTGAGACTACAGGGCTGTCTATGCTAATGAGGGAGAGATCATCGCTAATATGCAGGGCTTTCCCCCTTTGATGACACGTACAAAGGGAGAATATCAATCAAAGTGTTTCGGCAGACTGATAATATAAAGTATGATTATAAAAATTTGAATAAATTCATTTTTATCTTTTAGAGGCTGGTTATATTCACACACTGTTGCCACACAACTGTGATTAAACCCTTTATAAAAGTAATTTTTGCATAATGGGTCCTCTTTAAATAAAGCGCAAATTATAATTGTATTCATTATTATTTGTATTAAATTGCATTGAGAGAAAATATAAGTCATTATATAGTTATAGTGCAAAGCTATTAAATAAGACGTGAATTATAATATTATTCATTATTATCAATGTGCTGTAATTGATTTGCTTAAAAAGAATAAAAAAACATATTTTAGTTGGCAGCAAATAGTTAAATTTTCACCAAATAAGTTTGGTGTAAATAACACCATAAAAACAGTTGTTGTTGTTTTTATAATATGCTACCAGCTAAATGTTACATAGCGAATATTGTCATGGAAACCAGGCTTTGTACTTCATTCATATTCTAATATACAGGTAAATGTCATTTGGCAGCACAGACTGTACAATTGACCACCTAAATTGTGCAGTGTCACTTTTTTGTGTTTGACTGCAGTGCTATGAAATAAAGTGTGCATGCAAAAGGTTGTCACAAACACAGATGTTGTCACTATAACATATGAGAAAGACTATCAGGAATTGGGATGGAAAATGGAGCCAATCAGGGAGTGAATGTGCGCAGAACTTTTCAGAAGTCTTTGTTTTACACCGTCTATACTAACTCAATCCTGGAGTTTGCTAAATTAAAAGTGGTCAGTGGTCAAAAACTCTGTATTATTATGGATCCTTGACATAACTGCAGCAAATGTTATGCATATTAAAATGAAAACGCACTAGTGTAAACATAACCTCAGTCTGCGTGTTCGTGTGTGTTTTGGCCTCTGCTCTGACAGCAGTTCAGCATGTCACTGAGTTAATGAGACTTCAGCTTCTCTCTGAAGGCACATGCCTGGCTTTAAAGCGCACAAACTATCAGGCAATGACGTCCTGCGACGAAAAGATTTTTATCAAATTCATTCAGGCTTGAGGTTTTGTGAGCTTTTGTTTGTGTGACTCTGGCCACGCTCTCCAGCAGGTGCACATTAACACACATGGCTGCGCAGAGCTCTGTCTGACGGGCCGATGTGTGAACAATCCTCTGGTCCTGCAGCAGCAGATGTGTGTTTGGAGGGGGGGAGGATCTCTGTTGACGAACAATGACCTCTTCCCAGCCATTGAATTCCACTGCACATATTCTCCATCTGCTCCCTGCACCCCCAGAAATTCACTATTTGAACACCCGCGCACAATGATCTTGGCCAAACAATAGGGAAGGACCTGATTGAGTGGCTTTTTAGTTTCACACAACCTGTGGCTAGTTTTGCATTCAACCAAGTAGGTTTGGTATATTAAAGGGATAGTTCACATCCCCCCCAAAAAACAAAAAAAACTCTGTTATCATTTATCTATTTAATGTTTATTTTTTTACAGTTTTTTTTTTTTCACTACGGTTATTTTATATTTATTTATTTTATTATGTACAAGTTGCCAAGGTATGTTTTATTTATTTATTATGTATACATTGGTATGTCGATAATAGTTGCGTGTATTTAAAATATATCTAAAAATAAAATACATGTATGTTGTTGCTTTTGAGCAATTGGGTGTGCTTAATAAAGATATGAAATAATAAATGTACATGCATAATTATTTATTTTTGGAATTGTATGTATTGTATTGGTATTATTCTAAATTATTTTTGCCATGAAGTAAGTGAAGTCAGTGAAGCAGATATGGCAATAAATAAAAGTCGATACGTGATTGTTGATGAAGATAAATGAAAATTTCAACCTGTATAGAAAATGTTTCATGCATTGCTTGGCCAATTACTTGAGGCATTAAAAATTACAGGCCAATTGCATAATTTAGTCATTAACATCCTTTATTAAATGTGTTCTCAGCTCATACCATTAATCCACTACAGCTCAAGTTCACCTCTGTTGATATTGCTCAGATCTGCCCCCCTTCTGGAACTAAAATCATCAGAAATGTTCATCTATGCATTTTATTTTTACTTTGCTTACAGCGCTGGAATGCTGACATGAGCATTTCTGAGGAGTTTGAAGCAGAGGGTGAGTTCATACTTCAGATAATACAAACCTTTTTCCTTATGCTAGAGTTTACACTGGTGTGTCTGAGCATTTGTGTGTCTCTGTATGTGTGCAGGTCAGCTGCACCTCTGGAACCCTGATGAACCCACAACACCACGGGGCAATGCAGTGGTGCTCTGTGACTTGGAGGAGCGTCTGCAGAACGCCTGCCTTCAGCTCTCTCTGCCAGTGAACGGCATGGCCACACTCTCACAGCTGCACGCGCTCTGCCAACACATTGGCATTGAGGTATTTACATTATCACAACCTGAGAGACACTGTAGGTCAGGGGTGTCCAAACTTTGTCCTGGAGGGCCAGTGTCCTGCATAGCTTAGCTTCAACTTGCCTCAACACAGCTGTCAGGACGTTTCTAGAAAGCTTAATAAGAGCTTGATTAGATAGCCCAGGTGTGTCTGATTGGGGTTGGAACTAAACTATGCAGGTAACCGGCCCTCCAGGACCGAGTTTGGACACCCCGCTGTAGGTAAAAACAATGTTTTTTTTTGTTTTTTTTATACACTGGTAAATTTTGAGATTTGGCTTTTCGTTTATTTTATTTATCTTTATCTATTTGCATTTGTAGATTTTAAATACAGCAGATATCTTTTGAAGGCCACTTTTTATTTTATTTGATAGGCAAAAATCTCCACCTCTGTAGCATCCCACAAAGCAATTTAGTTTTTAAATAGACATCTAATATACATCTAAACATAGACGTTTTGGCTAAAGCAAATTTGGGCTGTCAGTGAAAATCTAACACATGTCTAAGAATAGTGTGACTAGTTAAAACAAGGCTAGTCATCCATTAGACAGATTAGACAGGCTTTACATGTGTAGTCATTCATTCCTGTATATTTTATAACTATTGTATTCTTATTTTGGGCTATTCTTAGGCGTATATTAGATATTAGCCCAAATTTAGCCAAGACGTCTCTGTTTAGACATCTATTAAATTTCTTTTATTCTGTTATACACTTTAAAAAATGCTCACTGGGATAAATTAAACCCTAGAGTTTTATTCCTTTCTACATTTTTAGTGCGTGTGTGAATTGTGTTTAAATTGTTGCAAATTTATTAAAAATAAAAAAAACTGAAAAATCACATGTATATAAAGTATTCACAGCCTTTGCTCAATACTTTGTTGATGCACCTTTGGCAGCATTTACAGCCTCAAGTCTTTTTGAATATGATGCCACAAGCTTGGCACACCTGTCTTTGGGAATTTTTGCCCATTCCTCTTTGCAGTACCTCTCAAGCTCTATCAGGTTGGATGGGAAGTGACGGTGTACAGCCATTTTCAGATCTCTCCAGAGATGTTCAATAGGATTTAGGTCTAGGCTCTGGCTGGGCCACTCAAGGACATTCACCGAGTTGTTGTGAAGCCACTCCATTGATGTTTTGGTGGTGTGCTTTGGGTCATTGTCCTGCTGGAAGATGAACCGTCGCCCCAGTCGTAGGTCAAAAGCACTCTGAAGCAGTTTTCATTCAGGATGTCTCTGTACATTGCTGCATTCATCTTTCCCTCTATCCTGACTAGTCTTCCAGTTCCTGCTGCTAAAAAACATCGCCACAGCATGATGCTGCCACCACCATGCTTCACTGGTGATGAGCAGTGCCTGGTTTTCTCCAAATGTAACGGCTGGCATTCACTCCAAAGAGTTCAAGTTTAGTCTCATCAGACCAGAGAATTTTGTTTCAGATGCCTTTTGGCAAATTTCAGGCGGGCTGCTATGTGCCCTTTACTAAGGAGTGGCTTCCGTCTGGCCACTGTACCATACAGGCCTGATTGGTGGATTGCTGCACAGATGGTTGTCCTTCTGTAAGGTTCTCCTCTCTCCACAGAAGAACGCTGGAGCTCAGACAGAGTGACCATCGGGTTATTGATCACCTCCTTGACTAAGGCCCTTCTTCCCCGGTCACTCAGCTTAGATGGCCGGCCAGCCAGCTCTAGGAAGAGTCCTGGTGGTTCCAAACATTTTCCACTTACAGATGATGGAGGCCCCTGTTCTCATTGGAACTTTCAGAGCAGCAGAAATTTTTCTATAACCTTCCCCAGCCTTGTGCCTCGAGACAATCCTGTCTTGGAGGTCTACAGACAATTCCTTTGTCTTCATGCTTGGTTTGTGCTTTGTCATGCACTGTCAACCCTGGGACCTTATATAGACTGGTGTATGCCTTTTCAAATCATGTCAAATCAACTGAATTTACCACAAGTGAACTCCAATTAAGCTGCAGAAATATCTCAAGAATGATGTGGCGGTCACATTAGAGTTTGAGCATGCAAAATTCTGTTGACCTTTGATTGGTCTCACGCAGTCACGTGATGCGATTTTTGCAGGTCAGAGTTCACCAAGCTTGAACTTTGCAACACAGCGAACTGTGAAACTTGTCGCACGAACTTGTGTTTCTGGTCTGACGCATTCGCGTGCGTATGAATGGAAGTCTATGGGGGAGAAAAGTCCAGTGTGACCGCGGCTTGATCAGTGGAAAGAAAATGTACCTGAGCTCAATTTAGAGCTTCATGGAAAAGTCAAAAAATTACTCACCCTCATGTTGTTGTTCCAGTCCACTGAAACCTTCATTCATCTTTGAAATACAAATTAAAATATTTTAGATCAAGTCTGAGAGCTCTCTGACTGCATAGACATACTGTAGACTTTCAGAGTCCAGAAAAAGGTACCTAAACATCTTCAAAGCCATTACTTATTCAACAGAGTGTTATTCTAATGCTGTAAGCTTTTGTTTTTCAGACCACAAAAAGAGAAATGTGTGGATTTATTTTTTTTAATGTCCTGCTTGCACTTGTTTATTTTGGAGTATTATTGTTCTTTTTAAATTTGTTAGCCATTAGAGAATCTTATCTAAAGTGGTTGTGTGTGTTTGAATCCTCCAAGGTGGGTGAGGATGTATTACAGTGTGCTGATGAAAGCCTAATGGATGTACAGGAGTTCATCTCATGCGTAATAAACCACAGCAAACCACCCACACCATCAGCATCTACACCCTACAGACAATTAAAGAGAATCCACTCCACTCAGGTACTGCACTAAAATAAGTTAATAAGTAAAATAAGTAATAATTTAATCTATTTTCTTTTTCGTCTCCTTAAAGTTTGATGAGTCGGGCCGTAGGATCTCATGCGCTTTAAGCAGTACAATCGCTCTACGGGTGTTTTCAGATTTGGATGATGGATCAGGACACGCTCCTGTGGAAACTCTGCTTTACAGGTGGATGGAGGAGGGAGTGGACAACAGTTCAGAGATCCTGCAGGTAAAGCGCATTGGTATTTTGGATGTCTATATGGCTGGTTATTACAGGATGTTTGTAATAAGTTTTTACGCATGTTTTTTTTTTTGGTAGGCTCTGGATTTTAATCTGGAAGGTAAAGTGAATCTGTCGGAGCTCACCGTTGCTTTAGAGAATGAGCTGCTGAGCACTAAGAACTCAATCCACCAGGCGGCGCTAGTGAGCTTCAAGGCAGAAATCAGACATTTGCTGTGAGTTCATGTGTCTGCAACTCTAGCTCAGTCCAGATTGCGTGATTCATTATAATAACTTTTTAATATCATCTGAATAATTTATTTCATCAAACTTGTATGCTAATACTCTACCCATAACTCTTCACATCACATTAAATCACTTCTGTTTGTCATTCACATTTACTCTGTCTCATCAGTGGTTCTCAGTTTCAGCAAAGCCACAAGATGACTTAAAATGAATTAAAAAGACACTAAAAAAGGTTTTTAAAAAGATCTACATGGAAATCAAGGTTTTTCCTGCATAGAGAATTAAGAGGCAGCCACCTCTATCAAATGTTGCACCAACTCCACCTTTTGACAGTCACGGCTACTTACAGATTGTAAGTGATGCTCAAGCACTGGTCATGCATTAAATTACATTTAATGTTAGTCGTTTTTTTAATAATAAAATGTTTTACTTGATAAGATTACAAGAATCATGCAAAATGTGTTTGTTTCAAGTAGCAAAAATGTCATGAATTAAACACCACCTTCACCTCATTTTGAGTAAGGAAAAACAATGCGTAAATGTATATATTATTAGTTTATTTCAATTTGTTAGCTGAATAACTATCATTTTTATGTAAGAATCAGGGTTTTCAAATTCTTGCTAAACTTTGATTTAATAAAGGGAGTTGTATATTAAATACGATTTAAAAAGTCAGGGTAATTAAATTAAATGTTGACTACTAATACTAATATTAAGCCTATAAAAATCCTGTAATTGCTAATAATTGTAAAATTTAATTTGAGGGGGGGGGGGGGGAAGAACTAGCAGTTTTTTTAAAATTATTTTTTTTTTTTTTTTTTTTTTTTTTGTCTACATGGTGTCAAAAACCATTCAAACCCACATTTCTACATCAGTATTGAAACTTCAGATGCTTATCCATTTTGAGCCATCTCAGTTCCCAACAACATTTTCTTCTGTATCACTTTTAAGTTACTTCATTGTATTGTTCATACTTTAATATATATATATATTTTTATTTTTGAATCACATCAATTAATTATTCAGACTCGTTCCAATCCAGTGTGTTATTTTAACTAGCAATAGTAAAATCAAGCTTAATGTTTTTTCTTGATATAAATCACATATTATTAATCTAGCTCCATATACAGACTTGCTTCAAATTTTGCTCGCACTTGGCGTCACTCTCTCATTCACATTTGTTTTTTAAATTGTCTTCATGCTTTCTACATCAGTCATTATTCTGTTTCACTCTTGGTCATTTTAAATGCCTCACAGCTCCAGTTTGCTTCTAATCTGATTATTCGTTGCTTGACAGTAAGTGTGTTGACCTGGAAAGCCGTGAGAAGGAGAGAATTCGCTTTGATCTGGACACAGCAGAGAAACTGAAATCTGAGCTGGCATCTGAAGTGGATGACCATCATGCTGCCATTGAGCGCAACAACGAACTCAACCTCCGGTAACCTTTCACCTTCATTCAGATCCTCCTTTTTCCTTGTTCATAAGTGATCACCAGGACCAGACAGAATTTGCAGTCTTTTTTTCTATTTCTGCAGATTTATGTGAAATTATTTTGAGAGTGTAGGAGCTTAAGGTATAATAAAAACATAACACAAAATAAAAATACAATTAGAACTCATATAATACATATATAATACATATTTCATATAATACACCCACTAAAAGGCAGAAAATTTTACTTTACAAATTGCATTGTACATCATTTATAAAAAACATTTGCATATAAATAATATCACTATATTATTACAATAATGTATATAAAAAGAAGTAAATTGCTGAAGTAAATAAAGAGATAAAGGGCTCAAAAATCTGATTTTTTTTTGTGCACAGATTCCAAGTGGGCCTAGTGATCACATATTATTTTACGCTTCACATAAAAGAACCACCCATAAGATCTCATCTCCATGCATCTCATCTCTGACATGACCGTTTTTTCCAGCTATATCTGTGTTTATATGCATATTTTTGTTGCATAAGCACAGAAGGCTTGTTCTGTCATAATTTATGGTCTGTGCATGTGGGTGTGAGCATGTGTAATCATGTCATGCATGTGTTTTTTATGTTCAATCACACAAACATGTACAGGAGGTTGGAGCAGGAGTATAAAGAGAGTATGACTGCTCTGAGGACAGATCTCAGTAAAGAGGTGGAGCTTGTGCAACAGCAGGCCAATCAGCAACGAGAAGAGCTTGAACAAGAAATTAGCAAGCTGAGAGATGATGAAACCTTCCTACGAGAACACCTAACGCTTACCATTAAAGTAATCGTCACTGATTAAATTTCTTTTTTTATTTAAACCACGAATTGCCTGTTGTGTGTACACATCACATTCCTGTCAGCATGGATGTGATTTAATTATTTGGTGGTTGGAACTGGAGAATGTATTATATTTGTTTGTCTTCGATGAATGTGTTTTATAGGAAAATGTTCGTCTGGAGTCAGAGCTTATTGAGACCACAGAGAAACTGGTGGAGGCTGAAAACCAGTTGAACAAAGTACAGAAAAACCTGGATGGTGTTTTGAAAGAGAAGGTACTGAAATTAGCAAATCAGTTCTGACGTAAATAAAAACATGCGTACATCATGTGACAAATAGATATTTTTTGCTGACATCATTAGACAAAGCTTTGAGATTATTTAGATCAGGGACTTCACTGTCTTAAACCTGAATTTATGAGGTAGTTTTTTTAGATAGGATTTCTAGACCTGAAATTAAAGATGACTTCACACTTGGGTCGTTTGAAGCATTTGTTTCTGAACTGGTGTGTTTTCCTTGGTTGAGTTTTTAGGCATAAATGAAGAAAGGAATTGCAGGGGTCTGTATCATGAAGCTGAATTAGCTGGATAACCAGTTAAATTTCAGTGTAGTTTGCACCAATCTGGGGTTTTATGGAAACATGAAGGCAGCTCGACTTCATCATTCTCTGCTGCCATGGTATTTTGGAGCAGCTGCGCTATCTTCATGGTGCCTAAAACTAAACTGAAACTTAACTTGCTAGCTAGCTAATCTAGCTTCATGGTACAGGCCCCTAGTCTGAGCCTAATCAAAAACCTGAGAAAACCTCAGTTTCAAGGACCAATCTCAGTCTCAAGGACCAAGCACATATTTAATGTTTTTAATAGATGTATAATAGACATCCAAACAGAGACGTCTTGTATAAAACGAGGCTAAATTTGGTCTGTCAGTTAAAATCAATTCGACATCTAACAATAGTCATCAAATAGACACTAATGAATGAATGACTACACAAGTGAATCTGTTTATTTGATGACTAGTCTAATTTTTCACTGACAGCCCAAGTTTAACCTAGTTTTAGCCAAAATGTCTATTAGACGTCTTTTAAACACAAAATTGCTTGGTGGTGACTAGCAAATTACGCCATTTCACAATTCATGAGCTTATTAGTTATTATAGTTGAAAACAAATGAGCATGTTTAAGTCTTAATTTTGTGTAATTGATCTTCTTCAAGAATACTGTCTCGATGAAGTATATTATGTCTCTAACTATATTATGTCACTAAGTTTTAATATAAGTAATTTAACAGTCAGAGCAGAAATGGCAGAGAGTGTCAGACTAGCTATAGATAATGGTGCAAACTCAATGCACAAAATTGTCAGTCCTCCTTGATGGATGGCTGTTGAGCTGAGAATAACATAAGCAAGTGCATTCTGGCCAACAGGAGGGTGACCGTGAATTCAGATGAACTGTCATTTATGTCAATGGTATAAAACTTATTTATGATTCAGTATTTTTTAGTGATTTAAAAAAAAAAAAATTATTATCTCTGTGTGTGTAGTTTGGTGATTTGGATCCAGACAATGCAGAGTTTTACCAGCAGGAGGATCGTCTGAGACAGCTGCGCAGGAGCTATGAGGAGCAGTGCAGGGTTTGTAACTTCTCTAATTCTGTTTACTTCACGCTTTTTATTTCAGTCTTATTATTCTGTCTCATATCTGTATGTGCATCTATTATAGGAGCTACAGGACCGTATAGATGAGCTGGAAGCTCAGCTGGAGGAATATCAGACTTCAGGCCACACACCCTTGAGACGTCCCGGACCGAGTCTGTCTGATGAAATGGCCACTAAGGGTTTAGAGCCAGGTAACATACAGATATCCTCATATTCATAGTTAAAATCTAATTAATTTTCACAGTTTTGGGTTTCTCACACGTGCTGTTATGTGTGTACTTGTAAAGGTTTTCAGGAGCGGCAGCCATTAAACATGAGTCTTGAGACAGAGATGTTACTGGAACAACACCATCGAGAGATGGAAAACATTAGAGCAATGGTGAGATTCACATAAGTGTATACTGTATATAAGAGCTTATGGGAAAAAGAAACTCCTTTGATAAGGCAATGTGTGAGGAATTTAAAAGATATCTATTTTTAAACAAGTACAAAATAATTTTTTAATTGCTCATAAATTTGTGAGAAAATTAGGACAGACGCTAGACAAGGGGGGCTTCAAGCGTCAGAAGTGTATCTGGACTAGTGATGGCTGCATTCAAATTAGTGGTTCAGAGCACGTATCAAATTTTCAAGGTAAACGCAGCTTTGTTACAGCATTACTGTTAAGAAACGCTTTTTTTTTTTTTTTGGTTTTCTGTTGGGAACTTCCAAAGTATGATCACCCAAATGGGCAGATAAAGGAACTGGTTTCATAATTTTTACCTGATCTCGAATCAGTTTTACGAGTTCTCTTTCAAACATTCGCTCGGTATCTCACTATGGGAAACGCCTCAGGCGTGACAGACTATGGAAGCACCAATTACACCACGTCCGTCTGAGGACGGACAAATCACAGCTCGCGATTAGGAGCCCACCCTCCCCGTTATAATCCGCTGTGATTCCCCGAATCGGCATTTCTAGCACTCTTCCTCGTGAAGACTTTCCTAAAGCACCCAGGCTGCGCTGCTCTGTTCTCAAACGTACCGTCAAGGCTAACGTTGCCGAACGCAGCTCAGTCATATTGAATCTGTCGTGGGTTCTCTGCTCGTTACTGAGTGTTTTACTGCTTTTACTAGCAGCGACTGCTAGCTAACGCGTTAAGGCGAGCTAAGAGCGTGATTTTTTTGACTCACCATGTCTAAAGTCACGGCGGAAAAGGGGAAGGAGACCACTTCGCGCTCCTGTCCGTCAGCGTGCGGATTTATGATCTCGGGCCGGGATTTGCATCCGATGTGCATCGCGTGTATGGGTGTGAAGCATGCCCAGGCCTCGTTGGCGAACACTGAAAGCTGCGCGCACTGCCATGCAATGCCGATGAGGATTTTGGAGAGAAGGCTTCGAGTGGCGGCATCTTCCAAGGACGATCCGGTTCTCTCTGTGGCTCCTTCGTCGGCTAATAACACCAAATCCTCTCCTCCGCGGGATCTGGCTTCGTGGGGGGATATCATGGAGTTAGAATCCCTCGAGTATGAGCCGCTGTTCGACCAACAGCTGCTGGCGGACGGCGATGAGATGGAAGGGGATGAGGAGGAGGATGATGAGACGCTAGCCCGTCTCCTCCGAGATAAGCCGGACGATGAGGAGGAGGATGTTATCCGCCCTTCTTCCCACGCATCCAGGCCGGCTAGCGCGCAGAGCGGCGAGGTGGCGTCGACGGGGGTGGATTGTGACCTCACAGAGGTTTGCAAACGCGCTGCCACCAAGCTCGGCGTGGCGTGGCCTGTAACTCCTGGTCACCCGGGAGTTAAACGGGATGTTTATGACGGGAAAAGGCTCGCTCCCCGCGCTCCCCCAACAAAACAACTGCTTCCCGCTCTCCCAGATTGCATCACGGAGATGAAGCGGTCATGGGATAAACCCTTTACCAACCGCGTGCCCGTCAAGGGTTACTCGTTGCTCGACGTGAGCGAAATGGAGGGGCTGGGGCTCTCTAACCCTCCCGTGGTCGAGCAGACGGTGGCTCTTCACCTGCATCCAAACAGGCGGGCTGCTGTCTCATCGGCCACACCGTCCCTCCCTGGTAAGATGGAACGCTTCACTGCTTCCATGTACCAGAAAATATATAAATCTTCGGCGCAAACAGTAAGGGCTTTGAACGTCACTTCATTGTTGACGGCCTATCAAGCCGAATTATTGGAGGAGCTTGGCACGCAGCTGGACGCCGGCAATCCAAACCCGACGGTCTGGGAAGAGATCTGTAATGTTACAGATCTCAATCTACGCACCTCACGCGGGGCGGTGCAAAGCTCCGGCCGTACCATGGCTCTCGCCGTTGCGGGCGAGCGATCGCTGTGGCTTAATCTCTCGAGTATCGGGGACAGGAAAAAATTTGATTATCTCGACGCTCCCGCAGACTCGAGTGGGCTATTCGGCCAGTCGGTCGCGTCGATGAGGCAAAGATGCGACCTTAAGAAGAAGGACGAAGAGACTTTTGACCTCTGCTTGCCTCGAAAAAAGGCATCACGTCCTCCTGTTCCTGCTGCTCGGCCCATTCCTCCGACGCAGGGCAGAAAATTTGTGAATGCGTCCAGACCGCCAAAACCCCACAGCACAGAGCAGGCGGCCCGCCCCCCCGCTGCTCCAAGCGCTAGGCCATGGGGAAAGCAGTCATTTGCAGCGGCGGCTGCAAAGTCCAGATCCGCTTACCCCTCCACCAAAAAGAAGAGGGACTCCTAGGACGCTATACTTGGGGAGGAGAGACGGGCAGCACCTAGGGTTTTCTGCGATGTCTTCTCCACAGTCCGCCGCGTTTGTTTCCCCACCCGCAAAAAAGCGGAGCAGGTGGAATTTGGGCGGAGAAATGGTTCAGTGTTGTGTTCAGGCCAGTTCAGCTTCCCCTCAACACACAATGTTCCATGGATTGTCGATAGCAATTCCACAAGTTCAGATGCAGAGCATTCGGCCACCATGCAGTCTGCCGAGTTCAGGCACATGTTCACAAGTGCGTTGTCACAAAGCACTTCATTCCCTGTGTTCTTGGCAAATAAAGAATCCTCTGTCGCATCCAGGCTCAATGCCGAGGGCGCAGAAAGCCAAAAACAAAATAGAAACACAGAGAAAAACAAAAGCTCAAAGCAGAGAGACGGGCCAGTCTCTGAGCCAAACAGATCCTGGCCAAATTTCTCTCTGGCCACAAGAGGGCGCCAGCGCTCCACCAGTGGAGTCGGTTCGGCAGCAGCCTCTGTCTCTTTATCCGGAGGCCTGGATAGAATGTTCTCCGCACCCGTGGGTCCTCGCGACTGTGACCAGGGGTAACAGGCTTCAGTTTGCTGGAAAACCCCCTCCTTTCAACGGGGTTATAGTATCTGTGGCAAACGAGGGTTCGGCTCAGGTGCTGGAGGCAGAAATATCCTCCCTCATGGAGAAAGGAGCTATAAGACGAGTTCCAGTGGAGGAAACTCAGATGGGTTATTACTCCCGTTACTTTCTAATTCCAAAGAAAGATGGGAGTCTGCGCCCAATACTGGACCTGCATGCTTTAAACAAGCACTTAAGGAAGTACAAATTCAAGATGCTCACAATAGGGGCTCTCACTCGTTCGATCCGCCGTGGCGATTGGTTCGCCTCGATCGATCTCAAGGATGCTTACTTTCATATAAGCATCTATCCAGCACACAGGAAATATCTCAGGTTTTCCTTTCAGAATGAAGTGTTCGAATTTGTTACTCTTCCATTCGGGCTCAGTCTAGCTCCGCGGGTGTTCAGCAGATGCATGGAAGCAGCGCTGTCTCCGCTGAGACACAAGGGTCTACGCATATCCGCTTACCTGGACGATTATCTGATATGCGCTCGTTCACGCGAGTGCGCGGAGCGGCATGCAGAGACTCTCACGTCTCATCTCACAAAGCTGGGGTTCAGAATCAACAACGCCAAAAGCCAGCTGATTCCGTCCCAGGAGATAGAGTATCTAGGCCTGCGCCTAGACTCGGTAACATACCGCGCCATGCTTTCGGAGAGAAGGATTACGGCGTTCGGTGTATGCCTGACTCATTTTCGCAAAGGAAACCTGGTCTCGTTCAGAACCTGTCTCCGTCTGATGGGCATGATGGCCTCATCTCTGTCTGTGATCCCGCTGGGTTTATTAAAGATGAGAGATTTTCAGCGTTGGATTGCCGCGAAGCTCTTGTGCCCTTGCAGGCAACTTGCGCGCAGAGTGCGGATATCCACGGAGTGCGTGATGGCTCTCCGCCACTGGAAAAACCCATGCATATTCCGATCAGGGGCTCCGCTGGGAAGCGTGTCTCTGATAAAAGTTGTCACTACGGACGCATCTCTAACGGGATGGGGAGCCGTATTTCAGGGCAGATCGGTAAACGGTCGTTGGACGCCCCGACTGCGCGAGCTTCACATAAACATGCTGGAGCTTATGGCAGTTTTTCTGGCTTTAAAACATTTTCTCCCATTCTTGGAGGGTTTTCATGTTTTAGTCAGGACGGACAACACAACGGTGGTGGCTTACATCAACCGCCAAGGGGGAACGCGATCATTGCAGCTGCACAATCTAGCGCGCAAGCTGATTGTATGGAGCGCCGCGCACTTGAGCTCAGTTCGCGCGACGCATGTCCCGGGAGTCAGAAATGTGGGGGCGGATCTTCTGTCGAGGGGCAACCCGACGTACGGAGAATGGGTTCTCCACCCGCAGGTGGTGAATCAGATTTGGGAGATGTACGGCAAGGCTGCCGTAGATCTCTTCGCCTCGCGGGCAAACGCAAAGTGTCCGCTGTATTTCTCTCTCGGGGACGAGGATGCGCCGTTGGGCGTGGATGCACTGGCGCACCCGTGGCCAAACGTGCTGCTGTACGCATTCCCACCGTTAAGTCTAATTTCTCCCACCCTGGACAGAGTAAGAGAAAGCGGGTTGTCTCTCCTTCTGATAGCCCCCCGTTGGCCGGGCAGGCTGTGGTTGGCAGAGATCGCCGAGCTTCTGCGAGGAGAGCCCTGGCCGCTCCCGTTGCGACGGGACCTGCTGTCACAAGCGGGGGCGCAGATATTTCACCCTCACCCAGAACAAATCAACCTTTGGGTCTGGCCCGTGAAGGGTTAAATCTGAATGCGCTCGGGCTTCCACGGGAGGTCATAAACACTATCCAGAGCGCTAGGGCTCCTTCAACGCGCTCACTATACGACCTGAAATGGCGTGTGTTTGAGGACTGGTGCACTCGTGAAGGGCTTATCCCCTTCCAGTGCTCGGTGAGGGATATTCTCTGTTGTTTACAAAGCTTGCTGGATAATGGAAGAGCGTTCTCTACCATTAAGGTTTACCTGGCTGCTATTTCCGCCTGCCATGTAGGGTTCGAAGGGGTTTCAGCGGGACGGCACCCCCTTATATGCCGTTTTATGAAAGGAGTGAAGCGCGTGAGACCAGCGGTGAAACGGCTGGTCCCGTCATGGGATCTGTGTCTCGTTCTGGACGCTTTAACTCGGGCCCCATTCGAACCTCTGGAGAATATTCCCATTAAGCTCCTATCACTGAAGACGGCCTTACTTCTCGCTCTAGTCTCAGCTAAGCGAGTGAGCGAGCTACATGCTTTATCAGTGCATCAAGCATGCATGGATTTTAGCCGGGATGATGACAGGGTTACACTGCTTCCAAACCCGGCCTTCGTTCCCAAGGTCAGTGATTCAGCTTATAACTGTTCTGCTTTGGAGTTGCATGCTTTTTATCCTCCTCCTCTTTTGTCAGCGGAGGAGAGAAAATTGCACACTTTGTGTCCTGTACGGGCGTTACGCCTCTACGTAAACAGGACGCGATCGTTCAGGAGAAGCGATCAGTTATTTGTTTCATGGGCCACTCGCTGTAAGGGCGAAGCTGTTTCATCTCAACGGCTCTCGCATTGGATGGTGGAGGCGATCGAACTAGCCTATACATCTAGGGGTCTTCGTTCCCCAGAGGGCTTAAGAGCTCATTCTTCAAGAGGTATCGCTACCTCATGGGCTTTGTTTAGAGGGATTTCGGTAAGAGATATTTGTACAGCGGCAAGTTGGTCTTCCCCGCATACATTTATCAGGTTTTACCGCCTTGACGTCACCGCGCCTTCATTGGCTCATGCGGTTCTTAATGTTTGCCCTTTATAAATTTGAAAGGTTATCTTTCTATAGATTCTGTCCGGGGGCTTCGGAAAGCATGCGTTACGGGAGTGGTATATATCATTCCCATAGTGAGATACCGAGCGAATGTTTGAAAGAGAACGTTAGGTTACTTGCGTAACCCCGGTTCTCTGAGAACAGAGCGAGGTATCTCACCAGACTTCCCTTCACGCATTACACTCGGGAAGAGCGTGCTTCGAATGCCGATTCGGGGAATCACAGCGGATTATAACGGAGAGGGTGGGCTCCTAATCGCGAGCTGTGATTTGTCCGTCCTCAGACAGACGTGGTGTAATTGGTGCTTCCATAGTCTGTCACGCCTGAGGCGTTTCCCATAGTGAGATACCTCGCTCTGTTCTCAGAGAACCGGGGTTACGCAAGTAACCTAAAGTTTTAAAAAGTTTTAATGAGAAATTTGTAAAAAAGGAATGATATTAGTTAATAGTTTCTTAGTTAATATTTTCTTGTTGTCCTAATTAGAAGGTCTGGTAATGGAACAAAACTGAAGATTAAAAGTTGAAAAAACACAGTTTTTCAATGTAAGCTTACTCAATGTAAGCTAATACACAATACAAGCTATCTGCATTTGATAGGCTATACTTTCAATTTAATGTTTGCATTGTTTGAAAAAGCAGGTTTGATCAGCAGGTGTCCCTAGCATTGTAGTGTTTTAATTGCTTCAAAACAGTGAATTATTTTGCAAAGCAATTGGTTCAATGTTTCGAAGCTTTAAAATGCTTCTCATCTCCCATCACAAGTTTACGCACAGTATCAGATGGACAATATTGTATCCAATAACAAAAAATAAGTTGGCAAAACATAATGTAAATAAAGAATACTTGGGGCTTTAAAAGGACGATTCACCCACAATTAAAAAAAGACAGAACTCCAATCTTTAAGATAAAATTAAATGGCAAAGTATCCTGGATAAAAATTGAGACATGCGTCTGTTGCTCTCTTACCCCCTCTGTAGGTTGATGAAGAAAAACGCAGTGCAGAGGAGGAGAAGAGTCTTCTCTCTCTTCATCACCAACAGGAGTTGCAGGTCTTGAGGGAGGAGATGGAAAGAGAACTCGAAAGAGCCAACAAACTGGAGCAGGAGATTTCTGCTCTCCAAACTCTCCACCAGCAAGAGCTTCACTCTCTCACACAGGAGGCGCAGGATGCCAAAACCTGTGCAGAACAACTTCAGGTGAAGGTGCAAGTTCTGGAGGAGAAACAGACTGCTTATGGGGAGCAAAGTAATGTGCATGCTGAGGAGATGAGTTTGATGGAATTAAATTACCAGGAGATGCTTGAGACAAGTATGCAGGAGCAGAAAGAGAGACTGGAAGAAGAGAAAGAAAAGAGGCTCACGGAGCAGTGGAAGGAACAGCAGAAGAGCTATGAGGAAATGCTCAATGCACAGCTAGAGGAGATGCAGCAGAGAACAGAACAGGAGTGTGTTGAGCTGGAAAAGAGGCTGAGGGAGGAGTGGAAACAGGAGAAGCAGGAGTTAGAGGAGAGCAGTAGGGAGAGATTAACCTCTTTACTGGAGGAGAGAGAGCGGAGACTCAGGGAAGAGTGGGATCGGGAGAGACAGGAGCTGGAGGAAATCAGTAAGGAGGCACTGCAGGCCGTTCTGGAGGAACGTTTGGAGAGAGAGACGAGGCTCAGGCAGCAATGGGATGAGGAGCGGGCTTCATTGGAGAACAGACATCACGCTCTGCTCCTACAGCGTTTGCAGGAGGAGAGAGAACACTTCCGCACACAGCAGGAGGAGACCGAGAGCATTATTATTGAGCACTGGGGGAGAGAGAGGGCTCAACTGGAGAGGCAGCACGAGGAGGCGCTCCAGGCCTGTTTGGAGCAGGAGCGAGAGAGACTGCAGGTGGACCGAGAGGAGCAGGAGAGCAGGTGGCAGCAGGTGTTGATTGAAGAGCGGAGCCGGATGGAGGAGGCACACAGGGAGGGGACTGTCAAACACAGTGAGGAGAGGGAAAGACTCGGTAGTCTTTTGGAGAAACTACGCACAGACATTGCAGAACAAAGGTAAGACACATTAGTTGGTTGGCAAAATTACTACCTGGAATTAACTTTCAACCTTTGGAAAATATGCTTTGAAATAATATGTTTAAAGGGTACCATTAAAGCCACCATTTTGGAAATGGAGAAACGGTATATTACCTTTTAATCCATGAATAACTGACTGTTAATAAAAGGTATTAAAAATGTAAAAAGGTATTAAAAGGTAATTCACTCAAAATCAACATTTCTTACCATTTACTCACACTCAAGTAATTCTAAGCATTTATGAATATCTTTCTTCTGTTGAACACAAAACAAGATATTCTACAGAATTTTGGAAAATTCTTGACATCCATAGTAAGAATAAAAATATGGATCTCACTGGCTGTTTTTTTTTTGTTTGTTTGTTTTTTTCACAATATTCTTCAGTGTATAAATTTTTTTTTGTTTTGTGTTTAACAGAAGAAAGTAACTCAGATTTGGAACAATTGGAGGATGAGATCAAGAGATCACCCATTTTTGGGTGAACTATCCCTTTAAGAAGTATTGCAGCTTCCAACAAAAGCACACTGCAATTCAATTGCACTAAAAAAACTATATTAACCAGTTTTATTTTACAATTAATATTAACAAATTATATCTTTCTTCTATCAGGTGTTACACAAAACATCTCTTAAAATCAACAAATAATTATTCATTCATTCATTTTCTTTTCGGCTTAGTCCCTTTATTAATCTGGGGTCGCCACAGCGGGATGAACCGCCAACTTATCCAGCATATGTTTTACGCAGCGCATCACTGGGAAACATTCATACACACTCATTCACACACATACACTACGGACAATTTTAGCTTACCCAATTCACCTATACCGCATGTCTTTGGACTTGTGGGGGAAACCGGAGCACCCGGAGGAAACCCACGCGAACACAGGGAGAACATGCTAACTCCACACAGAAATGCCAACTGACCCAGCCGAGGCTCGAACCAGCGACCTTCTTGCTGTGAGGCGAACGTGCTACCCACTGCGCCACCGTATCGCCCCAACAAATAATTAAGTGTTTCAAAATTATCTTTAAATCCTTATTAAGCCCTTTTCTTTCAAGGTAGCTTCTTAAGAAAGTCACATTGTTTTCCAATTAAATTATTTAGTAACCTTGAAATGAAGACCTGCTTTGCAAGCATGTTGTGATTTTTTTTAAGATTTACAATCTACAATTCCTAGACTCTGCTCTACAGAAATTGCTAAGTATTTATTTTAGGTAATGTTATAAGCTGTTGATGTTGATTTGGCCATGTGCAGGAAAGAGCTGGAGAAACAATTCTCTCAGCGACTTGAAGAGGTGGAGGCCCGTTTTAATGGTGACCAGGAGGCAGTGTCTGAACGTTTTCAGGTGGATTTACATAAACTTGAGCAACACTACCAAAGTCAGATTACAGGACTTGCCCAACAGCATGCTGCCGAGCGTGCCCTTTGGGAGGAGGAATCAGAGACAGCCAGCAAAGAGATGGAGCAACAGTGGAAACTGTTGAAGGAGGCACTGGACCTAGAGAAGGAGGAGTTGAGATCAGAGTGTCAGTCTCTTGAACTCGTGCACACACAAGATATTAAAGCTCTGACAGACAAGAACCTGCAGCTTCAGGCTGAGCTAGAGGCTTTTGCCAGTGCTGCTCAAACCAAAGAGATTGAGCTGAGCCGCCAACTCAATGAGCTGCACAACCAAGTGGAAGAAAGGATGGAGGCCAAAGACTTGCTGCTGGCACAAACAGAAAACAAAGTCACAGAGCTGGAAAATATGCTGAAACAAGCAGTGGATGATTTCATTCAAGAGCGAGAAGAGATGCAAAAGTGTCTCTCTGTTTTGGAGAGCAGGCGAGGAGAAGTGCTTTCATTCCAGAGCATGGAGATGATGGGCACGATCCAGGAAGGTGAGGAGCTCCTCTATCAGGAGGAACAGGCTCTGCTTGTAGAGAAAGATGCACTGGCATTGAGAGTGGTGCAGTTGGAGGAAATTGTCTTACAGTTGACAGGAAGCACTGGAGAACCTTGTGTAGAACCTCTGGGAGAAACGTGTACTCCTGAATCCAGTATAGAAGGCAGTGAAGAAACTAGCAAAGAATCTAGTGCACAACTCAACCAAGAGACTTGCCTAGAGTCAACTGATAAATCTAGTCCAATCCACGTCATATCACTGCTTGTAAACCGAGATGATGAAGAGGAAGCCGGTGAAGTGGATGTAGTAACAGAAGTTGGTGATCCAGAGCTTCACAAACACCCAGAACTTGGAGTTACAAATGATAGAACTTCAAACTCTTGTTGTGATGTTAAATTAGTCATGGCTGCTGTAGAACCTAACAATAGTGGATCAGAAACTCTCTGTCCTAAAGAAGAGAAAGAAAAGAATACAGAGAATCTCAATGTAGTAGTGGAGGGTTCTGAAGATGCGATAATGAGTGAGTTGCAGAATGCAGAGACCAATAGCAGAGAGACTCAAAAGGATGAATCTTTGGAGATGGCTGAGGAAGATGTTTTGAGTGGCACAGAAATAGAAGCTCAAATCTGTGAAGAGTTTGAACCTTCCTACATCCAAGAGAGCCTGGGTCACCATGAATCTCCAAGCACAGATGACAAATCTGAAAATGAAAACCATTCAGAGAACAATATCAGCATTGCAAGTAATGAGAGTAAAATTGTGACTTTTGCAAATGAGATTTGTACCCTAACTACTGCTAACAAAGAAGAGGACAAAGTAGCTAATCTGAGAGATGTGTGCTTACAGGAGATCCTCGATCTTCAAGAAACCGTAATACAGTACAGTAAAACTTCAGAAACCACCATCTCCCGCCTGCAAAGCCCTAAGCTTCAGGATTTGGAGGAAGAGAATATCTTACATCAAGTAACAAAGCATTTAGAGGAAGTGGTGGCCACATTTAAAGATGTGCACCTTGCTAACCTAAAGGTCTACTTTGAGCAAAGTATCCAAGAAAACCTGCAGCTCACGGAGCACAACATGAAACTGGAGCAGAGAGTCAAGAGTCTGGAGGACAAGATGCACATAGTCCAGGACTTTCACATGCAACAGGCATCTGCACTGGAAGAAACCACACTACTCCAAGTAGAGAATTTCAAACTGAAGGTACTACTTCAGGAATTTGTCAAACAGGGTAAGGCTCTCCAGTGGGACTCTGACTCTTCAAATACTTTAAACAACTCATTGCGCAACTCACAAATTAAGGAGAAGATTGCTGCAGTGGCAGAGCTTGAATTCTTCTGCATGGAGTTTGAGAAACAGAACTCGCACTTACGCCGAGCACTTGCTGATCTGCAGAGCAAATCATTGAGGATCCACACACAAATGCAAGAGCGGAGGTACCATGTGAGGGTCTTTTGTTTCCTGCTTCAGTAGAAAAGTCCCCTGCTTTACTCATTCGGTTTGTTCCCTCTTGCTCAGTCACCACAGTTTGAGTGCCTGTGTAGACCCCACCTCTTTGCAGAGAGAGAGAGAGCCACGCCCACCACCATAAACTCCTCCCATATACCTATAACCTTCTGGTGAATGAATTATACCCCATTTTTGCGGAAAAAGAGATTTGTCTCTAGATGGCTATTGTATACCTGACCTAACCCTTGCCTAAACTGCTCATTTAAATATTTACAAATGTATGTGGAAAATGTTTCACAGACAAATATTTTACACCAATTCTGACGCAACCAAACTTTTGAAATAGTTGTTTTTGCTTTTTATTCCATGGAAAAGATGTTTGTGAACTGTAATGCATCAAATGTGTACCAAACAATATGTCTTTTATCTATACAAGTTAATCTAAAATAAATTCTCTAATAATTTTGGGATTGCTCAATATGAGCTTTTAATGGTTTTTAAATACATCCAAAAATATACAGAATGTTCGTTAAAGGAATTGATGCATTCTTTTATCCTTTTCTCGTTGTTTGTTGTCACAGAGTATATTTTACAATGTACTTTTTGTTCAGGAGTGAAGTTTGTCGTCTGGCTAAAGAAAACTTCATTCTAAGGCACAAGATCTCAACAGTGAGAGAAGAAGACCTGAGAGAGAACCAGAATGATGTGCGGTAAGATGGGAATGCTGTTGTTTTACCTGAGCATTCTTAACTTTTTATATTTTGAGCTGTCGAATGATGTGACATGCATCTTTCTTCAGATTACAGCACATCAAACAAGGGAAGAGATCAGTTCAAGCACTCAGAAGACAGGTGAGTTTATTCCATCACTCACAAATTTAAAAACTATCCTAAATAGAAGTAAATAAATTAAAATAATGAAATGTCTTTAAAAAAAAAAATTGTTGAAAAGAAATATTCCATTAACAGTGCTTGAACATTGAATTTTCATACCTTGTATTTTTGCGCTTCGTAATTAAACAAGACTGTACTTATTAACACGAAGTGTTTCAAATGAAAACATTTTCACATACTACTTCATTGCAAAGAATTATTTTCATTTTGTGCAATTGACCACCAGTTTTTCCAACAAATTGAGTAATTACAGAGTTCACAATAGGCTGATGATTGAAAAGTAAATGCGTGTTTAGCATGCTGTCCCGGGAGAGAGCCCTGAGCTCAGAAGATAAAACGAATAATAAGAAGATCCTTGAGCCCGGGGCTCCCTCCCATTTCATAGGGGGAGAGTGGAGTCTTAGCTCAGGTAGGTCTTGAGAACTCCGCTGTATTATGCCAGGAAAAAAGGGGGAGGAGTCGGGTGGATGGGGGGGGATTCTTTAAGACGATGATAGTTACGGGAAGGAAATCTGTCTATTTATGCGTGATTTGGATTCATCTGATTGGATAGCAGGTGATCGCTAATGCGGGACCAGCCGTGGTCAATCATAAGCATGTGATCTTCTCGAAATTAGTTTATAAATAAACTTCACTTTTTTTACTTCCATAGACATAAAATTGTCCACACTTAATTACATTTTTCCCCTCAGCTCTCAGAGCCTCGCCGTCTGGGACAGCAGCTGGAGGAGGAGAACTTTATTCTACAACAGAACTCAGATCATGTGCTTCGACATGCACTCCAGGAAGTGATTCGACAGCACGACGGCTCAGCCAATGGGAAGAATGGGGTATGATTTCAAATGTGTAAAGGTCATAGAACTATCCCCAGAGTTTGGGGCAGAAACATAAAATTAATATTTTTCTTTAAATGCCCTTGCCCTTATGCAGTTGTGTGATCGGGAGGAGATTTCTTCCAGAACAGAAAAGGAACTGCTTAGATCAGAACTCAATCGGTGCATAGAAAAGGTACAAAAAGCACATACATAACGAATGGTCCATACCAGATGATTTTGTGTTTTATTTTGTACAAGTGACTTAACACATATCCTGCTCTCCTTCAGATCATGTCACTGGACTCCTCTTTACAGACAGTCACTCAACAAAACACTCGTCTCAAATCTGACCTGCGCATCACACAACAAGAAAGAGATGCCCTCAAACAGGAAGTGATGTCCTTGCACAAACAATTGCAATCTGCCAATGAGAAGGTGAGTATCGAGGACAGGAGTTTCTGTCATTGCCAGTAGGTGGAGACACTGCAACTTTCTTTCTCTTCCCGTTTCTCCACATCAGCTGCTGGAGGTCTCTGTTGTGTCTGCTGGTCATCAGCAGGGAAGGCGTGTATGGGCGGAGCTATCAGGGCTGATGGAGGCGGAGCAATACTCGCTAACAGAAGAGAACCAGCAACTCAAACGACAGATGAATGAATTGAGCTCAGAGCTGCAGACATCAAAGGAGCAGGTCAGAAGATGCTTACTAAACTCTTCTAGGAGCCACAGGATGCAAGCATTTAATAATGATGTTGATGTTCCTTTTTAGATCCACCATCTGGAGGCATTGAGTGCGAAACAGAGAGGAATTGTGAAAAATGCAGATCAAGAAAAATCTGCCCTGAAGCGTGAAATGGAGGCTCTGCACTCACAGCTGCTGTCAACACGGAACAAGGTTATACACAATAAATGTTTACATGCACATATAACACAAACACACAATCCTATTAAGGGGAAAGTTCAACTGAAAATGAAAATTTACTCACCATCAAGTTGTTGGAAAAACAAATACTATACTAAGTCAGTGGTTACAGGTTTCCAACATTTTTCAAAATATCTTATTTTGTGTTTGACAGAAGAAAGACACTCAAACGGATTTCTGCCAAACATTTCCTTTTTTCTTGTCAACAGTGTATCATAGTATCACAACACAGTTACTTTGTGCCCTAAGACATCTGGCATCTCTATCACATGCACAAACACTTGTCCCCTCAAAATAACACACTGATACTCTGTTGTCTCAGGCTCAGCTGGCTGCCATCTTGCCTTCATCTCCTCTACATTTGGCGGGAGAACAGAGAGGATCACATCACAGCGATGGCCCAGACTTCAACATACAGGTAACACACACTCCTAGCACACCAGCACCGCATTCCTCACGGCGGGTCACAGTGTGCATATATGCTTGCGCAGCTCTCTCTGGGGAATATTTAGTGTGCATCTAGTTTTTTTCTTTGGTGAACTGGCCTCGTCTGGTGTTTCTGTTTGTTTGCTTGGTTCAGAAAAACACTTCTGGAAAACATGTGGGGAGCACTGGGTCTGTTTGCGGTGTAGCAGCAGTGTTAGAGCACCCCCTATGGTGTTGATGTGAATGGTGTTGGATGATGCTGGGTGATGCACCAATCGAATGCTAATGGGTAGTGTTAATTGTTTATAACAATAATTTTCTTGTTGTTGCTCTAAACATGCAATTTGAAGTTCTATAACTGGAAATAGGGCGGTTAGGCAATTAATCGAAATGAAATTGCAAATGCAATTGAGCAAAGCTGCGATTTGTCATGCACATCTTGTCAGGGAAGCATGGCTGTGTGTTCAGTAGTAAATTTCCTCTGAAGGCTAGAGGGCGCTCTCGTGGAAACTCCAATTATGCCACAAAGAAGAAACCCACGAAATCGCTAACTGAAAAATAAACTGCTTTCATTGATTCAGCATGACTAAAAAAACACCTATTTTTTTTCATGTGCAGCATTTACTAAACTGAGCCATAGTTCATTGAGAAGCGATGCAAACAGCTGTCATTATCACAGAATGTTTATTCCCCATAATATTTCAATTTTGCACATGGTTTTGCGTAGCTTACTGGTGGACTACAACTTTGTGAGAAAATTCTAGTACCAGCTTTACTGACAAAATGTGCATGAAATCTACCTTCAATTAATCGCCTAGCCCTAATGGGAAACCACTGTCTTCAGAAAAGTTTAGGTTAAAGGTATTATTTTAGATTAAAGGTATTTTTAAATCAGCTTTGTGTAATGCATAATAAATACCAGCACATTTATGAAAATTGTGTTATTCCTACTGTTCTATAAGGCCATTTTATTCAACCTGTTTGCTTTTTTTGGTTTTATACAATGTGTATGTATGTATGTATGTATGTATGTGTGTGTGTGTGTATATGTGTATATATATGCATACATACACACACACACACACACACACACACACACACACACACACACACGTATGTATATATGTGTGTGTATGTATATATGTGTGTGTATATATTACATACATATATATATATATATATATATATATGTGTGTATATATTACATACATATGTATATATATATATATATATATAT
>CAIGQV010003909.1:11402936-11538945 GCA_903798115.1 Danio jaintianensis
TATGTATGTATGTATGTATGTATGTATGTATGTATGTATGTATGTATGTATGTATGTATGTATGTATGTATGTATGTATGTATGTATGTATGTATGTATGTATGTATGTATGTATGTATGTATGTATGTATGTATGTATGTATGTATGTATGTATGTATGTATGTATATGTATGTATATATATATATTACATACATATATATATATTACATACACATATATATATACATAAGTCAAAATTAGAGAAGTTAAGGAGTTGTGTATAGGTTGGACAGTTTATAAACATAGTTAACCTGCAGTTATACAGTATATAGTGTCCTTCCAAAAAGCTGATGTCTATCTGTATAATCAGTGGTGTAAATTAACAATTTACAAATACTCATACTACTGTAATTGAGTTTTTCTCAGAAATTGTAATTTTCTAAGTAGTTTTAAAAATGTGTACTTTTACTTTCCCTTGAGTAAATTTTTAGTGCAGTATTGGTACTTTTACTCCACTACTTTCCTTATAAACTGCAGTCACTACTTTATTTTTTCTTGTCTATGGGGTTTTGAAAAATCAGTCCTGTGATCCCTGTCCAATCAAATCACACAGAGGGTAAATCGCATCTTAATGAACTACCTCAAGACATGGGTGATTTTATAATTGCAGCAAACTGTTTGGAACCATTAAAAGTGTCCAAGATGTCCATAATCTTTACACGCATTGACCCAGAAACTGTTTAGGTTCATGTCACTGATGAGAAGATGACAGATGTTTATTGTATGATGACCGAAATGACCTTAAACACCGAGCAGGCACAAGATGTCAACATGACGTCAGATTGAAGTTGTACCTCAATGTCGTGGGGACGTTGCGTTTTGTTTGGAAATGAAAATCGGTTTGACGTCAGAACTCAATGTCAGGCCGACGTCAGTGTCCAATGTCCAACCTAAAATCTACCAAATATCAACGTCTAATGGTGTTACAGCTTGACGTTGTGTGGACGTTACCAATATGACATCTATCAGACGTTGGCTTTTGGTTGCCATACCTGATGAATAAATGTCAGTTTTTGACGTCAATATGAGTTAAGATGTTGGCTCGACATTGGATTTTGATCACTTTCCAACACAACCTAAAATCAACCAAATGTCAACGTTATTTGACGTTGTTATCGGTGATTAAAATAATGTTGTCCTTAGACACTGGCTAGACATTGAATTTTGGTCACCTGACGTCATGACCTAAATCTAACCTAATATTAACGTCGTTGTGTGCCTGCTGGGCAATAACTAAATGCACTACAGAATGTTACGTTTACACACATCCACAAATTACATGTAAATGCATCAGCTTTTTACAGCGTAATACTACTCACTACTCTTGAGTACTTTTGAAAGGGCTACTTTTTACTCATACTTTGAGTAATATTTACAACAGATACTTTTACTCGCACTACATTTTTAAACAAGTAATGGTACTTTTACTTGAGTGATTTTTCAGTAGCCTACTCTTTCCACTACTGTATATAACACATGTTCAGTGAAGTGTATTTGTGCATTATTTCAATCACTACCTGCCCAAGTTATTCTATGTAGTCTCTTTGTGTAGATTGCAATCACAGTGAAGTGGTTTCCGGTCATATTAAATCACTGCAGAAAGGTAAAACTAATAAACACCTTCTCATGTCCTCAAATCAGTTAATTCGCATGTATAAAAATAAAAATCGGCCATTAAACAATCAGGATTGGTGCATCACTAATGACGCTCTTGTGTGTCTCTCTTATTTCTTGTAAGTTAACTCTGTCACAGCTGTGTGTGTGTGTTTAGTGCTGTGAGTGTGCATTTTTTATAGTGCTGAGAGTGTGTGTGTTTCTCTGCAGGTGTAAGCATCACTATCAGGCATAGAAGTTTGGCAACCTGATCTTCACCTCCCATTTGACCCCTGACCTTTACTCTGTGCTCCAATCACCAAACCCTTCCCGATTGACTCTATTGCTCTGGTTCGAGTGGTTAAAGTTGATGTTAGCATGTAGCCTTGCAGCTGGTAGTGAGCTGAATCTGCCATAAGGTGGTGTTACGCTGTATGTGCTCTCGGCTGGTAATTGCGTTTCCTCTGTTGTCCAGATGCTGTCACACATGGGCTAGAGCAAGCTAAGATTGTGACCTTTAATGCCATTAACGACAATACAATCTGTGGTTTTTATAAATATTTTTTTTTAATTTTGGGGTTTTAAATAAGCAGTATTATTATTATTTTATTTTAAGTTTGCACTGTCACTGTAATTTAAGGCTTGTTTTATTTTTTATATATATTTTTTATTTA
This sequence comes from Danio jaintianensis, assembly GCA_903798115.1. NCBI lineage: Eukaryota > Metazoa > Chordata > Actinopteri > Cypriniformes > Danionidae > Danio > Danio jaintianensis. Next base: position 11,405,245 of record CAIGQV010003909.1, read on the forward strand.
TTTTTATTTAATCATGATCCGGTCCATTGCTTTGTCTACCTCTACATGTTTTCACTGAACAATTTGGCATCATTAATTTATTATAATAATGAATTGTTTATTTATTTGATTAAATGTTTTTTTTACTTATTAAGGTGACTTTTTTGTTTTACCTGGTTTAAATGTAATGTCCCTTATTAACGTGAATGTGGGTTTTTTTTTTTATATTGACGTGAGACCAAATAAACTATTAAGCAAAATATTTTGCATTAGTGTATTTAATTTATTGTTTAATTTTTAGAATGCTTTGCTCTTCGTTGTGTTTGAACACCATTTTATTTCCATACATTTAGTTTACAGATGAAGCGATATGGATATTTTGGCTGATACTATAAATGACTCTTTACATATGGAAGTCAATATCCAATAAATGGGCCAATAAATATAAACCTTTATTTCAAAGCCTGGTTACAGAAAAAAAAAAAAACTTTCCACTGTATTTGTTGCACCTGCTGGACCCATGGTAGGGAAGCAAAGTTAGCAACTTTTTGTTTTTGTCTTAGTAAATGATGTAACTAAAGAAGAGTCCAGCTTTAAATAGGAAAATTATTTAAAAAATTTTTTTTTTTTTTTAAACGAGATGCTAATGGTCTAATCCGACTCAATGATTTATGCTAAGCTAAGCTAAAAGTGCTTCTGCCAGATCCAGAAATCATTTGAATGGATTCAGAAATGGTAAAACTCAACTGTTTACTTTAGTGGAGTAGTAAAATGAGCTTATTTTAAAAAAAAATCCTTTATCTTGGCATAATTGGTCTAAAATACAGAAAGAAAAAAAAAACTGATATTGATAAGCATTTTTAGTTTTGTATAACTGCTTTCTGTTTTAATATAAGAATAAAACATTCTCGTGAAAGCAAATAAATTGAATATTCTGATTCGCTCAAGAAACATGTATTATTATTACTATCAATGTTGAAACTATTTTTATAATTTTTTTCAAGAATGCTTGAACAGGAAATTACTTTATACTTTTTTTTTTTAAATATAATTTTTGTTTATTTAGTTTCATATACAATTTTAACAATGCAAATTAAAAAAAGAAAAAATCAAAACATAAAAAAAAAGAGATATTGTACATATGCAGATCATATTTAAATTATATACTGTACTACCCAGTTATTCCTGAACGCACTTATTTTCATTTTCAACATGTATTTAGGTTCTTTGAATAGGATATTACTCTAAGAGAAAGTGACACAGTTAACTAAATCTGGGAATTTGTAGCTAAACAGTTGACCATCTTAATCGGTGACATTTCTGACCATGATCCTTATTGCCAAGCAGGAGCGAGAGGCGGCGCTGTTACAGATGGAGGAGAGAATGAGAGAAGTGGAGATCACACTGCGAAACCTCAAACTGTTACTACAGGAGAAAGTGTCTCAGCTGAAAGAACAGGTACAAAAATGCACAAACATCCTCACTTAGCACCGAACGCATTCTTGGTCGGGTATCTTGCGCCACTGCTTCAGGATTGACTGTTCTGTCTTCTCTGCTTGTGTAGTTGATCAGAAACAGTGAATCAGATGTGCTGATCAAGGACCTGTATGTGGAGAACGCTCAGCTGCTCAAAGCCTTGGAGAAGACAGAGAAGCGGCAAAAAGTAGCAGAGAAGAAGAACTTCCTCCTGGAGGAGAAGATTTCTAGTCTCAACAAGATTGTTCGCGACCTCGGCCCGTCCCCGTTGACCCCTGCACCCTACCACTTCACACGCTCCTAATTTCACACTTTTATTAAAGGGGATAGTTCACCCAAAAATGAAAATGTCCTAATTTATTCTCTCTCGAGTGGCTTTAACGTTTTTTTCTGTTGAACACAGAAGCCGATATTTATCATATAGGCAGGGTCGGACTAAGTGATTTGGGGACCCTAAGCAATTCAAAGTATGGGGCCCTAGCATTGAAACTCAAAACATTGTCTTGCTCTATAGATATTTATCATCTCTCTCTAGATTCATTTTTTGTTTTGTTTTTTTTCGGTGGGAACAGCACTAACTGTGGTGGGAGTTTGAGAGAAAAAAGAAGTGACTTTGGGGAGTTTAGCCACTTTCTTTCTTTTTTTTTTTTTTTATATATCCTCTTTTCACCTGCAGTAGTTGCATTACATTGTTTGTCTTATTTCTACTTTTTTCCCAAATGTTATTAAAAAAATAAAAAATAAAAAACTCTCACTCTTGCACACTCTATCTACCTGTACCTCTGCTCTACTCTGATCACTGGCAGACTGGCAGTGTCTTTGAACCGCTCACACCTCACACTTGTGCAGTACAGAAGGAATGTTCCACTGTTCATAGGGGCCCCCGGTTTTGAAAAGAAGTAATAACTTTAAAATCTTAATGGTTATAGACAGATTTGACAATAATATATTACAATATAAAATGTATAAAAGAGCTATATGATTAATATAGGCTTCTTTGCATTGGTCGGGGCCCCCTAATTCCCTGGGGCCCTAAGTGGCTACTTACCTCATTTATTGGTTAAGTCCGCCTCTGCATATAGGAAAGACATTCTCATGAAAGTCAATGGGTGCCAGCTACCAGCATTTTTCTCAATATCTTTTGTGTGAAGTGTAGGGTGAGTAAATGATGGTAGAGTTTTCATTTTTATGTGAACTATCCCTTTAATATTCCACTATTATTCTGTTTTTAATTTTGTTTTGAAGATCTCATACAGGGTTACCTTCATATAAGGTAAAAAAGCACTTTAATATTCTTCTAATATACATTGCAGCATCAGCTGTATTTTTCTCAGTGTCTGAAAAGGTTCGTTCAACGATCGGTTTTCTCTAAACCCTGCCTTTCTGAGACCCTGCTCTGCTCTGATTGGTCAGATGGCACAGTCTGTTGTGATTGGTCAACTGTTTACCACATATATTGGGAAACAAATCCCTGTTTAAATTATATATACATTTCAGCTCCAGGGGCTTCATCAGCACTTCTAACCACATAAATCCAACCAGAAAAAAACAGAAATGTTTGAGAGTCAAAGTAAACATTTTTCACAGGTAGCCAGTGAAGATGATTGGCCTTATGTCAATTTGTAACAAACTTACATTGGTTCGTGCAAGAAGCAAGGGTGAAATTACTAACTACTCTTTCAGCAGTTCAGAATCAGTTGATTTGGAAGTCAATAACATATTTATCAGGGACTAAATGTTACACACTACATAAAAGCTAATATAAAAATAAAAAAAGCAAAGTTGGTAGTAGGGGTAACTCTCTTTCTTTTAGAAAAAAAACAAAAAAAAAACTTAATTGTTTGTAGCGTAGGCGGCACCTTGGCTCAGTGATTAGCACTGTCGCCTCACAGCAAGAAGGTGACTGGTTCGAGCCCTGGCTGGGCCAGTTGGCATTTCTGTGTGGAGTTTGCATGTTCTCCCCGTGTTCATGTGGGTTTCATCCGGGTGCTCCGGTTTCCCCCATAGCCCAAAGACATGCATAGGTGAACTGGGTAAACAAAATTTGCTGTAGTGTATGAGTGTGTGTGTGTGTGTGAATGAGAGTGTAGGGTGTTTGAGGGTGTTTCCCAGTGCTGGGTTGCGGCTGGAAGGGCATACGCTGGGTAAAACATATGCAGGAGTAGTTGACTGTTCACTCCGCTTTGGTGACCCCTGATAAATAAGGGACTAAGCTGAAGAAAAATGAATGAATGAATGTTTGTAGCGTAAAGATGCATTGCTCACAAAGATGTAACTTTCAAACTAAGCAGTTTTCTAATGGTCTGTATTGGGACCAAATCCTGCAGATATACAATTATGGTTTACTTGTATTACTATGAAAAATGTGATGGTCAGTATGGCCACAAAGGAAGCCCAGGGAACGTACAGTTAGAATAGCCAATGACCAATCTTTATAACCACATGGTTCTTCGGAGTTAGCGGTCTGTATGCATTTGCTTGTTCATAGCAGCAATACCATGTTGTTTAGGGACTACTGTGTGCCTTGCTGCTTTTGACTGAAGGAATGACATCACAGAACATCACATATCACATCCTTATGGGGTTGTCCTCTGGGATCTGCATTGTGTGGTTACCATTGAAACTGCTACAAAGGAGATTTCTGTCATGAAATGCAGTAGTTGTGAACTTAGAACTAACTGGAAATAACATGTTTTAAATGTAATCAGAGCAACAAAAGTAATAGGACTGAAGAATTTGTTGCTGATTTGGAAAATTGATTTGTAATTAATTTTGAGTTTAGTGAGCAGTTTTCGAGATTTCACGATTTCCCCATTCGTTTAGATTGGACTTGGTTTTGGATTAACTACATGAAGGTGCTGCAAATATGGCTGCGAACAGACTTTTGTTGAAATGGACTTTGTTTGGGGCTTTTGCGTGACCACCATGAATCTGTGTAGAAAATCTTTTCACCCATATAGTAAACATTTGATTCCTATTAGAATGAGTGGATTTCACCTGTGAAATACCGATGTGTAAATGTGACTGCACACAATTAGTTCATCCTAATGTTGATGTTCTTCAGAAGGAGATATTTATAAGAATGTCCAAGCTGCTCTTTATAAAACACAAGAATACGGTGACCAGGGTGTTATCAAGCTCCAAAAAAAAGACCAGAAACACAAGTATTCAAATGAACTGTGCACTATTTACCAAGTCTTTGAAGCCAAATGAAAGCTTTGTGTAATTAACAGATTGAAATTTGTATTTTTGAGATTTTCCCATTAGTTTTTTTTTATTTTTTTTATTTTGAATTAATAAAAAAAAAAAATTCAGAACCATTATTTTTTTATTACTTTTGAAGTTGGCATGGAATGAATGTTGCAAGTCTTTATTTGTCTACAAAGCCATATATGTGAATGAAAAGAGCTTCTCCGACAAGAAAAATGGATTGGCTTGTTGTTTTCTGTTGCTGCAATTCCTTCTTCAATCCCTAATTGGTTGTCATTACAAAAATACTGCAATATTTCATTTAAAAAAATAGATGGATAAGAATGGTCCATTCTAATTTGATGGTAACTTTAATAATATTTCGGTTATGTTTGGACTTAAGTCTGCAGTTGGAAGGTCATCTTAAATGATGGTGAAATTCCTTAAACCTAGAGAGGCTTGTCCAACAGCTGAGGCCCCAGCATTCTCTTACACACACACACACACACACACACACACACACACACACACACACACACACACACACACACACACACACACACACACACACACACACCTATAGCCACATAGTTTTCAATGAAATGCAAACAAGGTCACTGATTCCCTGCTTCACAGAGAAGGAAATTAAAGAGCAAATGCCACACTGTTTATTCACTGTTTATTCCTGTTTGTTATAGTGCATTCTTTGTCTTTGAGCTTGTTTAGTTCATATAAATGTTTTCACTTGAGAATCTGCACCAGAAAACATCCCATGACATTACTTTAAGTGCAGAAGGAGTATCTGATGTATTTATTTTGTGTACCTATTTTTCATATATGAACTGTAATCATGTATGATGAGCACTGTGAATATGAATAATAGGGAGTCTATTAAAATATTTATGCGGAGTAAAAGAAACCCTGAGACGTCAGCCTCATGGTTACCGCTGTATAATTTGTGTGCGGAGAGGAAAATTGCTGGTTATGATGTTTCATTTCAGGCGTCTCTCAGCGAGTGCAGTTTACCAGCTTTGATGCTTGGGGGGGGGATGCACAGAGAATTACAGGCATTTAAATGTCGAAATATGTTGTCCTTACATTTTTAGCATTGTAACAAAGCATTTGGTGAAGCTTAAACTATATATGCTTTACAGTATTTGTCATGTAAAAGATGTATTCTTTTAAGTGTTAATTGTATGGCATTTGAATGTTAAAGCGTAATTGTTTTTATTTTCATTAAAGAATAGTTTTAGCAATCACTGTACATGAGTTTTTATTTTAAAAGTTACTCTTTAGAAAAAAAGCACCAAGTAAACACTATTCTTGTAAATTCCAATAAAAAATACATATGACACTTCTGAATTGCTTCTTTATATATGCACGCGTGTTTGTGTGTGTGTGTGTGTGTGTGTGTGTACTAAATTACTAATTCCTCTAGCATTGTTGTTTGTTTATAAAATATATAGAGAGAGATATGAAAACAATTTAGACCACTTGGATTTATTAGTGTGCGTTTGAGTAAAATGCTAATATTTTATTTATTTTTATTATGTCTGTAAGATACTGATGACAAATATTCCAAAGTTTTAATAAATGAATATTTAATTATTTACACCTATTTAATAAAGTAAAAGTTTAAATTAGCTAAAAATTACTTTGCAATTGATTTGTTGTGATTGGAAATCAGAGTTTTCCACCAAATATCTTCTGAGATTAAAACATTGGTATTTAAAAATGAATAAACATAAAAAAGCGAAACCTCAATATTTCATTTACAATTCTCTAAATGACATTATTATTTTAAATTTGAAAAATAAAAAGTAATCAGTAGGTTGCAAAATAAACAAAAATTATGTTTTTCTCACATAACTAAATGGTAAATACAGAGAAACTGGGTTTGGCCAGGGGGTTCTCAATTTTGTCCATAGCTGCATGTATTTATTTTCTGAAGGTTACTCAAAAAAAAAGAGTTTATTCAAAAAGAAATTTCATTTTAAAGGTTTCAGGTCCTATTTTCATTTAAATTGAACATTACATGTTGAATAAACCACCGCATCTGGCCTGTAAACCATAAATATGTGAGAGAAAAAAGTTCGAGTCAAATATTTCCCAGAATGCTTTGCTCCCTGAGGATCTGGCTTACGGAAGATCTGATCTAGGATCAGGCTGTTGAGGTGAGGGAGCGATCCAGAGAGAGTTGATCTAGGATCAGCCAAATGGGCGGTTAAAGACACTTCAACACACTTATGTGCGCGGTTAAACTGGTATTATTGAATTATTTGACGATGTAGACTCTTTTAGAGTGACTAATAAAGATGACTGAATCTGACAAGAAAGTATACTGATCTGAAGTGAGGCTCGGATCCAAACAACTGACCTGAGATCAGGCTGCGGAGCGGGGTCCAGTGAGAGCTGATCTGGGATCAGCAGGAGATGTGGAGGGCTGGGTTGGGTTGAACACATTCAGCTGGTAAAAGTTTTCGTGCGCTTTTCTCTGGGTGTTATTTGGACAGCGCTCGCGGGGAGACTAACGTTAATTAATCGTCAGAAAACGTTCGTAATGTTCGACTTAACACCGAAAGCAACCAAACGTCCACTAAATGCAAACTAATGGCCAGTTTTGTGTTTGTTTTCAGACTGTAGCCATGATGACTCCAAATTAGCTATCGGGCTAAACGCTCCGAAATGGACTCGGTTTCGCGTGTCAGTGCCAACCTGGATCCGGATTTCAGGATGAAACCGAAGTCTAATCGGTCCAGAGTCGATTCGGATTAACAATGCTCTCCAGAAAGAAGAGTAAAAACGAAGCGTCCAAACCAGCCGAAGTTCAGGGCAAATATGTGAAGAAAGAAACGTCCCCTCTTCTGAGAAGTGAGTAATTTTAGTCAATCTGCCAAACAAACCCCCAAAATATATAATAAAAAAAAGGCAATTAAATATTCCGCAGTGTTATATAATCTAGTCATTACGCCGTATTTGAAATCTGAAACCTCTGAAAATAAAACACAATTCAAAGTTCATAAGGCTTTCAATAAGTGTCAGAATTCTCTTTAACAATTAGCTGACACAATGTGTACACAGTCACATACTATCAACCTAATAGACCTCTATTATTATAATCATGTTAATACGTTTTGAATGAAACAGAAGATAATGTGGCATTGCTCATGTTTAATACTGCAATCTAAAACTATATTCACGTACTAGTATATGTGGCCTTTAGTTTAAAATGTCATACTTTTTTATTTACTTTAAATACAAAGGTCCAGAAGTAGAATGTTGTTGCTTTACCCAGTTTAAGAAAAGTATTTTTAAAAGAACACCTTAATTTTTTGATGATAGTTATTTTTTAACTGATTGAAATCTTCTGAATTCAGGTTTCACACAGCAGTAACATAATATATTAAACATAATCGTTCTATATGGTAACACTGTCATTGTATTTTTCACCAAATTTTGGATCAAATTGTCAAAACATCAGTGCATAATTGAATGGACAGCATCACAAGAGAGACTAATTCAGCAGTCAGTATTCAAATAGCAGGCTGTCAACAAATGTGTTTTGCATGATGTAGAATGTGTCAGATTATCTTCACCTTTATGTTTTATTTCGAAATGTGTTTAAAGTGATGTTCTGCAGACATGGAAAAAAATCATAGTTCAGAAAATCTAAATGCTTGAAACACGTCATGTGTATTTGTTTAGTTTGTTTAATACCTTATTATAGAAATGTGTAGTTTAATATAATAAATAACTTGTATTGGAAACTTAAAGGGATAGTTGAACAATTTCTTTTATGTTACTCATTCTCAGGCCATCCAAGATGACCTTCAAGTAAACTTTCTTTCTTCAGGAAAACATTAAAGAAGATTTTTAGCCAAAACATGGGTCCTTTTAGTGATTCATAAAATGCAAGTCAAATGGCCACCAGCACTTTGAGAGTCAAAAAACAGAAACAATATTCAGACAAAATAAAATTAATACCTTTGGCTTTTGACGATATACTGATGTCTTATGAAGCCGAAATGATCTGCCAGTGCAAGAAAATTAACATTATTTAAATCTTGAATCCCTTTAATCCAGATATTTGAAAGAATGTCAGCAACAAATTGAAAAAATAAATACTCTGCGTGTAAAGATCTGTTTGATTACTGACATTCTTCCAAATACCTTTATTTGTGTTCAGCAAAACAAAGAATTTCATATGGGTTTGGACAACCTGAGGGTGAATAAATGATGACAGATGTTTTATTTTTGAGTAAACTATCCCTTTAAGTATGCATGAATCCACTTACTCCAGGTTACCCCATTGTTTGTTCTCAGATTTGATGCCCTCGTTTATCCGCCATCCAACGTTTCTTCGGCGCGAACCTCCGTTAGTGGAGCCGGTTCCGGCCAGTGTGCCTGGTCCCGGTCCATATTCCTCCGGATCTGTTGGAGATGTTAGTGGTCCCAAGAGTTTCCTGCGCAACGCTCCTCCACGGACCCAGCTGGAGGTTTCACGCAGAGAGAGTCATCGTCTGTCTGCCCCGCCACATCTTCATCGCGATTACTCCCCTTCCTCTCCATCCTACATCAGCGATGCCAGTTCAGTAACGGAGAATGGAGACGGCGGCCCTTATTACTATCCACCAGAGCCATACTACAATAACCAACCCAGGCGAGCTCGCAGACCGGACCACTTTAATGAGAACTACAGGTACTATGACCACAATGAACTCAACTTCCCACGAAACCCAGGACAGCCCCAGACGCCTCAGCCACACAGTCGCCCTCCACCGGGTGAGTTACTTTTGATCTGGTGTGCATTTACACATCACATGCACAGACTTGCAAGCATTATAATAGACTCTGCATGGAATAACAAACATGATTGTCGCTCTTTACTATAAATACACTGACGTTAACTGTGTTTACGAGAACATATGCTGTTTACTGTATGAGACTCTTCAGGTTCCTCTGTCTAAACATAGATTTCCAAAATTCTGAATTGTTTGTGTTAAATATGTTGTGCTCTTTAATTTTTTTAATAACATAATTAGATGACATTTGATCAGATTACTTCTTTTCTTCAGGAAAACATTAAAGAAGATTTGTAACTGAAACTTTTGTGTTTTTAGTAATTCATAAAATGCAATTCAATGGCTACCAGCACTTTGCGAGTCAAACAAACCATATACAGGCAAAACAAAATTTATACCTGTGGCTTTTGACAATACGTTGATGTCTTATAAAGCCAAAATGATTTGCCAGTGCAAGAATCCACACAAAGGAAGATATTTGAAAGAATGTCAGCAACAAATTGGAAGAATAAATATTATGGGAGTAAATGAGACATAATTTACAGCATATGAGCAATTCCAGCATTATGGATGTGACATTTGAAGTAAAATCTCAAAACATAAATTCATATGTTAACGTTATATTGAAACATCTGTTTATATTTTCCAAAACAACTAACCACATTGTTATGGGATCAGAAAAATATCAATCCGTAAACATTTTTTATAATTTTAATTCAATTCAATTCATCTTTATTTCTATAGCGCTTTTACAATGTAGATTGTGTCAAACCAGCTTCACATAGAAGATTATAGTGAATTGAAATGGTGTCAGTTCATTTTTTAGAGTTTAAGTTCAGTTCAGTTCAGTGTGGTTTAATTTTCACTGCTGAGAGTCCAAACACTGAAGAGCAAATCCATCGATGCGCAGCTCTACAAGTCCCAAACCATGCAAGCCAGTGGCGACAGCGGCGAGGAACGAACTTCACCAATTTGCGAAAGTGAAGGAAAAAAAACCTCGAGAGAAACCAGGCTCAGTTGAGCATGACCATTTCTCCTATGGCCAAACGTCTTGTGCAGAGCTGCAGTCTAGGCGCCGGAGGCTGGTGAACGCTGGACGTCAGCGAAGACTCGACTGTCACTGGGGTCTCACAGGAATCAGTCTCATGCTCTCCACTCCTCCATGACCACCACAGCAGCTCCTCAGGATACGGCCCGGTCTGGGATTATGGAAACCTTGGGGTCATCTCTTCACAGGTCTTGGATTGCATTAGTGGCACTGCATAGTCTTTGGGGGCCTCGGGATGAGTATCCCCAGGTGGAAATAGAGAATAAAGAGAATAATTAGCGTAGCTGCTGTTCATAGTGTATATAAACGAGATGCAAAAACCTGCGTGCAGCACATTCATGCATCATACCGTTATGCGATGCATTGAGTGTATGCTTTACTAAAAAGATAGGTCTTTAATCTAGTTTTGAACTGAGAGAGTGTGTCTGAGCCTCGGACATTATCAGGAAGGCTATTCCAGAGTTTAGGAGCCATAAATGAGAAGGCTCGACCACCTTTACTCGACTTTGCTATTCTAGGTACTACCAGCAGCCCTGAGTTTTGAAATCTTAAAGAGCGGGTTGGATTGTAGCGAGACAGAAGGTTGGTTAGATAAACAGGAGCTAGATTATTTAAAGCTTTATAGGTAAGAAGCAATATTTTATAATCAATACGGAACGTAACAGGCAGCCAATGTAAGGAAGATAAAATTGGGGTGATATGATCATATTTTCTAGACCTGGTAAGAAAGAGTTGGCTCACTATAGAAGAAAAATTATTGATTTATTTGACATTTTTACATTTATGAGAAAAAAAAATCTTCATTATTGATGTGACATCTCACTGTTATGCATGTGACAGATGTGAAATTGCACTTGTGTGACTTTGTTTAAAAAAAAAAAATTGTATTTACCATTGACAGACATTTTTGAGTATTTTTACAGTCCTGTAAAATACAAGCTTATGCAAAAAAACTTAGACAGGGTTTCACTATTTTAGTGAAAACTAATTTTTTTTCATGGCAAGGTTGACATTTGCATGGAATTGCTCATGTAGTAAAAAAAAAGAAACAGTTTCTTTAAATATATTACACTTTTTTTTTTTTTTAAATAGCAAAATGTACACAGCAAAAGTGAGAGTGGTAACAAATCTTTAAAAAGCATCAGTTTTAGTCATAGTCACATGCATATGTTTGAGGTCATTAAAATTACACTGTTATGACAGTCAATCCCTTTTTCTTTGCATATTGACATTACAGAACAGAATCTTTATCTAGATTATAAGCATGTGTCATAGAAGCTCTCAGGAGCTTGCATAAAAGTGACATCCATTTGTTTTTGCAGTGTGTCCGTGTCTTAAAAAGTATTAAATGTTGATAAATCAATTTAGAGAAATCTAACCAATATATAATTATATAACAATTATATAACCAATACAATATTTCGGCTTAAAAGGGGGTACATTTTTCACTGCCAATCATTTCACTTTATGCCATATAGATAAAGTAACAGAACACAGTGTAAAAAAAATAAACAAGGTAAATAATAACAATAATGATAAAATAATAATGTAAACAATATTACAAAATCTCCACAATTCGGAGAAGATCACATATACACCTAATAGTCATACTCTATACTAAATAATATTAAATCTTTATTCGTAGTCTGAAGAGGAGACTGTGTGAGAAAGCTTACTGGTTATTAAATTAGATCAAAAATATTTTAATAAATATATCTTGAAATCATTTAAACTTGATCCGTTTTTTTGCCATGACATAGCCATAGAAGCTGATATGTCAATAAACTTAAAATTCTCTCTCTCTCTCTCTCTCTTGAAATCATTTGAAGTAAAAAAAATATATATATATATTTACCTGCATATATTATGTAGAAATACAAAAAACTTATTTGCATCACTCAAAAATGTCATTAATAATGAAATCGACTCAGAAAATTCAACAATCTTACAAAATTTAAAGCCTTGCTGAAGTCTAAAAAAAGAGATGAGAAGTTGAAATTATTGCTAAAAAATTTTATGACCAGCAATATTCCATTTTTTTCTTGTCCTACAATGTACATTCCAACACACCGTCATTCTGTTGCAGTGTTTCTCATGATCTGTGAGACTGACAGAAATGTGCATTTATGTTGTTTGCCCTTTCCTTCACCCTGTGATGATGTGTATGCGTGCGTATGTTTTTTTTCCTTGTGCTGAACTTTTGAAAGTCTTCTGGGGGTTTTAGCTTTATATGACCCTGCAGCTGCGACTTGTTGTTTGCTCTTCATCTCTCTTACAAAAGTTCATTCTAGAACCATTTTCCACATACATATTTGTAATATTTCCCTGAATGTGTTTTTTTTTTTTTTCCTAGCAATTGGCCGAGTGCCAGCAAAGTCAGTGGGTAATCTGACGACCGTGAGCGGGGAGGAGGCGGCTCTTCCTCCTGGCTGGACTGTTGATTGGACGATACGAGGAAGGAAATATTTCATCGATCACAACACAAACACGACTCATTGGAGCCATCCGCTGGAAAGGGAGGGGCTTCCGCCGGGCTGGGAGAGGGTGGAGTCGGCCGAGTTTGGAGTCTATTATGTTGACCACATCAACAAACGTGCCCAGTACAGACACCCCTGCGCACCCAGGTGAGTGTCATTTAAGCATACGGTATAATTATATACAGTTGAAGTCAGAATTATTAGCCCTATTATTTTTCCCCCAATTTCTGTTTGACGGAAAGATTTTTTTCAACACATTTCTAAACTTAATAGTTTTAATAACTAATGTCTAACAACTGATTTCTTTTTTCTTTTATCTTCTTTTATCTTTGACAGTACATAATATTTTACTAGATATTTTCAAGATACTAGTATTCAGCTTAGAGTGCTATTTAAATGCTTTACTAGATTCATTAGGTTAATTAGGCGAGTTAGGGTTAATTAATTACTTATTTAATGATGATTTGTTCTTTGGATAATCGAAAAAAAAATATTGCTTAAGTGGCCAATAATATTGACCATAAAATGTTATTTAAAAAAATAAAAACTGGTTTTATTCTAGCTGAAATCACACAAGTAAGACTTTCTCCAGAAGAAAAGATATTATAGGAAATACTGTGAAAAATTCCTTGCTCTGTTAAAAACCATTTCAGGGCTCGCAAAATCTGGTAGCCTGAAGTCCTGGGGCTATTGTTTTTTCAGTCAGGCTACCAAAATCTGTCTACACCAGGGGTGCCCAAACTCGGTCCTGGAGGGCCATTGTCCTGCAGATTTTAGCTCCAACTTGCCTCAACACACCTGCATGGATATTTCTAGAAAGCCTAGTAAGAGCTTGATTAGCTAGTCCAGGTGTGTCTGATTGGGGTTGGAACTAAACTTTGCAGGATGCTGGCCTCCAGGACCGAGTTTGGGCACCCCTGATCTACACCGTGTCCAGCGGGTTATCTAGATAGCCTGCCAGGCACGCTGTTGATAAATTTTGATAGCCTGACTGAAAAAACAATGGCCTCGGGACTTCGGGCTACCAGATTTTGCGAGTCCTGCATTTGGGAAATATTTGAAAAAGAAAAGAAAAAAAATCACTGGAGGGCTAGTTTTGACTTCAACTGTATATGATATTTGTATGTTCATTATCACAATATATTATGTTACTGAATATTGGCACATCTAGACTGTTTGATGCCATTTTGTTTTTAAAATATGGCAACTCTCTGTTTTAGTGTGCCGCGTTATGACCAGCCCCCTCCCCCACCTGTCACCTACCAGCCCCGCCCACCAGAACGCAACCAACCTGTACTGGTACCAGCAAACCCGTATCACTCAGCTGAGATTCCAGACTGGCTGCAGGTGTACGCCAGAGCTCCGCTGAAGTAAGATTCACACCCTCACACACACAATTTCAAACATTAAATGTACCATAAAGTGCTTTGCAACAGTTTTTTTTAACGTGTGTTTGAACGTGTGGTGACACTTAGAGGCATGAGACCACTTTTTGTGAGCTTCTCTACTACCAAAACAACATTTCAGATGTTGAACAATGTGGTTGATCGGCTGGTTTTGTCCATTAATGCCATTCCATCGTAGCTATTTTTGTCATCACATGATCTGTTAAAACGAAATCACATGACTTTTTTTGATGTGAATGCTGGAATTTATTCAGTAAATGTGTTTCTATCATAGTTTATATGCATTTTGTCCTACTCAGTTGTGCACATTTTATGTGACATTCCAAAATGTGCATACAAATGGGTGTATGGAAACAGAACTTCTAATAGTAATGCTGAGCTTCACTTAAACACAGCATCAAGTGTTTGAATCAAATGTGTCTGATGGATCTGTGACGACTAGTGTATATGATCCAGTGAATGCTCTTGCATCTCTGAAAACATATTTACACTGCCTATATTGTTCATCCCTTGTTTAGTAGCATTATGTGCCATTGAGATACTAAAGAGCATTTTGATTGGTCAGACAATCTGAGGAGAAGCTAAAGTGCTTGGTCATGGAAAGTTGTTCGGAACTGAGAATATGCATGTTTTGAATGCTTATATCTTCTAAAAAAAAGATGTTGTCTTTGTTTTAAAAGCATACTAGCTTATAGATACTAACACCCAAAAACCTCATTTTGGTTTCGGTTGGACTTTAATCTGACATAATATACCATCCAGTCTGAGTCAATGATTTGCCTCCATTTATTGTAAAGGCTTTAGTTTTAATTTTTAGTGTTTAGTTATGAAGTGTCATGTGATCAGTGTAGGCATGATGTAACTGTAGATTGTTTACAGTTGCTGAGCAACATTGCAACCTGTTGCATTAATATGGAATTCAACTGATGTGTGGTAACAGGTGGGCAACTATGTATAGCATCTCTTTTACTTATTTACAGCTCTATAACTCTTCTAGTCATATTTTTGACATGGTTTATATTTAACCACAATTCTTTTAGTAATATTTATACACTCAAAAAATGGTGTTTGCTGTTTGTTAAAACTTCTCATTTAAAATAAGCTGCAACAACACAATTCTTGACATTTTTTGGGGGGGGATAACTTAATTGTTTTATGTTCAATCGACTTAAATTTGTAAAAACCAATATGTTAACTTAATTCCTTCATGTTGTCTCAACACAAATCAATTGTGTGGAACCCAGAATTTTGTACAGTGTATACTGTTACAGCAGTTATTATGTCATTTTTGCTTCTTCTTTTTTTTTTCAGAAACAGCTTTTGTCATTTTTTTGGTTTTACTTCTTTTTGAAATATTTATTTTAGATTTTTAAGTTGTGGTTATATATACAGTATAAGCTGTTTTATTTATATATATATATATATATATACTTGTACTATATAATCTGCTTATGCTCATTTAGTTTTTTGAGTTTCATGTAAGTTTAAGTAAAAACAAAGGTACATATTAATTGGGTTTAGCTTTATTTCAATTCAATGACAATATTTTGAGTAGTTAATTTTAGTTGACAACAGTGTATTTAACACTAGGGCTGTGCGATATGGGCAAAAGAAACCTATCCCGATTTTCTTGAACAATATTGCGATTTTGATTTTAATCACGCGCCTCTGTTTAGGCGCGTAGCGTTATGATTGGTTCAAATAACATACATCGAAACATACACAAATTGCGATTTCGATACGATTTCAATTAATCACACAACCCTATTTAACACTAATAATGGTTGAATATCTGCTTTGTTTAGGCCATATTTTCCAGCTCTGGTATGTGGTGAGATGTTTGCTGGAGGAATCTGACTAGATACTTTATAACCCCCAAGTTAACATGTATGCAAACTTGGGTGTAGGATAGGGGACAGTGCTGGGGAACACTTAGCAAACCATTTTCACATATTTTGGAGTTGTCCAGCCATCCAGTCCTATGGACAGGATGTAATACAAAATATTTTTGGTGATGGAGTGGACTTCTATTTTACAACAATTTACTTGGAAAATATAGCAGCCAACGTTATGGTAAAAGACAAGTATTTATTAAAAATACTTCTAGCATCACTGTACAACCGGACAAGCCACACAGTTACATACTTTCTGGTCTTGTTTGAAACTGTCTGATTTTTGGGGGAAAGTCTTCAGGTGTTTTTCTGCTGTTTTTTCGTTATCAATATACCCAAACCCCTTAACAGCATTGTTTGGAATCCTACCATTACAGGCTGATAGTGTAGCCTTTGCAACTTTACTGGCAAGACGACTTATTCTTATAAATTGGAAGTCAGCAGTTTCCCCCTTCTTATCGGCAATGGGTTTTTGATTTTTTTTTATATGCTCTTAGAATGGAAAAAATTCAGTTCGCTATAAAACAAAAGCCAGAACAGTTCCAGAAAGTCTGGAGCCCTTTTCTAAAAAAAATTAAGAAGGCACCTATATCGTAATTGTTTATTTTTTTGTCTTTGTATAATATATAATATATATATACTTTGTGTATATAGATAGATAGATAGATAGATAGATAGATAGATAGATAGATAGATAGATAGATAGATAGATAGATAGATAGATAATTTCTTTATGAAAATATTAGCATTGCACGTTGTGATTTAAGACTATTAAAGTATTGGGCATGTGTCCAAATGTTTCTCTTTCAATACTGAACTGCTTTCTGAGTTTGAAAATGATTGTTTAAGTTATTAAGAATAGGAATAAGCTATTGTTTATCAAGGAAAGTATATGTTTGCAACCTTTTCACTTATAAATTAAGTTTTTAATTTAATTTAGTTTTATTTTATTTAATCAATAATGGATTTATTTTTGCTTTGATGCTGCTGTGAATATAAATTTATATTTTCTGTTATATGTAAATGTTCCAGCATGAATTAAATTCTTTATTAAATCTTCACATATACCTGCTAAGTATGTCGTCTATAAATGCAATCAGTTTTATCATTTATTATTTACTGATCTATTAATGTTTTGTTCAGTTTCTCCATTTAAATGAATTAAGACTGTGTCCTGCCGCCACCAACTGGGTGGGTTTAATTTGATATCTGTACTACCTTTTAATTAATAATATTACAAATAATTTCATAATCTAATAATACTAAATTAAAATGGCATCTTCTTGGTGTTAATTTTTGCAACTGTACATTTTTATAAAGATTTCGTTTGATTATTAAGAGTCAAATACAACACTGTTATTCTATTTCATTTAATATGAATATTAAATAGATATAAATATTATATGTTCATAAATGAAATACCTGCTGTCCACTGTAAACAAACACAGTAAAACACCCACAGTTTTATTTATTATTCTTTGGGACACAATAAAAATAAATTTGACATAAAAAAATGTTGAGCACCCGTGTAAACATCTGAAATCTTTATTTGACAAATACTGACAAGTACATACCAACTTCATCTGCAGTAAAGACAGCAACACAAAGCAATAGACTCTGTTTAAAGTCCTATTTTCTTGGTTCAAGCGGAAATCTGGCTGATTTGTAAATTTTTTTTTTAGATGTCAGATGTCTCACCTTGAATGCAGACAACAGAAAACAGCCGTAGTCACAGTCTAACCGTTTCTGTAGTAAATTTACAGCTGACTGGGTGAGTTCTCTATGGGGAGTTCTGTGTAGGCGGAAGTAACGATACACTGCGTGGAGTGAAACCGGATATCGCGTGACGTCATGTGAAAAGGGTCTATTATGTTTTCCTGATAATTTCTTGTTTGGTGAATTGTTTCAGTGCGTATAGATATCTATTTGCATCAACATTACATGTATTTTATTGTCTTACCTAAGATTAACCTAATAAAGCAAAAAAAAAAAAAAAATACTTCTAGCAAACAGCAAGAAAACTGTAACTCGAAAGTAGCTACAACTCGAACCCCCTGCAAAATCTGAATGGTTGGATATCGTGTCTAAATATGGAGAGGATGACTTTTTCATTAAAACTACAAATGAACAAATACCTGCAACATTGGGAGAAATGGATTGTGCTTATGCCTTTCCATAGTGTAAACTGATCTTTATATGTATTTAATGTGACTTGTAAGGACATATGTGACCAGTCAGCTGTTCATGAAAGATCTGATGTTATTGTATTTTTTGTTTTGTATTTTGTATTATTATCATTATTATACATTTTAAAAAGAAATAAACATAAAATATAAAACAAAATAGTACTTACATTTATAAATAAAACTAAAACCAACAAACTATAATAAATTTTTAGGAAATCTAATGTTTCATTGCTTTTCATTGGCTGTTTCTTGTAACCTATAAAAGGCTTTAAACATGAAGTCTGGTAGAGTCCTGATTCTTCAGTCATGTATATACAGTATGTATGTGTGTTTCTGTCCCAGATATGACCACATCCTGAAGTGGGAGCTCTTCCAGCTGATGGATCTGGACACGTATCAGGGGATGCTGAAGCTGCTCTTCATGAAGGAGCTGGAGTGCATCGTTAAATCTTACGAAGCATATCGACAAGCGCTGCTGACCGAACTGGACACATGCAAACAGCGGCAGCAGTGGTACGCTCAACAGCCAGCCAAAAACTACCCTCCAAACATCTGACTGTTTGTTATGACACACTCAAACAGCTTACTTTTCAGTGCCTTACACTCTCATATCTGACTCCAAATATAAAGCCCAAAGAGAGACGCCACACAAAACTTTACACTATTACCCTTCTATTATACGGTTGTGAGTGTTATGAGTTTTGACGGTGTGTTGGAAGTGTGTGTGCGTGTGTGTGTCTTTGTGCATATGTTGGCCTGCAGGCAGCTGTGGGTTATGGCAGGACTCACTCATTCTTTATGGCATTGTCTTTATGGACAATCACTACTATCAGTTATCAATGATTTATGTTTAATCCTATTTGCAATGATAGTTTGGCTTTTAGGGCGAACACACAAAAATGCGTCCAGGTCACATTTCAGGCCGAAAATTACATTTATAGTTTATGGAAAGAAAACGAAGCCTGGTTTGGATTGTTTAGCATTTAAATAATAAATAATAAAAATCACTTTTTTGTTCTTTTTTTTTTTTGTATCATGGTAATTAAAGTTGCTTTTGTATTTTGAATGTTGAGCAATCTTCATGGTGCGTTATTTTCTTGATGTAAAATATGACTTGGACATTTTTGGATGTTCGTCCTTGATTGTTTGCGTGGATTCCTTTTTTCAAGGAATTTGCTTTATATATTTAAAGATGACATTTTTGAGGCTGAATCGTCACTTTGGATGAAGTGATGGTGTTTTTAAGAGGTTAGTGCTTGTGTTTTTTCCCCAGTTAAAAATGTTTGTAAACTATTTTCAGCATCATCACTAAATAAACCAGGACCTTGTATTGTATGTGGGTGAGGATGGTTTCCATATTAAGGTTTAAAAACGAATTTTCTCAGTTTTCTGCATAATAATTTTGACCACTGTCCATGTAGAGCAGACTTCTTCATATTTTTTTTATTTATTTATTATTATTTATTTTGTATGATTATTTTTTAGGGGTGTTTCACCTTTAATTAGAAATGACAGTGGAGGTTACAGACAGGAAAGTATTGGGAGCAGAGAGAGAGGTGGAAGGGTCGACAAAGGACCTCGAGCCGGGAATCAAACTCGGGTCGCCATGAGCACCATTGTGCTGTATGTCGGCGCACTTAACCACTAGGCTTTTTTTTTATGATTATAAACGTTAGCAAAGGTATGAACTTATTTAAAGGAACACTTTCCTTTTATCCAAATAGGCTCATTGTATAACTCCCCTTGAGTTTTTGAATTTCAATTTTGAATCTATTCAGCTCCAGATCTCCAGGTCTGGCGGGAGCACATTTAGCTTAGTTTAGCATAAAGCATTGAATCAGATTAATTACAAACTGTACTTAATTGTATCTGATACGTAAATGTATCAAATGTAATCAAATTAAGTAAAATACATAAATTAGATAATTTTCCAATTTAGAGTATTGTTTCTAGCCATATTGGCTTCAAAAATACAAATTTTTTTGGGACACAGTGTAACTACAGAAGAGTCCAGCTTTAAATTGGAAAATTATCAGGATTATCAGGGTTTTTTTTAACGACATGCTAATGGTCTAATCTGATTCAATGATTTATGCTAAGCTAAGCTAAATGTGCTCCCGCCAGACCTGGAGATCAGCTGAATGGATTAAAAATTGTTAAACTCAACTGTTTAACTCTAGGGGACTTGTAAAATGAGCCTATTTTCAAAAATGTGTAGTGTTCCTTTAAAAAACAAATCACCAAATACAGTACATATCAGACCTAACAGGCCTTCATCAAGGTGTTGAATTCCTGGATGTGGATATATTTTTTTGTTCCACTTAGGAATAGAGCTGGGCTGCATGATATTGAGATTGTACTTGTATATATATGTGTGTGTGTACTTAGAGCTGTGCGATACTGGAGAGATTTGACATCGCAATATTTTGTTTTTCTGTGATTATATAAAAATACGATTTCATCAGATGACTTGAAAAACTCTATTTGGAAAGAATTTATTAGGTTTGATCGATTGGGAGGATTGTGTAAGCCTGTGAATCATGCATAAAATATAATAAACAAATTACAAGCACAGACAAATACATTAGAGCAAAGATAAAAGTGAAATAAACAGTGATTTATGGTTTTCAGGGTAGTCAAATAGTATTTAGGTACAGAACTGGAATAATCAAGTGTAAAATTTACACTGCAGAGTCTTTATTATATAAATAATTTAACAAAAATGGTAAAATATCTTGTGCCTGAATGCTCTTAACTCGTTCGGGCCTTAAAAACACATGCAAATGATAAACTTTCACTCCATTATGGTTAAACTCTACAGTTACTCCACAAATCTCATGTGTTCTGAAATGCAGCTCATGGACAACTATCATGAGCTGTGTCGGTCTTAGGACACAATGTAACTACAGAGGAGTCAAGCTTTAAATAGGAAAATTATCTAAATTACCTTTTTTTTATGAGATGCTGCTAATGGTCTAATCCGATTCAATGATTTATGCTAAGCTAAGCTAAATGTGCTCCTGCCAGACCTGGAGATCAGCTGAATGGATTCAAAAATGGTAAAACTCAACTGTTTAACTCTAGGGGACTTGTAAAATGAGCCTATTTCCAAAAAAAAGGAGTGTTCCTTTAAAAAAAAAAAAAAAAAAAACCAAATACATGACATATCTTGCGGTGACTATTGCGGATACGCACATTGTGATATTGATGCTGAACCGATATATTGTGCAGCCCTATAATCCCACTTATCATTTCAGAATAAATTCAGAGGAAACGTAATTTGTCCTCTTTCTAGAGCACTCAGCCTGCGAGTGCCTGTTGTTCAATAATAATTGTTAGAATGATCTCGACGACAGCTTGTTTTTAAACATGTAGTATTTTATTCCCTTATAAATAGCACTGAACTCAACGAACAACATCCATTACAAAAGAAGAACAGACTGCTTTCATGTGAGTGTCAAAGAGAGAAACAGTATTTACAGTGAGAAGATGAGCGTCAGAACTAATACTGTGATTTGACTTTTTACTGCAGGTCAGCCTGGATGTTTGCAGACTCTCTTCTGGGTCTGATTTCCCTCATCATGTGACTGCGGGCCTGAGCTGTAGGTGCAGGATGACGTTTCTGTGTTGTGTGAATGTGACCAGATGGAGAACTGTCCCGTGTCTCTTTCTCTCTTTGACTGTATGTACGCTCCACTGTCTCTGTCCACAAGCTGTGTTCGGTCAGTTTCGTTTCTTGTCCTGCTCGGGCTGTTGGTCGCTCTGGTGTCCGGGGAAGGCGTGATTATACAGCTGCCTGTGGTTTGCTGCTACGCTGTACAGCTTATACAAAGCCTGAGGGAGACATAACACAGTTTTTGAGGTGTTGTGGGATTGTGTGTAAGCTGAAAGGTGAGTGTGTTCAGGGGTGTGGTGTGCAGGTACAGTGAAGCCTCCTTACCTCATTTGTGTTTCCCTAAAACAGAAAGATAAGGAAATGGTAAATTAATGTAGTAAAGCGGATCTGATTTGTCACAGATAAAACCACACATGCACATTTGATCATTATAGTTTTTAATTTATATTAAACATTAAACTATTATATGTATGTGCATATATGTATGTGTATATGTATGTGTGTATATATATATATATATATATATATATATATATACATACATACACATACATATATGCACATACATATAATAGTTAAATGTGTAAACAATGTAATACATATTTTATATATTTTATCAGGTATCAGACAGCTCATATATTTACTTATTATTTATATTAATTTTTGTAAAATTGTGAGAATCCTGGAAAAAAGTATGGTTTCCATAAACATTTAAATTTTTTATTTTACTATATTCTTTTAGAAGTTGTAAATATATAAAAATGTTTATTTATTTATATATGTATTTATTTATTATATTTAATATTATAGTATAATATTGTTTATTTCTATTTAAACTGTAATAATATTTCACAATACTGTAAAATGCAGCTTTGCATAAAAAGGAAAAGACTAGTAAGATTATGTTAATTATATAATAAATATTTTAATATATATATCATATCTATCTGTTATGTTAAATATATATTTTAATATATATAAATTGTTTTTAAATATATCTTATCTATCTGTTGTTAAATATATATTTTTAAATATATATTATCTATCAATCAATCTATGATGTTAAATATAATATATATTTTAATATATATTTATTAATTATTTTTAATCTATCTGTCTATGATGTTAAATTTATAATATCCATTTTAATATGTATATATATATTTATTAATAATTTTTAAAATCGATCTGTCTCTATCTCTCTCTCTCTCTCTCTCTCTATATATATATATATAATCTACAAAAACATTTATTTAAATAAGCGATATCTAAATGCAAAGTCTGTTAAAGTACATTTTCTATTCATTTCCTGTTGTGTTGAGTGTTGCTGTACCTGATCCCACAGAGCTCCTGCCACCTGGTCGATGACCGCTCCCAGTTCTCTGTATTCTCCTGAATAGCGAATATAAGCCCAGGTGCACAGAGTGATGAGCGCAAACCCCAGCACCATGTTGCAGACGCTGGCGATGACGTCCACTCCCACGAAGCCCGTGATCCCTGCGGCCACGTACATCACGAAGATCACCACGAAGAGCGTGGCGGGTGTCCGCGCCGCGTGAAAGATGTTTTTGGAGTCGTTGTGTTTGATGTACTGGACGAACAGCTCGTCGATCTCGGTCTCCAGCTGCAGCAGGTAACGCCGGCTGAACTCCTCACCGCCCATCTTCTTCACACTGCGGAATAATGCTAACGCCTCCTCACGGATCTCCAGGTGACGTGCCTGAAGTTCACTCGGGGCGAGGAAAGGACGATCTCCTCCGCTCACCTGGAGGGATAAAACATATGTGACTGTGGACCACAAAAACAGTCATAAGTATCAGCTTTTTAAAAATGTGGATGTATACATCACACGAAAGCTGAATAAATACATTTGACATAGATGAATACTTTGTTAATATAGGATAATATTTGGCTGAGATACAACTATTTGAAAATCTGAAATCTGAGGGTTCAAAAATCTACTTTAAAGTTGTCTAAATTGAGTGCTTACTACTTAGCAATGCACACTGCTAATCAAAAATTTAGTTTTGATATATATTTACATGGAACATGACTTAATATTCTAATGATCTTGGGCATAAAAGAAAAATCTAAAGTTTTTGATAATTGCTCAAAATATACCTGTCCGACCAGCCTGATCTAGGAAACAACTATTTTACGTTTTATCAGTTTAGTGGCTAATTCGTACGAATTCAGTCGTACAAAATTTTACGATTTTTAAAAGGAGGCGGGCGCAGTGGGTAGCACAATCGCCTCACAGCAAGAAGGTCGCTGGTTCGAGCCTCGGCTGGGTCAGTTGGCGTTTCTGTGTGGAGTTTGCATGTTCTTCCCGTGTTTGCGTGGGTTTCCTCCGGGTGCTCCGGTTTCCCCCACAAGTCCAAAGACATGTGCTATAGGTGAATTGGGTAAGCTAAATTGTCCGTAGTTTATGTGTGTGAATGAGTGTGTATGGATGTTTCCCAGTGATGGGTTGCAGCTGGAAGGGCCTCCGCTGCATAAAACATATGCTGGATAAGTTGGCGGTTCATTCCGCTGTGGCAACCCCAGATTAATAAAGGGACTAAGCCGAAAAGAAAATGAATGAATGAATGAATAAAAGTGGCACCAAACTCCACCCCCAATCCCAACCGTCATTGGGGGGTGAGCAAATTGTACTAAAATGTATGAATGAGATTGTACAAATTCATCTGTATTAGCCAATGAATCTGAAAATTACGAATTGCCGTAAAGTTACTTGAGATAGCGTTGGTCCAACTCATGAAAATTAGGGATAGACCGATAAAGAATTTTCTGACAATACTAATAGCCGATAATTCTTTATATTTGAAAGCTGATCAAATATTTCAAATAAAAAAATCTAATACTTGCCATAAAAACAAATGTGAAAACTGAAGTGGATTAACCAGCAGAAATAAAGCATAATTAATTAGCAGATAACTTCATTATCAGCTCATTATTAAAAATAAGCATGGCAGCCAATATGGCAGCCAATATATTATGCATCCCTGTTAATGTCACACTCACCACTTCCATCTTCCTGTTGTACAGATCTTTAGCTCCAGCCACTGCAGCCAGATTATTGGCCTCTGCTGTGGCCTGTGAACACAAACACACCATAACACAACTTACTATGGCTGCATTCAAAATTGGCCCCTATATCCTTAAATAGTGCACTATTTGAGGGAGCAGCCATTTGTAGTGGCCGAAACCATAGTGGACATTCTTAAGTGCAATTAATCAATCCCACAATGCACCACAATGATGAGCGGGCGGGGCCAAGAGCCATGTGAGCAGAGCGAGGCTGGTGGCAGGAGTGTTTAACAAGTCCAAAGTCCCACAGAGTTGTTACTTCTGTGTTTAATTTATGATTAAAATAGCTAAGCATTTGCAAGTTTCCAGCTCTTTCTTCCCTGAATGAGTGACTTCCTACATTAGCATGACAAACATTTCTGGCGTAAACACAAAACAGCAGCTAAGAAACTTGACACAGTGGAACATAGTAACAAAGGGTGGGTGAAAAAATTGATTTATCATGATTCTTTCTCTAATGATTCTGAATCGATTCTCAAAAGTTCAGAATTGATTCTGTATTCAAATTAGATCATGACTCATAAACAGAAAAATAATTAGCGTTGATAGATATAATGTGTATAAAAAACACATGCTCTCTTCTTTTTGTTTGTTCTTCATAATTGCTTATGTTTTAATGTTACATTCAGAGCTAGTTCATCCTGAATAATTATTTAATGTATTAAATAATTCGTGTGAGGGCAGAACTGTCTGCACTACAGAGATTCCAATCATTAAACAAAAGCACAGAAACTCCAATTCTGGTTCAAATGTAAGGATGTAAACGTACAACAGATGAAATCATTTTGCAATCAAATCGTGACTCCCAGAATTGGAATCAGATCGGATAGTGAAGTCCATAAAGATTCCCACACCTAATAGAAACCCCACAGTCTACTAGCATTCCAGAAGTGCTATTACAGAGCAGCACGGACAGAACGTAGAAGTATCAATTCTCACAATGCCGTCGGCTACATGCAAAGGTTTGTGCCCTGAGGTACACCGATCACTTGACACAGAAATATAAATCAGATTAAATCCTCATTTTTAGGTGAACTGTCCCTTTAAGGCTGTGGAATGTGTGTGCTGGAAGGTTAAGCACTCGCACCTGTAACATGGATTTTGGATGTGGCAGCTCCTCTCCCTGGTAAATCTTGATATACGCCTAAAATCACAAACATATTCAGTTTACTCCAAGATTTCCAAATGTAAAATGAACATTTATTAAGAGCATACAAATTAGGGATAAAAGATATATTGGTACCTGCAGATTTAAAATAAAATTATAATGTAATAACACGGCACATGTAATATTTAAATATCGATTTTTCATGCTTTAATGCTTCTCTCGTAAGTATCTTTCATAAATATCTAACTTTCATAAATATCTATCATCTTATACACTACCTGACAAAAGTCTTGTCGCCTATCCAAGTTTTGGGAACAACAAATAATAACTTGACTTCTAGTTGATTATTTGGCATCAGAAGTGGCTTATATGAAAGGCAAAGGCCTCTAGATTACGCTTATTTTACCAAAATAAAATATTATCATGCCTTTTTATTATTTAATTAGGACAGTAAGGTCTGACTTTGCTTAGACAAAAGTCTTGTCACTTAACAGAAATAATGTACAGTATAGAATATAAAGTCATGGTGCAGTGGAAAAAGAATGAATATTGTGTATGACTCCCATGAGCTTGGACGACTGCATCCATACATCTCTGCAATGACTCAAATAACTTATTAATAAAGTCATCTGTAATGGCAAAGAAAGCGTTCTTGCAGGACCTCCAGAGTTCATCAAGATTCTTTGGATTCATCTTCAATGCCTCCTCCTTCATCTTACCCCAGACATGCTCAATAATGTTCATGTCTGGTGACTGGGCTGGCCAATCCTTAGAGAGAACCTTGACCTTCTTTGCTTTCAGGAACTTTGATGTGGAGGTTGAAGTATGAGAAGGAGCGCTATCCTGCTGAAGAATTTGCCCTCTCCTGTGGTTTGTAATGTAATGGGCAGCACAAATGTTTTGATACCTCAGACTGTTCATGTTGCCATCCGCTCTGCAGATCTCTCGCACACCCTCATACTGAATGTAACCCCGAACCATGACTGTTCCTTCACTAAACTTGAATGATTTCTGTGAGAATCTTGGGTCCATGTGGGTTCCAATAGGTCGTCTGCAGTATTTGTGATAATTGGGATGCAGTTCAACAGATGATTCATTGGAAAAATTTACCTTCTGCCACTTTCCCAAATAATCAACTAGAAGTCAAGTTATTATTTGTTGCTTTTACAACTGGGATCAACGACAAGACTTTTGTCAGGTAGTGTATTATTACATCATAAACTATTTCTAACAGTAGCTAACAAAACTGTTACCTTGAAATACTCCACGAGCCCACGGCAGGTGATTTTGCTTCCATTAATCTCTTTTATGTCCAGGTTTTTGGGGTGTAGTAAACACGGAACAAGCACTTGCAGATTATTGATAAACTCTTGGTCGATCTCTGAAACACATGATCGAAAATAAATGAACATTGTTTTTATAATACTTCACAGCGAAACTAAGATCTGCTGATTCGCATGTATTGCTAGATATACCCCTCAATCTGCCGTCAAAATGTGGGTTTGTGGCCACCTTGAGTCCTGGATGTGGCATGAGGAAGCAGGAGATGTTGGTGAAGCAGGAATGGATGTGTTTCCTCACATTCTGCAGCTCCTCGTGTTGATTCTCTGAGATCTGTGTAAAAACATTGATGTTAGCTGTGGTTCTGTTTGAATGGTTTCAGGATATTTAGCAGATCCTGTAGGATTTGGCGATTCTCTGAGCTATATCCTTACCATCACTTAAACATTTTAATCTAGACTAAAACATGCCAAAATAGAGTTTTCTGATTCTATATCAGTTAGGGTTAGGTTAAACACTTTATTTTAAGGTGTCCTTGTTACATCTTCCATGTATTTACCACTATAGAAATTACAATTGATAATGCATAATTACATGCAACTAACCCTAAATCTAACCTGCAATCTAACCCTAATATAGTACGCACATGTAATTAATTACCATTACTCAGTAGTTAAATAAACACTATAACAAGGATACCTTAAAATAAAGTCTAACTTTATATTATTACATATCATTCTATATCAGTTAGGGTTAGATGAACACTTTATTTTAAGGTGTCCTTGTTACGTATTCTATGTATTTACTACTATAGTAATTACAATTAGTAATGCATAATTACATGCAACTAACCCTAAATCTAACCTGCATTCTTTCTAACCAAGCACATGTAATTAATTACCATTACTCAATAAGTTAAATGAACACTGTAACAAGGATACCTTAAAATAAAGTGTAACGTCGGTGCAATATCCCAGTGGTTAGCACACTGACATATGAGTTCAAATCCCGGCTCGTGGACCTTTCCCGATCCTACCCCCCCCCTCTCTCCCACTTCACTTCCTGTCAAACCACTGTCCTGTCAAATAAAGGCAAAAATGCCAAAAAATAAAAAATAAATGAATAAAGTGTAACCCTATATCATTACAATTGATACATCATGTTTTTAATGACCCATGTAGTATATAGTGAGAATACAGAGGGGAAATAAACTGCTCAGTTTTACTTAGTGGCTCAAACTAGACAAAAAGAGCAATTTAGTTAAAATCAATTATATTTTCACAACAGCACAGCAGAATACTTACATAAAATGCATTTAAATATAATTTATTGCCTTGATAATCTGATTTTAGTAAAATTATGTTTACGTGTTTTATGATAAAGCTCAGTAATTTTAATTGTGTTTGGCAAAAATACAATGCAGTAGGGCTACACTGATTGATCGATTCTCTCTGTTAGTGTTTCCTTTATATCAATTACGAAGCCCATTGATTCTTGAGGTCAAAAAAATGTAGCTTGCTGTCTACATCACAAGGACTACAGCAAATACTGCTGCAAGTTTTGAGAAATGCTGTCATTTTAGGCCACAAAGAAATGTCCTGCAAAATCCTGACCTTTCCATACTTCAATATACTTACTTTTAATCTTTTCTCCAGAAATTTCATTCCTCCTTCCTGTCCATAAGGAAACTCGTATGGAAAGCTCCAGTCCCGCACCAGAAAGATCAGTGACTTGTGAAATAACACATACCAGGTGAATAGTGACTTTTTTTTATACAAGTATCATTAAAAAGCCTTTCATAATGAAAATTTTAAACAAAACTTTCTGAAAATACACGTATTGTTGTTCTCAGAATTGTATCACTGTTAGAAGTTGCCAGCCGAAGCATTAAAATAATACCTGAAACGGTTTGAGAAACGTTTCTTCCATAGCCAGTCTGCCATATTCGGTGAAGAGCTACACAGGTCACAAAAACACACGTTCTTATTACTCACAACTATTATTGTTCCACATTAGAAAAATGTCCTTTGTAAGATTATTTTCAGTTCTGTTTCACACACAAAAACTATGGCCTTCCCAGTTTATTGCATTCCAAGCAGGAATAATGTGATAAAGGTAATAATAATGTTGTCAATAAATGTCAAATTCTTGCACAGACCCACTGTAGGCCTCAATCTTTAAAGTCTAAATGTCTGACTACATTTACTAGCATTGGGGATTGCTAAATGAGTCTTTCTATACCTGCAAATGCTGAAGATCGTCTTCCTGAACATTCTGGGATATGTTGTACACCTAAAAGGAACCAAAATGGCATCATAGTTCAATTTTCACTGAGAATGAAGAGTTATTTTAAAGCTCAGTTATTTAGGGGGTGATATTTGTGCAGTGTTGTGAATGTAAAACCTGCATAGAGCTGATCATGGTACTGAGGGCGAATACAGTAGCTGAGTCACGGAGAGTGGACTGGCTGTCGAAGGTTCCTTGTGTGTCCATCAGCAGCACTGCCACCTAAAGGCGAAAAGATATCTGCACGTCTGCCATATTTAAACCATATACAAACCTCCTATATTTAGTGAGTTTTACTTCATTTCAACATACAGGAATATGGTAAAGACTCAGCTTACATACAGTAGATAAGTTATGAAACTGTTAAATTCTCGAAACTTGAGTGTATGCTACCATTGGGGTCAGTAAGGAATGACTGCTTCTAAGCAACAATTAGTTGATCAAAAACTGACATTTATAATGAAAAAACTAATTCTACTTAAGATTTCTACTTCAAATAAACACTGTTCTTTTGTACATTATATTAACTGGTAAATATGGTAAGAGAATACTGGTAAAATACTGGTAATATCATTAATAATGATGATATTTATGATAAAATTCATAAGATGTTTCTTATTCTTAAAGTAGAATAAAGAAGAATAAAGTAATGATGCTGATAATTCTGGTTTTCCGGGTTTTGGAGTTTACATGAACATCTTAAATTGTAATAATACAGTATTTCATAACATTACTGTTCTTACTGTATCTTTAATCACAGAAATTCAGAATAAATGCTTAAAACTTTAAAATATTTACAAATTTGATTGACCCCCAAACATTTAAACAGTACAGGTAGTGTGATTACTGTAGTGTCGGAGTAGGTTAGACAGGCTCTCACCTTGCTACCGTCAGGTTTGTCCACCAGGAAGACTTCACTCCAGATCTGGATTCCGGTGGTCTCCCGCTCTGATCCTCCTCTCCATGAGAATCCTGTCAGCGGTTCTTCTGGATCCCCCAACCACTTTTCACTGGCCTAAACACACACACATATTACAGATTCACTGAATGCAAGACTGTAAGACTAACACTAGAACCACCACAGGGTCAAATTTACCCATAGCTGCTTTTCAAATGTACCAGATTTTCAAAACATACCAGACCCCTGAGACCTTCATTTGTCATCTCTGACATAATACCTCAGATGTGCCTGTGCTTTCCGACATATACATCAATGAAAAGTGCTTGTAAAGGCACACCCTATACAGACACTAAGGAGAAGAAACTGTTGAATAAAGTGGTTATTTTTGTTTTATGTGCACACAAAAGTATTCTCATAGCTTGATTGAACTAAAATAAAGGCATACGGTCTGTTCTGAGGATGTTTTTTGGTATTTTTCTGAAACAGTCTGGAACCTTGCTGTCTATAGAGGATTTCACTCTCCGATTTCACCTTAAATATCTAAATATGCATTGCGAAGATGAACGAAGGTCTTAAGGGTCTGGAACGACACAACAGTGAGTAATTAATAACGTCATTTCCATTTTTGGGTGAACCAACACTTTAAGTCAACCTGACCTGGCTGTACATGTAGCGCAGCATGAAGTCCATGAGGAAGGATTTGCCCTTCCGGAAGGCTCCTGCCACAGAAATGGCCACCACCTCTCTGTCTCTGACCTCCTCGGACAGCAGAATCTTACTGAGCGCTGCCTCGTCCAGCTCAAACGTATGGTCATCCTTTACCACTAGCACCTGCACCGGACGCGCCCGACCGTCGGCCTCCTCCTCCTCGGAGCTCCAGTCATACACGTTCTTATCCACGAAAGACCCTGAAAACAACCGCATTTAAATATCACAACGACTGTCATAGTGGCAACCATAGACGGAATAACATCCGGCAATGTAAGCAAACCACAGAGACGCTGTGTGCTTTTAATACTTTTAAAGCTGCTGCTTTTAAATGCTGTACTCTCTTCGTATCATAATGTATGCGATGCACTGATTCCTGTGTATCCCATACATTATGATAAACTTTGATAGAGAATTTCAGTATGAAAGACTAAAATTAACTCTTGTTAAAAAGTGAAACCTAACTGGAAAAGTTACCATTATTTACTATTGAAGTTTCTATTAATATTTTGAATTAGCTTTTTACTTAAATTTGTGTTTTATTCTTATATTCGTAGTATGTGTTGTTGTTTTTTATTTGTATTTGTTTTCAAATTTATTTTTAATTCAATGTTAATATTAAAATCTATTTTAAATATTAAATTTAGTTTCGATGTTAGTTTGTTCCAATTTAGTTCATTTATTAGGAATATTTCACCCAAAAAAAATGGAAATAGAATTACACACTATTTATTTTCTCACACTTAAGTGGTTCAATTTAAGCTTTTTACTTAAGCTTTTTACTAAAATGTTTGTTTTATTCTCGTATTTGTAGTATGTGTTGTGTGTGTTTTTTTATTTGTTTTAAATTACAGTTTTCAAATGTATTATTAATTAAATATTAATATTAAAATAATAAAATTTGAAATATTTCGATTTTTTTTTTTTCAATTATAGATTGTTTCAATTTAGTTAGTTTAATAGATATATTTTACACAAAAAAAATGGAAATAAAATTACAACCTATTTATTTAAGCGGTGCTAAACCTTGATGAGAGTCTTTTTGTCATGTTGAACACAAAAGAAGATATTTTGAGAATATTAGAAACTGGCAACCATTGACATCCACAGTAGAAACAATAAATACTATGGAAGTCGATGGTTTCCAGTTTCCAACATTTTTCAAAATATAATTTCTATGTACATTTTTTATAATAAGCAAACAATTTTATTTAATTTTAGCTAATGGTAACTTTGCTTCTATGTGTGCATTTTCACCCTCTCTCTACTTCTCGTTGTATTCTCCAAATGAATGAAGAATTAATGCCATATTGCACTTTAGATAATCATCTGTCTGATATCTGAAGTCTAAATTCAGATCAGAGATGAGCGATGCTAACACAAATGTTACGGAAGAGCATTCTAGAAGCAAAGACTCTCAATCTTTACTCAATTTACCATTCTCCTGGGACAAACGGTTGAGTCACGGTTTAGTAGGGCTTAATGCAGCAGACAATCCTAATGGATGATCTTGACCTCTGTCATCAAGGCCAGTGTGGTGTGGCTCATAGAGATGTTTTTATTGGTTTAGAGGTCCTCAAATACATCTACTAATGTAAAAACAACTAGTGGTCAAGCATAATACCAACCGATAATGTGTATGTGAACCAGGTTGCTTTGGAGGATCTGCCCCGGTCAAGTATCTTCTTAAATGCAAATGTACAGTAATGGAATGGAGAGCATTTCGGATATGGGTTGTTGACATGACGTTGCTTTTTTTTACTGTCACACATGACAAAAATGAATATAATTAGTATTGTCATCATTTAAAATGCAGTAAATGGTTAAATATTGCATTGTCTTCCATGGACCTTTGGTTATAGACCATTTTGAGGGATGTAAACAATAACAATGGTCCCAACGTATTTCCTGTTTTACATTTTTAATTTCTATAGCTTCCGAGAATCCAAAAAGAGCCACATATTTATAAATAATGTTATGATAGCTGTTTTAACATTAAGTTATGATTGAATTGCCTCTTGTTACAGTTATGAAATAGTTTGATAACAAGCAGGAAATGTTCATGGGCCAATGACATGACCACATTGAAATGGTCTATAAAATCTACTGTGTCATTAGATTTTTTACATTTTTGAGCCAAATCTCAAAACTGTCCTACGTGAATGTTTCAAGCATAGTTCAATAAATTACAGCTCTTATAAACTAAAAGAAAATCATAGTAAAAAGAAAATCTGGCATAATTTTACAAGTGGCTATTTTAGTAAATGCCAATAATTTTTTTCATCCACATATTTCTGAAAATATAGGAACATGATACAGTTTTTCACTGAAAACCATGGCCTATTGTGTGACACTAGATGCTAATCTCATTGATCTCATGATCTCATTCAAGATCATGTGACTGAAGCCCCCTGTGAAGCCCATGATGTGCACATGCTCAGTTTTTGTCTCAGAATTTTTCACATATTTTTATAACCACTATAAAATTGTTATGCTTTGTTGTCCTTAGGTGTAAAACTTCTGTTTATTCAAAATTTCCAACAAGTCATGGAGAAAAAAAAAATTCTTATATTCATATAAAATAAACAGCACTATATGAAGATATGTGTCAAGCAATGAAGATGAATCACTCTCATTCTATTTGTATATCATTAAGAGTTCATTCATTGATTCATTTTCCTTCGGCTTAAACTCTATTTCAGAGGTCGCTACAGCGGAATAAACCGACAACTATTCCGGCATATGTTTTATGCAGCACCCATACACTCATTCACACACACTTATACACTCTCAGAAATAAAGGTACGCAAGCTGTCACTGGGGTGGTACCTTTTCAAAAGGTACAAATTTGTACCTAAAAGGTCCATATTAATACCTTAAGGGTACATACTAGTACCTAAAAAGTACAAAAGTGTTCCTCTTATAGACAATTGGTACTAATATATACTTTTGAGGTACCAATATGGACCCTTTAAGTAGAAATGTGTACCTTTTGAAAAGGTACCACCCCAGTGACAGCTCGCGTACCTTTATTTCTGAGAGTGTACACTACGGCCAATTTAGTTCATCCAATTCACCTATAGCGCACGTCTTTGGACTGTGGGGGAAACTGGAGCACCCGCAGGAAACCCACGCCAACACTGGGAGAATATGCAAACTCCACACAGAAATGCCAACTGGCCCAGCCAGGACTCGAAGCAGTGACCTTCATGCTTTTAGGTGACAGTGCTAACCACTGAGCCACCATGCCGCCTCATTAAGAGTTGTTCGTTCTTAATTTTTTGTTGTGTCACACCATTTTTACAATACAGTTCAGCAAAAAAGTATTTTTTTCAAAACACAGTGAAGGAATTGATAAAGTTAGTGACTCCTTATATTTTCTCATACATCAGATTTGTTTTACACACACAAAAAAAAAACATTTTTACTGCCTATTAGTCAACTACCCACATACCATATTTGAACACAAGCTAAAAGCACATTATTGGGCCACATGCAAATCTTAAGGATGTGACGAGGCTGTTCACAGCATTGCATTTACACTTCAGCTATTGGTCCTCCTCAATGAAGGGACACCAATACTATCCCAACACTGTAAATTATTTACATTCAATATGACCTCGCATATGATTCCTCTCTCTCTCTTTTGCTCTCTATCATGTCATATTCACCTGGTCAGGCCTGTATGGAGCAGTAAGCATCACACGACCACCATCTACTGTACATTATATAAATCAGCATCTCCATACAGGCCTGTAGCAGATGCACAGAGCTCTGCTTATGTGGGTCACTGGCATCCACACACTCACTTCACACACATTTCTGATTTGAAACACTGCAGTGAAGGAAAAGTGTCTAATAAATGCAACTGATATGTCAATATAAATAAAGACAGGGATGAATAATTCTGAAATTGAGCATGTTGTTGACTGGTGTGCATAAGAAATGAGTGTGTGAATTTAAAAAACGAGCCAACTCTGGCATTACAATTCTGCAAATGTCATGTTGCTGTTAAATATAGATATTAAAGCGTTAAAATAGCTGTCATCACAAATACACACACACGCGCGCGCACAGGGCGGAACAGGGCTGTGGTCCGAACCAAATCATCTGATTTAGATGAAGAAAATAAAATGTATGTATTTATATGTGTGTATTCTTTAAAATACAGATAGGTTGTCACAGCATCTTCACAGAATCGCACAATAATAACCCGTCTCACTCACAGGGTGTCTCTCGCCTGGACGGTTTATTGTTTAAAATATGGACTCACCCCAGCTATCTCTGTCCTTTTTGTCCCGTGCCATGTCGCGCTGGTTGTTTTGTTCAGTATTCGGGGTCGGGTCGGATTTAAACAGCGTTCATGAGACGAATGCGATGCTGGAAATCAGCTGCCAGTGATGGAGGCTCATTCTCATCTGAAGCGAACATGCAGCGCGCTTTTAGACCGCTGGTGGCGCTGTGAGAGGCTGCATGGTAAACATCCATATTGTAATAAATTAACTGTAGTGGGCGGGGCTTCGAGGCACTGCCGTTGCCTCTTATTGGTCAAGCACAAACAGTTCTCATATTTTAACCCTTTAGATTTATCATTTCAGTTCAATGATTTTGTTGTTGCTGCTTTTGTTGGACCCTCATTTTGAAATGTAAAAGGCATGTATATTAAGGTACATTATTAGAGTTTTTTTGCTACTCATTGGGTTACTGTATTCATTAACTTATACATTTACAGACGTATTTATTAAAGTGCAATTGTATTTATGCAAAAGTGCAAGTGTATTTATTTTAATAGAATTTAAATTTTTTATATAAATAATTTCTTAGTGGTTAGCACTGTCGCTTCACAGCAAGAAGGCCGCTGCTTCGAGTCCCAGCTGAGTCAGTTGGCATTTCTGTGTGGAGTTTGCATGTTCATGTTGCATGAATTTTATCCATTTATTCATTCATTTTCTTTTCGGCTTATTCCCTTTATTAATCTGGGGTCGCCACAGCGGAATGAACCGCCAACTTATCCAGCATATGTTTTACGCAGCGGATGCCCTTCCAGCTGCAACCCATCACTGAGAAACATCCATACACACACATTCACACACATACACTAAGGACAATTTACCCAATTCACCTATAGCACATGTCTTTGGACTTGTGGGGGAATCTGGAGCACCCGGAGGAAACCCACGCAGACACAGGGAGAACATCCAAACTCCACACAGAAACGCCAACTGACCCAGCCGAGGCTCGAACCAGCGACCTTCTTGCAGTGAGGCGAATGTGCTACCCACTGCACCACCGTGCAGCCCTGAATGAATTTCTTGTTAATTAATTTTAATCTTATTGAATTTATACTTTTGCATTAATTATTTACAATTATACTAAGCACTACATTATTTTAATACATTTTTATGATTTGTTTGTTTCTTTGAAATGAATTATTTACAATTATTCTAAGCACTACATTATTTTAATACACTTTTTATGTATTTGTTTGTTTATTAATGTATTTTTGTTTATTATAATTTAATGTTTGATTTATTTATTTTGACTTGATTACATTTACATTTTAATTAAATAAATCATATATATATTGTCTACAATTTACATGTATGTTTTTCCACTATTTTTTAATTACTTACTTAAATTAAATTTTTCTCTTAGAAATTAGATTGATTATAAAGTATTTTAAATGTAATTTTACATTTTACATGTGTATATTTCACATATAATCACTTACAGGTGACCAATTTGAAAACTTCTGTTCTGTAATAAAAGATTTAAAACTTTTAATGTGTATAAATTTTTTTAAATAGGGGAAATAAACTGGACAGAATGTTAATTCTGTGTCTGTTCTACATTGTCACTGTATACACGAATTTGCATAGTACACTTTTACAAAAATAGTTTATGATATACGTGTGTCTCTGAGAATATCCATCAGATGGCGCTACGGGTCTATAGTAAAATAAATAATAAATAAAAAAAAAATTAAAAATAGGGATATTTTAAAGTTAAAGAAAGCAGAAGTTAAAGAAGGGCCTTAAGTTTTATTTTATCAAAATACTTTTTCTAGTTTAAACTTTAAAATAAAATGAATGCAATTAAAATATTATATACACGCACAGATAACATTGTTTAATTAATTTTAAATATTTATTTTTCGTTATCTATTTTGCACTATAACTACTAACAGTAAGTATTGTCCAGCAAGCTTAAGGCAACCACTATATCAGTACAATGGTACTATTATTTCTCAAGCAGATAATGCACAGTGAAACAGAGTGAATTGAGGCGAAAGAGATTTTTTGTAATGCTTTAACATTCTTTTAGATATAATTTTTATTTGATCTTTCTGTGGAAGTGCGTATCAGTGTGTATGTGTGTGTGTGGTTTTTTTCTGTGCGTGTGTGCGAATGTGTGAGTGTGTGTCTTTCTGTCTGTCTGCCTGTGTGTGCGGGTTCTGATCTGGCTGAAGTTTGCTCTTGTCTCTTTTCCTGTTTGGATGATTATTTCGACGCATAATGAACTTCAGTAGTTAGGAAACCCTCTATATCTTCATGAGTTCAGAAGACAAAGATTAATCGCACAAATGGTGAAGTTTACCTCAAAGTTTTTGAATGTAAGTGATTTATGCCGTGTTGTAGTTTGACGCTGTTTATAGCATTAGCGTTAGCATCGGCTGAACTTTACTGTCACTCAAAGCAAACCACAATTAAAAGCACCCGCAAACTGAATGGACCAAAAAGTAATGTAAAGATGGATTGTGCTTTTTGAATGTCTTTGTTCTTGTATGTTTTGTCTGTAAAATGTAGTTTTAAGCTGAAGTGATTATGTGAGATTAGTTAGCAGAAGTTAGCAGAGTTAGCCTCTCACACGGAGATTCAGAGAGAAAATTAACTTTCAGTAAGTTAAGCTGTCCATTTTACTAAAAAGGGAAAGGTTGTTTTAAAATAACCCACTTTTCTGACACTTAGCACTTCTTGACATCCGTCAGTAATTTTGATGTTACAAAATAAACATCCTAACATTTTTTTAGTTTTGCTTAAAATATGGTCTATTTAAATAAATATGCACTAAGTACATTCATGAAAACATGAATAATTGAATATATATTAGATTAATTGAAAACTTTTATTTACTTATTAATTAATTGATTGATTGATTGATTTGTCCATGTATAGCCTCTGCAATTTCACAGTATGAAACATCAATCGAAACGTCTTGTCTGTCTATCAGATCTTCAGTTTGTCTGTTCTGACTTAATAAAAGTGTGCTATTAATAATCACATGATGTTCTGCTTTTTTTTTTCATTTCAGGACAATGTGGACTACAGGTCTGTTGTGAAACTGAATCTGGGTCATTAAAGTAGTAAATCCTCCAGTCCGACAACATGGATCCGCTGGCCCAGTCCGGAGGGGAGATTCAGCGCAGAAACCCACAGCATGACTTTGAGCTGATCCAGAGAGTTGGCAGCGGAACATACGGAGATGTGTATAAGGTAACTGAACATGCAGTTTCAGACTCTCATCTCCACTTTAGCAGCAAAATATACATACTTACATACATGCTTGCATACATTTATTTATGTATATATATATATATATATATATATATATATTAGTCAACATTTGAAGTAGGGCTGCACAATATATCGTTTCAGCATCGATATCTCAATGTATGCATCCAGAATAGTCACATTGCAAAGATATGCAATGTGGAATCTGAATTATAGTTGTCCAGGAGCTACAGAATTGTATTATATCACTGTATTTATATGGAATTTATATGATTCCATTACTTAATTTTTGTCTTGCTTCTAGTCCAAATGTCTACATTTCAAAGCGAAAACAAGATTATTTCACTTAGCCCACTGGCAGACAATTTGGCTTGTTTTAGGGAAAAACATTTAATTTTCAATTATTTCTTCTAACGGTAAAAATGAAATATTTTTATTTGCTCTAAGAATGTTTTGATATTTGGACTAGAAATGAGACAAAATAAGAAAAGCATTTTTTGCATTGTGATTATTAAATTTCTCTACCTAAATACTGTTAGACTCCCCAGAAAACCATCAAATCGAGCTATTCAAACTATCTTTTGAAACTGTATTCATATCGCAATATTTATCGCAGAAAATTTAAATATCGCAATATCAGATTTTTCCAATATCGTGCAGCCCTAGTTTGAAGGGTATCAAAAAGTTTGTCAAAATTGTCCTA
Source organism: Danio jaintianensis (assembly GCA_903798115.1). Taxonomy (NCBI): domain Eukaryota; kingdom Metazoa; phylum Chordata; class Actinopteri; order Cypriniformes; family Danionidae; genus Danio; species Danio jaintianensis. The sequence goes on from CAIGQV010003909.1 coordinate 11,444,904, forward strand.
AATCAACAATGGGTCTTATAGAATATTGTTCGGACAACTTTGATGAAAGGTTTTGATCCACATGAAATGTTGACTACTAGTGATGCTCCGATCAGGATTTTTTCATCTGATACCGAGTACCGATTCCTTGTCATGGTGATCGGCCGATACAGAGTACCGATTCTGATGCTTTAAGCTGTATAAGTATGATACTTAGGTGGAGATCTCTCCTTACCCAAGAAAATAAATTAAGGATGCTGCATATAATCCCTTAAACATGCCTCTTATAACCATTTAGGTGTAAACATGTCATGGTCAGAAGTAGCTTTACAGAAAATAATAGATAGCACAGATTTAAAAAAAAATTGGTAAGAAAAAAGACTTACAAAGTGATTTGGAAAGAACATGTCTCAATCAAGAAAAAGTTTGGAGCGCATATTTGATGCATAAGAAGTTAAAATGCAAACCTATAAATTGATTACTTCTTTACTAAAAGATAATAGGCCTATAAACTACTGTTTATTGCAATAAGTAAAGTGAACTTGCAATATTGTCAAAAACACAGAACTTTCAGTTCTTATATGTAAAAAGACCTGAATACATACAAGTCATATTTAAATATTTTGTTTATCTCCAACTAACACAAACACTTGCGATCGGTTCATGAGATCGCACAGATCAGCGAGTACCGATCGAGTCATTAAATGTGATTATCGCCCGATCGATCTGAGCATCCCTATTGACTACATACACATACGTACATGTATGTATTTATGTACGTAATAAAAGTTTGTCTTTAGTTTTAGCCAGTTACAGTTTGTTAATATAATTATGTGCTTGTAATATTTCCTTGTTGATTTTCATCAAGAGTCAACAGCTTTAGGCTCTTCTGTTATTTACATACAGAGGGCTGTTGACATCAGCAGTACCTGGGGAAAATTAATAATGCATTTATTTATTAATATTTGTTTGTTTTTTAATGATTTGGTAAAGCCACAAACTCAAGCACTCACCAACCAAGTACTCACTTTTTTATCATCATCATCATCATCATCATTCCTGACCAGTATTGTGAGTTTTCTGCAATGATTTGAAGCTTTGAATGTAAAGAGATTCATTCCTGACCATGCATTATCACAGCGTGTGTTCATTTACTGCCTTTCCAAACCCCTAAGAGAAAAAAAGGCCATATAAGGCCAGAAAATGGGCCAGTAGCAGCTCTTGTGAGAAGAACAAGCTTTTCAGTTTATTAATGACACATGTGGTTGGAAGTTTCCTCAAAAAGTTTTGTTAGAACTCTGCTAAGCGTTGATAATTAATTGAAACGCTGCTGTTTTATGTTGTGTTTTTTGGAGGTAAAACACGAAAAGCTAATAAGGAACCATGTGGAAACCAAATATCAGGTAATGCAGTTAGTGGTAGGTATCACATTATTATTTGCTCATACCTGTTTAGCACATTTGAATTTAAACCAATAATACTTTTGCAATTAACTTTTACGGCACCATTTGTGCTGTAAATATATAGCACTGTAGCTCAGATAATGTTTTTGCTATTATGAATTTGCTATAATTTTTTTAGTGATTGTACATATATTTTTTTCACCTGGTTTGATCCAGACTGTCAGATTTGTTTCCACTCGGCTTATGCCAGACAAAACAGTGAATATTGTTCACACTGTGTGCATTATTCTAAATAAGCGTTTGTTTTATTCTGACTAAAAAGCTTAATTAAATTAATGCTATTTAATTTTACTAGAAGACGCTGTGGAACAAAATATTTTGAAAATGGAAAGACATTTGGGATTTTCTTGAGTTGAATTCTAAGTTATGCTCAAGATCAGATAAAAAACAACATATTTGGTCTCATGGAAACTTTGATAGTTGATTTATTAACATGCATTTGTCTTGAGTCTGAGAGTGCAACATGAGTGTTTAATTTGGTAATTTGGAGACTACACACAGAGAGAGAGAGAGAGACACACACACACACACACACACACACACACACACTTTGTCCCCCAGGAATTTGGATGTAGCCGACGGTCTGAAAGTGCTTGGAAATCTGGTGAATATTGTAGTTTCCATTCATGCAGGAGTGTGTGTGGGGATCTGCGTATTACATTCACCACTTCTGTTATTGTTAGGTGGACACACTTCCTGGCTGGGTGTGTGGCTGCTGGTTATGTGATGATCTGAGCGTCTACATTGATCTGACAGACTACATTAGGGTGCTAAGATTACTGTTTACTGTAATTATATTTCTATTTCCCCCTTTTTGCTCTATTTGATGTTTTTTTTATGTTGTTTCTATTTAAACTGCAGCCAATTAAATCTTTCAGTAAAAATACATACGTTAAGAAATGCAGTTGTTTTTATTCATATGTCAGTGTCGTTGTAATCAGTATTTCAATTATATAATTAATTGGTAAAATTATTACTTCAGTAGATTATTAAAGTTGAAGCATTAAATCCGAAGACAGACATTTTGAGAAAAAAAAGTGGGGTTAAAGTTTAGGGCTGCACGATATTGGAAAATATAACATTGCAATATTATTTTATTTTGCGATTATATATTGCGATATGAATACAATTTCACCATATGACTTAATATCTCTATTTGGAAAGAATTTAAAATGTTAGATCAATTGGAATGATTCTGCAGTGGGAGAATCTCCATAAAATCTAATAAACAATCGATACAATTTTTGGGGTCCCCCCCGACACATTTTCGTTGTTGTCTGTTCTACTTGCAGTGCGTTTTTGTATTTGCATGTGTTGTGAGTATTTTCATGCACAATCTATAAACCTTTTGGGGTCCCCCGACACTTTTATGTTTGTGGTCTGTTCTATTTGCAGTGCATTTCTGTATTTGCATGTGTTGTGAGTATTTTCACGCATAACAATTTATAAATACAATAAAAAAAAAGATATGATTTAAAACGAGTCTAACGGTATTCAAGTACAGTAACTGAATGATAAAAATAATTCAATCAAATTAATCCAAAGTTAAGGTCACAAATGATACAATTTCTTATACCTCAATGTTTTTAAAATCATTATACAATCGCAGGCATCAAAAACACATGCAAATGATAAATTATAATACAAACTCAACATTGCATATCCTGCAATGTGACTATTGCGAATGATCACATTGCGATATCAATGCTGAAACCATATATTGTGCAGCCCTAGTTAAAGTTTATTACCTAATGACAAAATTATTTGAATGATATATTGAAATGAAAAGTTTTTAACATAAATTATGAAATATAGTTTTTAATATGAATAATAAAATATTCCCTTATTTTTTCACGTATGTTTTCCTGTATTATCAGCATCAAAATCATCTAAAATATACAGTATATCGGCGAATCAAAATAACCAAGGCTTGTTTAGTGGTCACACATTAGTTTAGTAGAGGCTCAGGCCATATACAGTTTTTATCTCTCACTCGCTTTTATCTCTCAGATGCGGACATCATCTTCTTTCTCATGCTCACCAGACATGCGCAATTATATATAGGCTGATAATCTTGCTTGAGTCCTAAGATAAACACTTTTTATGCACTGCTGAATCACACCTGTGAATGTTATGGCCAGCTACAGTGTTTACTAAGAACCTGGAAATGTCTGTGAGTTTTGGAAATGCATAAATTTTGTAAATATGTGAATGGTGAGTTTGCTCATTGTGAAAGTTATTTTTATAATATTAGCCTTGTATAGTTATACATTTGTGTACAGTAAGCAAAAAAACATTAGTGGAAAAGACAAGAAAATTCACTGATCCTCAAGTGTCTAGAAGCCTAAAGAGGTTTTTTATAAAATACAGTTAATAGATTGATATTGCAGAGAAATAAGCCCATTGATAAGAAATGTAATAATTAAAATGTAGTTTTAAAAATTGTAAAGTAATAGTGTAACATTACACCACACCTCAACATGACAGGAACAACACAGAGTAACAGTATCAGTGAAATCACTTTTGAAACATTATTTTTGTTTGCTGATGAATGATAAAAGTGCTAACGCCCAATCAAAACTCAATGACTATAAAGAACAGTGTTGGGGGTAACGCATTACCAGTAACTTGAGTTACGTAATAATATTACTTTTCTAAGTAACGAGTAAAGTAACGCATTACTTTTAAAAAGTAAGTAATAATTTTGTTGTTACTTTTTTTAAAATGTAATGCGAGTTACTTTTTATTTTAGTTAATTTGCTTTTAAAAAATAAATAGCTGAATTAAAATGATCATAGTCATGTTGACTCCCGCATGCAATGAGAGAATGCAGGAACAGACAGAAATGAAGACATTTCTGTGATGGAAATATTCTCATTATTTTGAACACATGGAAGAAAAGGAAAAGAGGATTATCTGAATGGACAGTGATTTTACTTTTTAATAAGACAAAAAGTACAAAAATAGCAAACACGTTGCTTTAAACTTTCATTAATCTGTATAAACGGCATGTAGAGCTCTGGGGTCAGGAAGTTCTCTGAGGATGAAGTTATCCTACATTAATTTTTTTATGTGTTTGTTTAAAGGTAAATGAAGGTTATACAGTGTGTTATATTTATAAAAAATAAAAAAAAAGAAGAAAAAAAAACCCCCTGTAAGTTCTGAAAGAGATCAAGCCTCAGCCAGGTCAGAAAAAGTAACGCAAAAGTAACTCAAAAGTAAAAATACGCATTACTTACAATAAAAAGTAACTAAGTAACGCAACTAGTTACTTTTTTGGGAGTAACTCAATATTGTATTGCATTACTTTCTAAAGTAACTGTCCCCAACACTAATAAAGAGCTCAAGTAGGGCTGCACGATTCATCTAATAGACCATTTCAATGTGGTCATGTCATTGGCCCTTGAACATTTCCTGCTTGTTCTCATACTATATTATAACTGTGACAAGAGGCAATTCAATCATATTTTCACGTTAAAACAGCTATCATAACATTATTTATCAATATGTGGACCTTTTTGGATTCTCGGAAGCTATGGAAATTAAAAATGTTAAACAGGAAATACATTAGGACCATTGTTATTGTTTACATCCCTCAAAATGGTCTATAAAGATTGTGATCTCGATTCGTCCCTTCACACGATCTTAATAAAGCATCTCTGCGATTCAGCCAATTCTATTTTTAAGTTCAGGAAAGAAGCATAAAGGCGGTCACACAAGTCTTGTTTTATATACGTTGCTCAGCAACATGGACACTCTTTTAAATGGTGTTGAAAGAGTCAGCATATTGTATTTATAAGGTATAATTCACCCAAAAATGTCATTTCTGTCTTCATGTAATGTCCTATTCGCGGTCGCGTAATCACACGTGAGCTGACCGTGAGCTGTGTGTTTACCACAGAGAGGACGTGCGCGCTGTGAATGATCTCTACTTTGGTGAACAGAACCTGCATAGGCTGTGAATAAAAGCTAATAAAGTTTTAAATAGCCTTCAGTTTGTTGCACAGAGCCATCGATTGGGAACTACGCGGGAAGTATGATTTGCATGTATGTTTTTTTTTCTCAGTGACGGCAACCATGACACACTTATGAGTGCACTCGGCAGTAAAATGATCATATCGCATTTTAGAGTTATGATTACGAAAAGCATTTGATATGTTTTTTTTCATAGCGAACACAGAGTGTTGTGCATGAGAATAAATGTTTACTGGGTCAGTATAACTAGCTACTCTAGCCTTTATAATGTTGAATATAATGGAAGAGGGAATCTGATAATGACAAATGTCTCATTTACCAGTGGAAAAAAAATGGTCTAATTATGTTGTCAATGACAAATGGCAAGCATATGTCTTAAACATAATAATTCAACTTCAGAATTATAAATAGTTGTATTCTGATCACTTTACTGTGCACTAAGTTTGTCCTGGTCATTAAAGTCTGTTCAAGTCCACCATTCCAAATCTAAACAAAATTTAGCATTTTAACCAATAGTAAACCTACACACATAGGCCTAATATTATTATTATTGTTGTTGTTGTTTAACCATATGTTTGAGAATAACAATAATAATAGCCTACTCATATTAACCTTTATTTTACATCTACAGAATTGGGGTGCTGTGTAGTTTATGAAATCGATGAAGTCCTTCTTTGTTTACTGCAGTAAGCAAGGCAACACCGTTATTCCTGCTGTTCTATAGGCGCCACCTGCTGGAAGAGAGTAAATTTGTTTTGTTTTTAAAAAATAATGTTTTAGTTTAGGTGTAGTAATCATTTAAAAGTAATCAATCTATCACTATCTGCCCACACTAATGTAGGCCTATGTTGAATCTTTGTGTGGATTATGATGAAAGTGCAATTGTTGCCTCACCATGTGATAGAGCAGATAAAAAAAGTCACATTTTAATTTTATTTTTAATCATTCAATTTGCTCATAAAAACAATAACAGTTGGTATATGAAATACCAAGATCAAAACATCAGTGTCTTTATAGATGAATGCGTTGAGTTGTATTAAATGTGAGTCTAAAGTTTCATTAATTCATTTAAAGGTCAGAGCATTTGCTAAAGCTCCACATAAAGTTTTTTTTTACTGGTCTAATTATTGTTTTGTATTGCGCTCTCTTCTGAAACTTTTATATGGGTAAACAATTCTCATTTTTTGCTTCCTCTTCTGAATTATATTGGATTGATAAGAAGTTATCACAAGCTAAGACTCTTTAGTTGTACTTTCTTACAGTCAGTATTTAGTAAATATACTGTAAGTTATAATGTCACCAATGTTACCTGTTGAAACCTAAAGAGGCAATAGGGTCTTGATGGACTTAAAATGTATAAAAATAGTCATAAAAAAGGTCTTAAAAAGGTATTACATTTCTGTATATAGCCTGTAATTCATGGTGATTCATAAAATGCTACCCGCACTTTGAAAGTAAAAAAGAAACATATATAGAGGAAGGACAGAATTAATACGCATTGATCCTAATGAAACCTTGAACGATTGGTTCATGCAAGAAACTGAACATTATTTACAATATTCTTATCTTAAATCCAGATCATCTGCAAATGGTCCTGGGTGCATTTATGACAGTCTGAAATGTGATGTATCCAGGATAAAAGTATCATTTTAATTCACAATACAACATGTGCATCTTCCCTCCCTATCATAAACAAATAGCATCATCATCATCTCACCTTTGTTTGTGCCCGTGCATACATTATAAGAAAATAATGTTCAGTTTCTTGCATAGACAAATTGCTTCACTTCATAAGGCCTACAAATATAGACGTATATATTTGACTCAAAGTTGACTTGCATTTTATGAATAACCAGGAGCTAAAATGTTTTTAAGGGGACCTATTGTGCAAAAATCACTTTTATACGTTTTGTAAAGTAAAATTTTCGGGTGAATCATTGCTTTAAGTCTCTCTTGTATGCAAGCTTGTGTGTTTTGATGGCTGTCGACCTACTTCCAGTTGGAAACCATGAGACTATTTCCACCAGAGACATGGCTCTCATTTATATGCACACATTCCAGTGTTTTGATCGGAAACTATTTTGGCTCTTTTCTGGCACTTTATTTATTTTTTTTAATAACTCTTCCCTCGTATATTGCAGGCTCGAAAAATCTCCACAGGAGAGCTTGCAGCAGTGAAGATCATCAAACTTGAGCCTGGTGAGTATGAAGCCATCTTGTTGTGCTTAAAGAGTGTGGTGTGAAGTCTGTGGTGAGGCTTGTATGATACATCCTGTTTTGTTTTTACCAGTGGGGCATAAACGGAGAAATGTACGATTGTTCATGGCTGATGTACATGAACGCTGGTGGATGGCACCTCTTAGCAGAGGCCTGTCCTGAGAGTTTTTTTCATGCTCAAAAATGGTCTTGTGCACATTCAGCTGCATATAGATAATGGTTAACATAATTTGCAATTTACAGTTTTATTGCTGGACCCATTTTGAATAATGGATAATGCCTTCAGTCAGTTTTCTCCTTGTGTAAAAGTTCTCACGCCCCCATGCCTTTGGTTGACATCAAGTATCCCAAAAAATGACTTAAATTGTTAAGAGGCTGACGAAACTGATGTTGTCATTAGAATGACTCAAAAAAGTGGTGTAACCATGTGTAGTGAGAGTATTTTAATGCAGAAAATGTTTGTTTTAAGGCGACATGGTGGCTCAGGGGTTAGCACTGTCGCCTCACAGCAAGAAGGCCGCTGGTTCGAGTCCCAGCTGGGTCAATTGACATTTCTGTGTGGAGTTTGCATGTTCTCCCCGTGTTCGCGTGGGTTTCCTCCGGTGCTCCGGTTTCCCCCACAATCCTAAGACAAGCGCTGTAGGTGAATTGAATAAACTAAATTGGCCGTAGTATATGAGTGTGTATTTATGTTTCCCAGTACTGGGTTGCAGCTAGAGGGGCATCTGCTGTGTAAAACATTTGCTGTATAAGTTGGCGGTTCATTCCCCTGTGGTGACCCCTTATGAATAAAGGGACTAAGCCGAAGGAAAATGAATGAATGTTTGTTTTATTAACTCCTTAATATACTGTGATAGGCTGTAAGGCATGATTAATCAACATAAATCTGAAATTGCTATATCGATAAGTTGGATTTATCAAATTGCAATGGCTGCAAATTGTTTTATATTGTATAGAAAAATGTACTATCACTATTTTTGTATCTAAACAATGCAGTTAGATTAGAATGAATTTTTTTCCCCTTTAAATCAGAATTGAAGCAAAAAGCTATTCTTATTGTTGAGAGGCACAGCTTTTCGGCATAGTGTTTTAGTATTCTTACTGTTCAATGCATTAGCATGGAAGAAAGGCCCACTGCAAGCACAATTAAGCACATAATAATTGCATCCACATTGTGCATGGTAGTTTTGTGCCACACCATATTGAATAATTGTTTTGTGCAGCGAAAGTGTAATGGTATAGTTATTTGTAATAGTTAATTACTTTGAAGGTACATGACAGAGCCTTAAAATTCAGTGGTATAACCAACTAGTATTTATTTTTAATAACCTACCAATTAGTAATGGATGAAAACTATATTTCGTCCAAATCCCTAGTTTCGCTGTACTATATATTTGATAACTTGTATTATATTTGCTCCATGCTGAAGTAGTTGGGTTGAATGTTTGGGACTTCATTAGTGTTTCGCTTCTTATATAAACCAAAAATTGGAAATGAAAAACAATCATATCGCATGAAAATTTGCCTCAATTTTACTTGGACATTTTTTTTTTTTTATCTTTAAAAGCTAGCAATAAACCTACCAGTTTGTCATCATTTTTTTTTTTTACATAGTTTGACTGGTTTGGATTGAGAAGCATTTATGTTTCGATTTTCAATTGCGCTATCAAATATGGTAAGAAGCATATAGTTTTCGAAAGTTCCGACAAGTCTTAGGCACATTAACTTGAACAATTAGAAAAATGTAACACAATCTAAATGTAAAGGTTTTAAAGATTTTATATATCTTATATATCGTATTATAAGGTTTTAGATATAATCAATTTAATTAAATTTAAAATACTGTTGATATTTTCTTAATTTGTCATAACAACTGACTTTATTGGAAGAAAATGGCAACAGTGTTAAAGAGGTTTTAAATAAACAGTAGCATAGTGTATTATACTTGGACTTTCTTTGGTGTTGTTAAAACCACCACATCAAACCTGTAGCTCTTTTATGATATGGTAGTAAATCACATTTTATATCACAAATCGTAATTTTGATCAGATTAATTGCAATTAGATTGATTAATTTATTCATCTTATTTTCCTATTTTAAGTGCTGGTGCATATGTAATGTTTGAGGCTTCCAGTGTCATCCACGTTCAGCTATTTTACTTTGTAAAAATAGCCTGTTATGCTACTTGATTTTACAAACTAATATTTCATAATATATTATTTTAATATTGTAACCTACCAGTTCATAGTTCAAACACACTTCTCCTATTAACTGTTTGTTCTTAGTGTCTGTACAATATAGTCACGGGTTTACAGAAAATAACTTCTGTGTTCCAAAATAAGTAGAAGATAAACTCACAGTTGAACAAATATTTTTAAATGGTTTCTGATCAAGTCTGTCTGCAATAGAGGCTGACTGTATGTCATTGTACATACCGATGGTAAATAAATGACGTCTGTGGATTTACGTCAGATCACATGACACTCTAGATTACTATCAAATACTTTTAGTTGACGATAGAGTGTTTTGTTTACCATCTCTGTTAGTGATTCAGTATCATGTGAAACGAAACACTAAGTTTCTGAGATGTGGTGGCACCACAGGAACATCTGGACAAAGTGTGCATGAAAAGGGGCCGAGTCAGAGTAAGATTTACACCTGGAAAGCAGGTGTGCACCGGCCTTTTTAAAAAGCTGACTTGTTCTTTCTTGTTTGTTAGCAGTCGCCTTTAAAAGGAGCCCGTCAGCTGCAGTTTGTGTCTATATGTGTGTGTTTGTGCGTGACCACAATCGTCATCTCATGGAGAACTGAAAACCTGACTGTTTTCACGACTTTTGTTGTGCTGGCCACACTGTTATACCCTGCTGCATGAAAAGACAAAAACATCTTAGACTGGTCTAAAGCAGTCTTGTTGGACAGATTTCTTTTATTGGCTTTTTCACACTCCACCCCTTAAAAATTATCCAATCAGAGCATAGCAACAGTTTCTAACCTTTGGCATGATTGTCAAGAACATTTTTCACTGTGGAAGTCTAGGCTCTCATTCCAATGTTGAGAGGGGATGGGTGTTTTTTTGTCATAGTTTGGTTTGCGGAAATGGTAAATATGAATTCCAACCATAAAGTATGCAAAGCATGACTAATTATAATGGAGTCATTAATTGGGAATAGGATGAAATAATGTTTTTCCTAGTGGTTTAATTTGGGAACCATTTGCTGATCTTTTCATTTCTAAAAATATCACAAACAGCTGGCTAATTTCTATGCTGTAGCTTTAGATCATGTGTTTGGTTTCCCGAAGCATTTTGAGAGCTATTCTTGCAGCCTTTCTTTGATGGGCTTTACTTGTTCCAATGTATTAGATGGATAGTTGATGCAAGTTTTGGTTTTCTATCAGATAACATTTCATTGACAAATATTTGATTAGCCTATAATGACATTTTCTGAAGATAAGTTTCTTGGTGCACCTAGACATTTCACATATCCAATAATGCATTTCTTTCCTGTTTGACAGCTTTGGTTATAGAAGTCAAATAAAAAAACCTTTTGGTTACAAACAAATAGTTTGGACACTGCAAAATACAAATTATTGGAATTGTATCCCGTTGAAGACAAATCACATATAATGCTTTGTAATTACAGACTGCAAAAATATATGGCTGTTTGATATTGACGAAAAAATAAGTTGGCTGGATGCACCTCTGAAGGATCTGATGGACCCAGACATGGCACCAAACAAATCTACGCTGTTTTTCAGCCTTCTTAAAGCACATAAAGTGCAGCTAATCTCTCAATAATATTCATGTCAGCCATTTAGCAACGAAACTGGAGTCACCAGACAGACGCTCCTCCCATGACGCAAATCCGCATCTATAGTGAATGAAGAAAATTTGACACGCAAATGAAACAAGTAAACTCACAATGTTCAAACGTCTAATCCAAGTGTATCTGTCTGCGGACTGCAAGAAACTTGCAGTTATTGAGATCCCATTGAAACATGCGAGATGTCACAACGGCAGAAATACTTACCAGAGAACATTTTCAGCAATTGTTTTCATGCGTTTTCTCCAAATTTATCCACAAATTATTCATTTGATATATTATTATATTCATTCATTTAACAACTCCACTCGTTGACTTCTTCATCCGTTTTGTCATGACTGTTAGCCCACTCGGTGTCACCCCCTGTTGTTGCAAATAACAATACAATGGCGAGCACGTCAAGTATGAAACCTCAGCAACTCGTGGCAGTACATGCACAGAAGAATGGAGAAGCTGTAGACGTTAATAACTCTGATGGTTGGGTTCAGGGTTGTGGAAGGTGTAGATGTTAATAACTGTGATAGTTGGGTTTAGGGTTGGGGAAGGTGTAGATGATAACTGTAATGGGTAGAGCGCCATTTTGCCGACAACATGGTTTTGTCATTTGGGTTTCGATAACTTCAAGCTACACCTTTACTACAAGTTACACCCCCTTCATGTTACACCCTTGTTTTGCAGTCTGAAGACAGACCCTACTCGTCTAATCACACATGAATAGCTTGATCTATTCATGCAAGCCATGTCTGGTGTGAACGCCCCATAGGGGAGGAAAATTATATTAAAATAAAACACAGTCTGAGATGTGCATGTTAATTATCCCAGAGCTACATGTAAGTCTGTGTTTCTCTGATGATGCGGCTGTTAATCTAGTCTGGTTGAACGACCTAAAGTAAATGGAAATGATGAGGTGAGTCACGCAACAGTTTGCTTTGTGTACTGATTGGCCTTTTGTCCACCGGGTTTTTACACTCTTGGAATTTACGTGAGAACAAGGAAACAATGGTGTCTGAGGCTCAAGGTATGGCCATTTCCTTATACTGATCTCTTATTATCTGACTATGCCTACAAGGGTATACCCAGACTTTCTTTATAGGGCACATTTAAGACTAATGTATTAGTACTACTAACTCCCAAATTTTAATTTCAGGGTTGCTTTAAATGTCTTAAAAGCAGTACATCATCTTTTAAATTGATTCAAGTTGTGCGTTTCTGGGAAATCCAGTCCAAAGATTGAGGAATGGGGTGATTGTAGCTTGATTTTAGTAGTGGGTTGCTTGATTTATTGCAATTGACAGTACTAAATGCTTGTTTACTTAGAAAAGCTTGAAGCTCCGAGGAAGCTGCCTGACTATAGCTTTCAGCAGACAAACCATCAGGCCTGCTGCTGTCTTTTAAGACACACTATCTCACAGACACACTCTTGGGCTTGGGCTGTTTGTCTTGAGTGGAGAGGAAGTGGTCAGCTGGTAGGCTTCATAGCTGGGCTGATCCTTGTATATGCATACACACACACACACACACACACACACACTGAGATGCTGTTGATGTCTTGTGGATGAGGTGTCAAATGAAAATATGCACGCTGCCCTCACTGACTGTTCTTTTCAGTCATTAGAAAAAAATTTCCCCCATATTTCAGCATGGAGTCGTTGTGAAACTGAGGTGGTTGTGTTTTTTGTGTGTGAGTTTCTCAAAGTGAAAGGTCTAAAGCAGAATAGAGAAGTGGCTACAATTAGTTACTTTTCATCACTTGCTAATACAGCAAACAAATGTAAAGACACTGCCTTTCTACTATAAAGCAGTTTCTGTAATGCAATTTCTATGTTTCCACATTTTTATTTTTCTGTGGAGGGAACATTTCCAATCATGTTTGTATATTTTTTATTTGTTATGGTTTGAGGGTGATAAGACTTTTGGCTGTCATGAACAGATCAACAGATTTTTTCAGCGCATCAGGATGTGTAAAGAAGTCAGCGCCACCTGCAGGAAACTATGCAGTGTTCACTGTACCAAAGATATTCAGTCATAAACAGATCATGTGCTTTAGGCAAAGACGATTGGTCTTTGAGTCACACGATGAATGAAAATCAGTTTCAAACAAAAACAGAGGAGTGAGTCACTGCTTTAACAAAGCAAGTTGTGGTGGGAATAGAGGTGTGTGAGTTATTGATAGTATCTTTTTATGTGTGTCATGATGCATTAAAGCTTTTGACTTTTACAATTTCTTACGATACAAAGAAATGTACAGGGGTTGTGTTTATTTTGAAGGCTGATTTTGGCTAATTATTAAATGACCTAAACATTTCGTAGAGGGAAAAAAAATATATATATATATATATTATTATAAAATACAAATTTTATGTAGTTAATTAGGGTAATACATTTTTAGGGTAATAAAAACAAGACAAATTTTAAATGACAAAAACATAGGTAAAATAAAAGATTAATCTCACGTTTTAAGTGTTTTTGCTATATTTAATATCTAAAATCTATTCCAATAATGTTATAAAATAATATTCCTAATAATTTATAAAAAAATTTAATAAAATAATAAGTGTTGCTGTTGTTGTATTTTTTTGAAACTGCAATTTGATTAAAAAAAATTACTTTTTATTCATTAAGATTATATTGATTCATCAAAAGTGGCTGTAAAAAAAAAGCTAATTGTTTAGACCATTTTAAAATCTTCATTCACAAAGAGACCTGAGTGTTTTCATGCGTTGTGTTGGCATTAGCATGGATTCAGCAGGAGGCTAAGCTAATTATCTGTATTATTAGAAGAAAACCCTTCACACTCACAGGCTTTATTTGGCAGTAGACATGAGGAGGGTGAAGAGATCAAATGAGAATGTGTTAAGGGTAACTAAATCACATAAAACAATGAAGAGAAATGCATGAAATCTGTCAGAAGCACTCCCCATATTATGATTATAATATTAATCACCCTCAGAACTGAACATCCAGCATCTGCTCTCCATATCTGACCCAAGCGCTCTTTCTTTCCTTGCACTGTTTAGTTTCTACATCTGCGTCTGTTGATTCTTGGTCTGATTAATAACACTCGCATTCTCCATCTCTCTCTCTTTTTTAGGTGATGATTTCGCAATCATCCAGCAGGAGATTTTCATGGTGAAGGAATGCACCCATCACAATATTGTGGCTTACTTTGGCAGCTACCTCTGGTAACTATAAATAACTGGATTGTTCTACAAGTGTATCAGTAGTAGAAGCTTAATTTAACATTAAAGTTTAATAAACCATTAAATGATTATTTAAATGCCCCACATTGAAGTTAAAGTTCACTTTCTAAAGATATCTCTGCCTCTCTCTCCCTCTCTAGCCGTGAAAAGCTGTGGATTTGCATGGAATATTGTGGTGGAGGATCATTACAAGACATTTACCATGGTAAAATTGTTTTGTGTGTGTTGATTTCACACCATTCATTTTTGTCTCCTGCAGAACAGCACTGAAAATATGTGTGTTTGTGTACATGTGCAGTTACAGGTCCGCTATCAGAAGCTCAGATTGCTTATGTGTGCAGAGAGACATTACAGGTAAGAGCATTCAAACACTCATTTCCTGTAGAGGCTTTCTGTACTATTATTTTAAGCTATTAGTTGATTTTGAGTGTGTGTGTGTGTGTGCACTTAGGGTTTGGGGTATTTGCACTCCAAAGGGAAGATGCACAGAGACATCAAGGTAATAACGCTTTTTAACAGTCTGTCTTTTTATGTTGATCTTTTCTCCTGCTTTTTAATAACTCTCTCCTCCTCGTTGTGCTCTAGGGGGCAAACATTCTGCTCACAGACAATGGAGATGTCAAATTAGGTGAGAGGGGCACGCTGTAATTTGTTTGTGTGTGTCATTGTATGTTACTGAATTTAAATTATATCACATTCTTCCCGTTTTGCAGCGGACTTTGGAGTTGCCGCTAAAATAACAGCCACCATGGCGAAAAGGAAATCCTTCATTGGGACGCCCTACTGGTAAGGACTGTCCTGTTTTTGGTGTCTATTGTGATCTACACTCACCACTTTCTTAGGTACACCTGTCCAACTGCTTGTTAACGCAAATTTCCAATCTCATGGCAGCAACGTAACGCATTTAGGCATGTAGACATGGTCAAGACGATCTGCTGCAGTTCAAACCGAGCATCAGAATGGGGAAGAAAGGTGATTTAAGTGACTTTGAACGTGGCATTATTGTTGGTGCCAGACGGGTTGGTCTGAGTATTTCAGAAACTGCTGATCTACTGGGATTTTCACGCACAACCATCTCTAGGGTTTACAGAGAATGGTCCGAAAAAGAGAAAATATCATAGAGGTATGCAGAAGAGCATCTCTGAACGCACAACACGTCCAACCATGAGGCGGATGGGCTATAGCAGCAGAAGACCACACCGGGTGCCACTCCTGTCAGCTAAGAACAGGAAACTGAGGCTACAATTTACACAGGCTCACCAAAATTGGACAATAGAAGATTGGAAAAACGTTGCCTGGTCTGATGAGTCTTGATTTCTGCTGCAATATTTGGATGGTAGGGTCAGAATTTGGGGTCAACAACATGAAAGCATGGATCCATCCTGCCTTGTATCAACGGTTCAGGCTGCTGGTGGTGGTGTAATGGTGTGGGGGATATTTTCTTGGCACACTTTGGGCCCATTAGTACCAATTGACCATCGTGTCAACGCCACAGCCTACCTGAGTATTGTTGCTGACCATGTCCATCCCTTTATGACCACAATGTACCCATCTTCTGATGGCTTCTTCCAGCAGGATTTGTGTCATTCGTGCCATGTCATAAAGAGCGAATCATCTCAGACTGGTTTCTTGAACATGACAATGAGTTCATTGTACTGAAATGGCCTCCACAGTCACCAGATCTCAATCCACACCTTTGGGATGTGGTGGAACAGGAGATTCACATCATGGATGTGCAGCTGACAAATCTGCAGCAACTGCATGATGCTATCATGTCAATATAGACCAAAATCTCTGAGGAATATTTCCAATACCTTGTTGAATCTATGCCACAAAGGATTAAGGCAGTTCTGAAGGCAAAAAGGGGTCCAACCCAGTACTAGTAAGGTGTACCTAATAAAGTGGCCGGTGAGTGTATATCCAAGTGAAAATACATAGGTTGAGACATAATTTTTTTTTATTTTGTTAAATTGTGACTTGATTGGATTGTTGATCCTGGAAGTTATTTAACACTAGAAGCACCAGAGATCTCTGTATACATAAAACCCCCAGTGCAGGTAAATTTTACCCAGCACAAATTCGGTTTAGAAATGTCTAAAAAAATATATTATTTCACTGTTTCATGCCACTGTGTTAACAAGAAGTGTCTAGACTCATGAAATTATTATTTCTAGTCATCAACTAAATTTTTGTCCTGTTTTAGTTCAAGGCTATTTTTAAGTTTCACTTTCATAACAGTAGGTGATAAGCTAAACAAGTCTGCACTGATAGCAAGATTTCAAAGTAAGTAAATACAATAAATAAATATGGGTGATTTCATATTATAATGCAATGTTTTTGATCATATATTACGATGTAATTTAAATCACTAAAATAGCCTATAGACAATAATGAACAATAGTAGGCAAATTTATCACACTGCATATGCTCTTTTATGCGATGATAAATTAAAGCGCACAACTTCACCTAATTAGTTCTTCATTTGTTTAGTCATATGATTTATAGTTAGGAGATTTCATAGTAATGTTTATATGATTTATAGTTAGGAGAACAACAGCAATAAAGTTTGAACATTCATGAGTAGACTAAAACATCTAAATTTTATTGTGCATTGTGTCTTGGGGGCTCTGGATCAGCTTTCAGATGAGCCGTCATATACTGATGCTACTCGACGCATTATTTCCCCACTATAAGACTCTCCATCATTCATGGCATTTTGTGGTTCTGATATCTCTACAAATCACTTTCTTTTACTCATTATGACTTTTATATTTTTATTATAACCTCTAATTCAGTCAATGAAAGGAAAAGTGAAAGTCATTGCAGAGTAATTTCACACATAAGCAGTGAATAAATACCAGCATTGTAAAGCAGGTAAATTTGACCCACACTGGCACTTATAGGTATAAAAGCCCTGTTTTTTTAAACTTATTTTATCTAAACTATTTTAACATCAGAGAATTGTAAATAAGTCAATTTTAGTAAAAGTCAATGCATGGGAGACTTGAATGTTTTATTGAAGGTCTGCTATGTACATTTGAAAACAGTGATGGTGGTTCTAGTGTTACAGTGGCCCTATTATGCCCCTATTTTAGAAGATGTAAAATAAGTCTCTGTCTCTAGAGTGTGTATGTGAAATTTCAGCTCACAATACCACACATACTTTTTTATAACTTTTTGAAACTGCCCCTTTTAGGCTTTGATCTAAGTTTTGGTGACTGTCGCTTTAAATTCAAATGAGATTGTTCTCCCGACCGTCTTTTCAAAACACCTATGCTTCATCATAGCAACAGATTTAAAACAAGACTAACGTTATCTCTGTCAAAAACTGATAATGTGAAAAGAAGTGGCTCAGAAGAAGGCAGTCTATGGAGAGTATGGTGTGTATTTGTGCATCTTAAAACTCCACATTTATAATGCCTCTTAGTCACCGACATTATCTTCAGGAGGTATGGCATGAAAAATATAATGGCGGACAGCTGCTTCTCACTTAGGGCTGTCTATGCTAATGAGGGAGAGATTGTTGCTAATGGCTTTCCCCCTCTGATGACATGTACAAAGGGTGAATGTCAATCAGTGTTTCTGCAGACTGTTATGAAGTATGATTATAAAAACTTATAAAAATAGAATGAATTACTTTTACTATTAGAGGCTGACTATATTCACAGACTGTTGCCACACAACTGTGTTTAAACCCCTTTATAAAAGTGATTTCTGCATAATAGGTCCCCTTTTAGAATCAGAATCAGAATCGGTTTTATTGCCAAGTGTGCTTACACACACAAGGAATTTGTTTTGGTTACAGAAGCTTCCAGTGTACATAAAGTGACAAGTGACAACACAAAATAAATATGAGGAAAAAAAAAAAAAAAAAATACGACAAACATTAAACAGAGATGCAGTTAGACAATAGAGCTCTGGATGATGAATTGTTGTACAGATTTGTTATAAATATACAAGTTTTACAAGTTATAAGGTGCTGTGTACAAATGCGTATGGAGAAAGTATTGCATTGTATACTGTTATAAGGTGCTGTGTACAAATGCGTAGGAGAAAGTATTGCATTGTATACTGTTTTAAGGTGCTGTGTACAAATGCGTATGGAGAAAGTATTGCATTGTATACTGTTTTAAGGTGCTGTGTACAAATGCGTATGAAAAAGTATTGCACATGTTTATTGCACAGTAGAGGAATAATTAACTGTTCATGAGGTAGATGGCCTGAGGAAAGAAACTTTTCCTGTGTCTGGCTGTTTTTGTGCTCGGTGCTCTGTAGCGCCGACCAGACGGTAACAGTTCAAACAGAAAGTGTGCTGGGTGTGAAGGGTCCAGAGTGATTTTGCAAGTCCTTTTACTCACTCTGGAAGAGTACAGTTCTTGAAGTGTAGGAAGGGTAGTGCCAGTGATTCGTTCAGCAGTCCGGACTATTCGCTGTAGCCTACGGAGGTCGGTTTTGGCAGCTGAGCCGAACCAGACGGTGATTGAAGTGCAGAGGATGGATTGGATGACAGCTGAGTAGAACTGTACGAGCAGCTCCTGTGGCAGGTTGAACTTCCTCAGCTGACGAAGGAAGTACAGTCTCTGCTGGGCTTTCTTCACAATAGAGTCTATGTGAATGTCCCACTTCAGATCCTGAGAGATGGTGGTGCCCAGGAACCTGAATGACTCTACTGCAGCCACAGTGCTGTTCATGATGGTGAGTGGGGGAAGTGCAGGGGGGTTTCTCCTAAAGTCCACTATCATCTCCACCGTTTTGAGCGTGTTCAGCTCCAGGTTGTTGCATCTGCACCATAGAGCCAGCCGCTCCACCTCCTGTCTGTATGCAGACTCATCACCGTTCCGGATGAGGCCGATAACAGTAGTGTCGTCAGCAAACTTCAAGAGTTTAATGGAGGGGTCTTTTGCAGTGCAGTCATTGGTATACAGGGAGAAGAGCAGTGGGGAGAGAACACATCCCTGGGGGGCACCGGTGCTGATGGTGCGGCTGTCGGATGTGATTTTGCCCATTCTGACTAGCTGTTGTCTGTCTGTCAGAAAGCTGGTGATCCATTGACAGACAGAGCTAGGAACAGAGAGCTGGGTCAGTTTGTACTCGAGCAATGATGGGACGATGGTGTTAAAGGCAGAACTGAAGTCCACGAACAGAATCCTTGCTATTTAAAATAAAGATTCCATAAAAAATACTATGATTTTCCATTTTGATTTGATTGTGACTTTAAGTTTGCCCGGTCCAAACCCAAGTTTAGTTATAAAAGAAAGTTGGCCACAGAAATCAATAGTTAATTATTAATATGTTAAATTTAGTATTTTTTACATTTTAATTATTATTATTATTATTATTTTTGTAATCATGCTCAGAAAAATGTATATTTGCATGTATTGGCTATCAGCTTCCAAATTGGTTATCCATATAGGCCACAATTTCCATATCAGTGCACCCCTATTGATTTCCATTGAAGTTGAACTGAAATTAAATATAACTTCCGACTTCAGTCATTTAAAAAAAAAAAAAAAACAGTATATGGACTGAATGTTCATCTGCTTCAAGAGCAGCAACTGACCACCTTGTTAACGAGAATAGTGCTGCTTTTTATTCAAATCTATTTTATTCATGAAGTCATGGGCAGCAGTTGAAACATTTTTCTGGGCACTTGATTGTTTCAGTGTGAGTGTGTGACTCTGTTTTGTATGCATGTATGCATGTGTGTGTTTGTATATGTGGCACATGCACCCTTGTATTAAAAGAATCAAAAACAATTAGAAAAGAGTTGTTTTTTTTTAGAAATTTAATTCTTACCACTTGCAGCACATTAGTTACGCTTTTCATGATAGTGAGTGAGTAAACGCACAAACAGACAGTTTGACCAAGTCATACATGATTAATAGTGGCTCGTTTCAGAAACAAACTCAACCCAGACCACATTTTCAGATTTCCATTTATGTTTTTTTTGTTATGCACCCAAGTTCAGAAAACAACGTTGTTTTCTGAACTTGAGTGTACCAAAAATATAGTGTGAAGCAACCCTTCCTGGCTTTTCATCTTTCTGTACATTAAAAAATCTCCACAGGATATTATAGGTAAAAAGGAACCAGCATCATAGCATTGTTCTGTGTTTTCAGCAACGCAAAAGAAGTGTTAGGGTAGAGTCTCATAATCCAGAATGTAAATTAAATCTAGCATGAGAACTGCACAGCACATATAAGTGCGCTTCAGACCGTGAAATGATTTAAAGTCTACCATAAGCGTGAAATAAATACCTCATTTAGCACTGAATGGCTCCCTCTGGATTACTGTGAATCTGGGATAGGCAGCTGAAACCTACTGTTGTGCCAACACAGTCAACTGGACAAGGACAAGCTTGCACAGTGCACATCAAGTTCAGCCCAAGGGACAAGAATGCAGCTTTACAAGTTTTAATAAACAGCACAGTTTTATAACATTATGACTCAATTGGACTTCTGTTGTCTTTTGTTAACGGAAAAACAGATAGCAAGGGCAGAGCCAGTCTATTTGTGTTCATGATGATCTCTGATAACTGAGCACATGTGCAAAACCAGCTGCTTCACCCTGATGTTATAAATACTATCTTCATTCATACAAAACCCTGGGAAAATATAAATCATGACAGTTATCAAATATCAAAGTCACAGATATTTGTTAATAGGATTATTATTATCTTAACCGGTTTATAGACTTCTTACTGTTGCGAATAATAAAATATTTTTTCTAGTAGTTTATTCTAGTATTTTTTCATAGTTTATTCTATATGCTTTTGAAAGAAATCGCCACAGCGGAATGAACCGCCAACTATTCTGGCATATGTTTTAACGCAGCAGATGCCCTTCCAGCCACAACCCAATACTGGGAAACACCCATACACTCACATTCATGCTCACTCATACACTATGGGCAATTATGTTTACCCAATTCACCTATAGCGCATATTTTTGGACTGTGGGTGAAACCGGAGCACCCAGAGGAAACCCACGCCAACACGGGGAGAACATTCAAACACCACACAGAAGTGTCAAATGGCCCAGCCGGCACTCGAACCAGCGACCTTCTTGCTGTGAAGCGTCAGTGGTAACCACTGAGCCACCGTGTCACCTTCAAAGAAGTTGTATATGTGTATTTTAAGGTTGTGTGTGTGTGTTTGTAGGATGGCTCCAGAAGTTGCTGCAGTGGAGAAGAACGGAGGTTATAATCATTTGTGTGATATCTGGGCTGTTGGGATCACATCCATTGAACTGGCAGAGCTACAGCCTCCCATGTTTGACCTCCATCCTATGAGGTGCACACACACTCACTAACACACACACTAACACAATGAGCACACATTTTTAACCAAGGCCCTCGGTAGCTTAATTATGCACAAAATCTTGGAGTCAAGCTAATTAACAATTAGACACATCCTGACATAATTACTATGGAGATTTTTATCTGTCTTTCTAACTCTTCTTTTGTTTGTATGTGCAGGGCTTTATTTCTCATGTCTAAAAGCAGCTTCCAGCCACCTAAGTTAAAGGACAAGACCAAATGGTGAGTCTTTCTGACCCGTTTTATGTGTCTGTATATTTGATCTAAAGAGAAAAATGTTTTTTCTGAAATCTGAATGTGTTTTGCAAATATTTTTATTCCCTCATTTTAATGTATATCTCAACTGTCTTGTTTTCCTGCAGGTCTACAGCCTTTCATACTTTTGTCAAAACTTCTCTCACAAAAAACCCGAAGAAGAGACCAACAGCCGAGAAGCTGCTTTCGGTAAAGGTTTTCTCTGTTTCTGTCTTTTTCAGGTCATTATTTTGCAAAGATTTTAAACTTGTTTAGTAGAAGTTGTGTGGATAAAATATAAAAATGACTTTCACATGATGGCGCACTGAGAGGTTTTTCTTGGGTCTTAAAAAAAAATCTTAATTGGCCCTTCCACAGTTTAAGGTCTTAAATCAAATCTGTCTTAAATTCAAAGTCATGGTGTTAAATTAGAGTCCTGTGATTTCCATCCACAATGTGGGTAATGTGGTTTCAATCATTGAATCCATTCATAAAATTGGAATTTGCTGTAAAATGTGGAAAGTCATGGATTTTGTCAAATTTTGGATGAATATGTCTGCTCTGAAAGTCACTTCATGAGCATTTTAAAGTACATCTTGATGTATTAATATAATAATTATTTTAACAATAATCCTCTGTTGTCCAACACTTGTTTACATAAATGATTGTATTATTCGGTCATATTAATAACAAAAAAATATAAATGCACAGCACAATATTTTTTGGGGGCTAAAATAAATCATGGGGCTGATTTTTTTGGAAGCAAATGAATAAAGTTGTATTATGAATTCCATTAATTATACATGTTTTATATATATAATAACTTGATTATTTAAATTGGATCAGGATTAATTAAACCCTGAAGAATTAATAATAATGGGGATTTTTTTGGTCTTTAAAATACTGAAGATTATATTGCATTTTATAAAGAAGTTTCTTATTCTCACAATGTCTGCGTTTATTTGATTTGAAGTACTGTGAAATTAGTGATATTGTGGAACATTATGACCTTTACAAATATCTGTATTCTCATTTTAATGTTTTAAAATGTCATTTATTCTGCCATAGCTGAATTTGCAGGATCGTTACTCCAGTTTTCAGTGTCACATGATCCTTCAGAAATCATTCATATTCATATTTGAAATGTAAATAATGTTGAATATAACATCTCTCTGTTTCGCATGCAGCATTCTTTTTTGGGCCAGACGGGTTTGACCCGACGGTTAGCTTTAGAGCTATTCGATAAGATGAACAATCCAGATAATCATCAGTCACACTTCAGTCAGGGAGATGAAGATGATTTTGAGGTAAATCACACAACTTCCTTGTGTATGAAAGAAAGATGACAATCACTGCATTACTGTAAATGCACGTCCTTCATGTGCAAAAGCTATGAGCATTTGTGTGCAGTTTAATGTATAAATAATTCTTTCTCTGGTTGACAGCCACTTGCAGAGCGACACACCATCCGCTCGACTCACACCCGAAGCGCTCGTGCTGAAAGAACCCAGTCACAGATCAACTGTACGTCAATCTTGATCATTATGAGTGTCTTTAAAAACTTCTTTAGACCACAAAACAATTCAGTTTGCTCGCAGAAATGATTGACTTTCAAATTGTATTATAAATATCACACTATATAACTCACGGTGCTTTAACTAATGTTAACAAGCATGAATTTGGATGTGAATAATGCATTAGTAGATGTTGAACTATGATTAATAAATGCTGTACAGGTATTGTTCATAATTAGTTCATGTTAGTAAATAAATGAACTAATGAAACCTTTTTGTAAAGTTTGATCAGAACAAGTTTTTATTCTTATTGGCAAGGATGTGGGTTATGACCTAAGGCTATTATAATTAGTTTTATATGAAATTTATATTGTTTAATTGTCAAAACATGTTTGAGCTTTATCTGAGAACATGATGCACCACCACACACCACAGACCACATTCATTTCTTGGTCTTGCTCATTTTTAGCTGTTTGTTATTTGAAATAGTATAGCCTTGAGCCCCCCTGTGGTGGAGATTTGATCCTACATTTTTGGGACTTTTTATGATGCAACAACTCAAGACATTCCAGTAAATATGAAGAGAATGTGTTAAGTGATGGTGAAATGTTGTCAAGCCAGTCATCTTTCAATGACATGCAAGTTAACAAGTGCAGTAATATTATTTTTTTTCTGTTTTTCAGTTGATAAGCTTCAGTTTGAGCCCCCTTTAAGGAAAGAGACTGAAGCGAGTGCTGAGATGGTGAGAGAAGCATCACATAGTCAAGATAATCTACATAATACTAATTAATATACACTATGGTTGGAAGGTTTGTGTCAGTAATAAGTTAATACTTGTATGTAACTAGGATGTTTATTTTATTAGTTTGTTGATCACTATATAAAAGTGGCTGTAAACACTTAATATTGGGAGTATTTAAAAGGTTTATCAAAACATACATTTGAAGGCAAAATTAGTAGCCCTCTTCCTTTTCAAATATTTCCCATGTGCTATTTAATGGGCATTTTTAAACCTATTTTTAAAGATAATAGTTTTAATAACTAAGTTCTTTTGTCTTTGACATAATGCCAGTACATAATATTTTGCTATATATCTTTCAAGATACTAATATATATTCAGCTTAAAGTGCAATTTAAAGGCTTTGCTAGGTTATTAGGTTAACTAGGCAAGTTAGGTTAATTTAAGCAAGTCCATTAATTTGGACAACAATGGTTTGTTCTGTAGCCAATCAGAAAACAAATTATAATATTGACTTGAACTGTTTAAAAATGTATATATACTGTATATATTCCAGCCAAACTTGAAGAAATTAGACTTTATTCTGAAGAAAATATGATGGGAAATACTGTGAAAAATATGCTTGTTCTGTTAAACATCACTTATTTGTATGAATAACATCATGAAATATTTGAAAAAGGCTAATAATTTTGATAATAAATTTGCCTTCAACTTTACTTTTAATAAAGTAGAGTGTCCTTGTTTTCATGTCCACATTCATTTATACACACACAAAGTAAGAAGTAAAGTGCCTGGTTTAAGCTTTAATATAACTTTTTTTTTAAATAAAATGTCAAAACGTGTGAAATAATGCTTCATCATCATTCATTGTGATGTACAAAAAGTGGATTTAATTGTTATATATAATTATGTAGAAATAAAATGACTTATTTTTTTAAACCAGAACCTGTGTCAAAAATATGAATTGATTGTACTAAATTGTATATTAATTGTCTAAATGTCTTGCTGACAGATGGGCACGATTGAAAAAATCTGCACGAGTAAATTGATTATTTGCAGAAATCAAATTTTCAATGAGACCTGAATTGCATTATTTAAATGAATCTTTGTTTTTTTTTCCTTGCAGGATGTGACTAAAGACAATGATTTCTCGTCCCCCTGGAGCCCGTTTACAGATGGTCCCATCACCTCCAGGTACCCATTAGAAATCTTCGTCATGTCTTTGTAAACCAGTTGGTTTCCTGGCACTGTCGTCTGCATGAAAACACCTCCAGCAATCACTTCCCTGAACCATCTGCATCATCTTACTGTTTCTTTCCCACAAATCTGCACACTTCCTTCTCTCTGCAGAATCTCACGTGAGCTCTGCTTGCATTCCCTCTACTTTGACTGTTCTCTTTGTTTGTTTTCTTTTTTTTCTCTTCTGTTTTCCTTTCCTCTCTCCTTTTGTGCACTCCTCCACTGAAGGAGTCTGCTGAAGAGCGTTGAGGAGGAGTTGTTTATACGGTAAAAAACTGGTTTGTGTAGTTGTCGTTTAACTCATCCAAAGAAACTTTCATACAGGGTTCAAAATTAACATTTGCTGAGAACCAAATAGGAGTAAAGAAAGTACGTGCATGGTTTTATCACAATGTAATTGGGAAAAAGCTAAAGTATTTTGTATGTTGCATAATCTGTGTTTGTATGGCTGAATATTTTTCTGCATTGGCATCTGTGAAAAAAACGGTTAATTTTGAACCCTGAATAAACTACACAAAACCTACAGATGAGTTTATCCCTGGAGCAAACTGGGCTTCAGTGTCTTTAACTAAAGCAAAAACAGCAGAAATATGAATGAAGTAGATCATAAATAATGTCTCTTTTTGTGTGTTTCGCTTGTGTCTTTGAAGAGGACATTTGGCTCCATTAGAAGATGCTTTTGAGGATGTTGATCTGTAAGTGACGCACTCTTTTTAAACATTTACTGAAGTTAAAATACTATGTTTTTTGTAAAAGAAGTTAATAATTTATTATTTTTAAGTACAATTAGTTGCACCATGTTAATTTTAATAAGAAAAAAATATTCTTATTAGTGTGTCTCATATTTTATCATTTAATTCAGAAATAAAATTAAATGTTTACAAAGGTTGAGCATGGGTTTCAGTTTCACTCCTTCTACAAATTTCAAAAATTTACCAGTAATCCAAAATACAAAAAGGAAGCAAACAAATTATTATATATTATACATGCTATATAAATGAAGGCACTTTTCCACTGCATAGTGGTTCGGTTCATTATGGCTCACTTCTGGGGGCTTTTCCACTCCATTCCATACCTACAGTAGTACCTGGTACTGTTTTAGTACCACCTCAGGTGAGGTTCCAAATGAGCTGTACTATTTCCAAAACATGACATATACACAATGCTGATTATTAATTGGTCCGAGAGAATCGCCACAACCAGCATCACTAGCAGCGTCAGGGCTCGCAAAATCTGGTAGCCCAATGGGCTATCTAGATAGATTTTGGTGGCCGAATGAAAAAACAATAGCCCCGGGATTTCGGGCTACCAGATTTTGCGAGCCCTGAGCGTCATTGGATTTGCTACAAGAGACACCAGACTTGTTATATTTAAATAGTCTGAGTGTGCCTCACACAGGTGAGTGGGCTTGACAGCCCACCTGTAGAAAACGCATTCTTTCATCTCTCTGACACTTTATTCGACACTTGCATATTTGCACCAGACACATTCTTTCAAAAAATGATACACTATGCATTTATGAAGTGTGCTTCACACAGGTGAGTGGGCTTGACAAACCACCTGTAGAAACACTTTTCTCTCTATATAAAAAAATGTAAAAGAAAACCTTACTCTAGCACCTAATTCTTTAAGCATTGACAGTTCCTTTGTAAAAGTAACACTTCTTGTGTGCATTGCCTCTTGTCTACTAAATGTAAATGTAGTCAGCAGCAGTCACTGCTCAAGAACACCATTCCATTGGTAGCATCCATTGCTTCAGTGTTGTGGGTTGGTTTGTGTCATGTCTGTGATGTCACAGCAGTAGAGGTGGTGGAACTATAGCAATAATCCCGCCCACTTTTAAGTGGTACTGAACTGCAGTGGAAATACAAACCGAGATGACCAAAACGAGCAGACCTGTGCTGAAGCGTACCATATTTAAAAAGCAGCTCTATATAAATGCTATACAAATACTCATGAAACTCGTTTAACACTAATGCAAATATCTGTGTTTTGCACATTTTGCTTGTTTGATTTTAATTACACAGAAAATGTACCGCAACACTTTTTAGATGACGATAAACTAAAAATACTCTAAATGTGTTTATATAAATAAAACTAGTATGCGGCACAGAAATGCATATTCTTTAATCACAAACAACTAAATCATTGTTTTCTTTTCCTCCGTCCTCTCAGTTCAACTCTTACAAAGGGAGTCCCGCCACCTCTCCCTCCTAAGGTAACTTTGAGAATGTCTATATTCACACATGGCAATATTTATGTGTCTTGGCCTGTATTTGATATATTCTGGTTCCCCTCAGCCGTCTCAGGCTCGGTCGAGTAGTGTGTCTGATGAGTTCGGTTTGACCGACGGCTGTCAGACGGTGCGGAGGTGTCCGGGATCTGATAATGGACCGGTGCCAGTGGCCCGCAGACAGAGCACACCTGAGAGAGGGAGTAATGTGGAGCACACACATTCAGACTATCTGTCTGTGAGCGTCAGCAGCCCCGGACTGCTCTCACACACCACAGACCACGGTAAGACACACACATTCAATTTTCAGATATTGGAAAAATGTGATATTGCAATATTTTGCAATATAAATATAATTTCACCAGAGGATTTTAATGGCTCTATTTGAAAAGATTTTGTTAATTTAGATCAGAGATGCCCAAACTAGGGCCCGCGGGCCAAAGTTGGCCCATGCTAACCTTTGATTTGGCCCACGCTAACCTTTGATTTGGCCCACCTTGCCATTTGAGAAGAGAGGGTGAATGATGGGGAGGGTTGGTTGGGGCGAATATCGCTGACAGAGATCATTGTTTCGAATTTAATGTAACCTTTTGTTTATTTTGTTTTGTAAATGAATCTGACTTTTTAAAAATGTAAATACTGTCACTCGACGGATAGATGGTAATGCACAAGACATCAGCGAGAAAATCAAATCAATGGCAAGTGCAGATTAGTGTCTTCAGCATTGAACTCCATTGTGTTAATGTTTTTACTGTAATAATTTTATTGTAAATAATAATATATTTTTTAATATACTGCAGTAGTTAATATATTTTAAAGCAATGTTTTGTAGTTATTTTTAAATATTAGGAAATAAATTGAGAAATTACTCATGGACAATTTAATGTAATACAGTTTGGTGTATTTACCTTCGGCCTACGGCCCTCAATCAATTTTGGATTTTGGCCCTTTATAAGAAAAAGTTGGGATGATCGAGTCTTTTTCTATGCAGTGCATCTGCATAAGATATAATAAATTACAAGCATATAAATACGACAGAGAACAAATAAAAAAGTTTTCTGGGCAGTGTAACGGTATTTAAGTACAGCAATAACATGGTCATCATTATTGTATAAATAATTGTAAAAATAATATTTAAAAATATTTATCTTTAGTAAACAATCCTGCGACGTGACTATTGCAGATACACACATTTCGATATCAGTGCTCAAATGATATATTGTTCAGTCCTACTTCAGATCCTGTTTATATAGATAACTTCTTGACTTTGTGTACAAACTCGCATGTAGATATTTGCATTTTTCAGAAAATTGTCTTAAAACGTATAAAATGGCAGATATTGTGAATAATCGGCTATCGTAACAGATGGGAAATTAAGTGTCTGCGCATCTCTAATTTTTATTAAAGCTGAAAAAAAAAATTTATGAGAACTGATTTTTTTTTTCTACAAAGTTTATTTAGAAAAGTTAAAAATGTCTCTAATATGTTTACATCTTTACTTTTGATCAATATAATGCAGCTTAATCTCTGCTGAAATAAAGTATTAATTTTATTGTTTTCAAACAAACAAAAACAAAAAAACTTCCTAGACTTTTGAATAAGTGTAGCGTTTTGTTGGTCATTATTGCACAGTATATTAACAGCGTTATTAAGATAATCTTGTTGGTTATGTGGTCAATTTCTAAATAAAATGACATGAAATACTGATTTAGTCATTTTATGTGAGAATAACAAGATCCAAAAATGTTATGAATAGACATCGAACTATGTATTACAATGCACTCTCAGAAATGAAAGTACAAAAGCCGTCACTGCATTTGCATACATTTTTAAAGGTACACATTGGTATCTAAATCGTAAAAAGTACAAGGAAGTGTTCCTTTTGAAAAGGTACTACCCCAGTGAGTGTTTATTTTTGGGATATTTCTGAGTGTTTAATTCCTCTTTTATTTCTGGGATTGTGTGGAGGACAGTTTCCTTTCTGAATTATACAGATAATGATCAATAGAACAAACATTTGACCGCTGAATGTAACCAGTCTCAATAACGTACTCCAGAAAGTCCTAATAACTGGTTGAATGTTTCACTTTTCTTCTCTCGCTCTCTGTAGAGGAAGATTCAGATGGAAGTTTAAATGGAGACGTTTCAAAGTCGCCTCCTGGTCGCCCACAGAGGAAAGAGAGAAAAGATTTCCCTGTAAGTGTAAGTGTACGAGTGTGTGTCTGTCTGTGTATGGGGAGGAGTGTGTCATGCTGAGACGAGTATGACGCAGACAGAATGTGGCTCCTCCACTCATTTTTCTTTCCTTTTTTTTTTTTTTTAGAAACCTGCTATTAATGGCCTGCCACCCACTCCTAAAGTCTTGGTGAGTAACATCGTCATCACTTACGCTCACTACATGATAATATCTCATTTGTCAGCATTTGCACATTTTTTGTGTTCTGTTTTGTACTCTCATAAGCTGACATACATACCTGTGTTTGCGTCTGCAGATGGGAGCTTGTTTCTCAAAGGTTTTTGATGGTTGTCCTCTTAAAATTAACTGTGCCACATCATGGATTCACCCAGATACCAAAGGTAATGTATTGATAGTTAATGAATTTAGAAATTAAACACTTATAACAGTTGCCTCATGGGCAGTGTGCAGACGTTAAGGATTGTACCCTTTCCCATGCGCTCTCTCTCTCTCTCTCTCTCTCTCTCTCTCTCTCTCTCTCTCTCTCTCTCTCTCTCTCTCTCTCTCTCTCTCCCTCTCTCTCTCTCTCCCCCTCCCTCTCCCTCCGAGTTCTTCGGGGGTTTTTTTGTATAATAAAATAATTTCCTCTAGTCTAATGCAGTGTGTGTGCATTTGTGAGTGTGTGTATATATACACACAGTGTGAGATAATAAGAAAAAAATAAAAGAATTTGAAGACCAAAATGTTTTTATATGTATATATAAATATTGGGATTTTACGGAGCCCCTAAAGTGACTTGCAAAAAAAATAATAATGAAAATTTTCGCATGCACATGCAATACATATGTCATGCACACGCGATATGTATGTCTGTCGTGCACACAAGATACATATGTAAAAAAAAAAAAAAAAAAAAAAAAAAAAAAGAAAATTATACTGACCACAAATTTATGAATGGTGTATAGTTGAATGTTTCAGTTCAATTTCAACTTTTATTTTAGACCAGTATCTGATATTTGGCACTGAAGGTGGAATCTACACTCTGAACCTGAACGAGCTGCATGAAGCCACTATGGAGCAGGTACAACTTTTTTTCACGTTTATTTTTACCAGATGTCGTATTGGACATACAAGATTAACCCATGCCTTTTTGCTCAAAGGTGAAGACACCAGAGTGACACCAGAACATTTTTTAGAATTTTTATCATGTATTAGCGCTAAAAATCTTATTTAATTTATGTATTAATTTGTTTGTTGATTTTTAAATGTATATTTATTATTGAACTTATGAATATAGCCTTTGTTGCTGACATGGCATTAAATAAAAAATACATTACATTACATTTTTTCACGTTTACCCCAAACAGATCAATACACCAAACCACTCTTAACCTATAACATTGATCTGTTTTAGTTGTTTCCCCGACGGTGCACATGGCTCTACATAATCAATAATAATCTGATGTCATTATCAGGTGAGTGAGAATCTGGGAGAGGCTCTTCTTTCGGTCTTTGTTACTGAGATTCTCTGCGGTTCCTTCATGGTCCTCTTCTGTCTTTCTGTCTGTCTCTCTGTGTTCACGGTTGATTTTACTGCTTTGCTGGCTCTTCTAACGCCTAAATCACCATAATCAGAAGGTAAAAAGGCAACCCTCTGTCCTGTATGGCACACTCGCACACTCGCACACAGCTAATATCACATCACCTTTCTGGCCTCATTCTTACTCTGATTCTGATTTGGGTTCAACTTGCGCAACCACACAGCTGAGCTTGTCTTTGTGCAGGGTGTAATGACTGTTGTTTCCCATTCTCATCAGCACAAACGTCACGAGTTGTGTAATGTGTAGGATGTCCTGTGTGTGGTCATTTGCTGTGTGTGTAATGTGTGTTATCTCTCGTTTAAAGGGAGGACGTTTCAGTTGTATTCGCATAATCTGATTGGGCTGTTTGAACAGCTCAGGAAACCTGGACTGGCCACTCAGTTTCACACCCACAGATTCCCTGACAAGATACTGCCCAGGTACACACACAAACACACACTTTTCACAACATGTTTATCTTGATTTTATTAGCATAATAAAAGTAAGAAATGCTATAAATATTATAGATAAAGAATTAAAAATAATGTCCTCAAGAAACTTGTATTTGGAAGCAAATCTTTAAAACAAATGAGGGTCAAAACATGCTTAATTTTTAATTAGATTAAAAATGCAAGATGTAAAAACATTTGTTGGAGTCATTTCTTCTATTATGTTAGGACTGAATAGGTTAATAGCATGATTTGATTATTATTAAGTTTACATTTGATAATTATTGTATATTATTCAGGTTTGAGTATTTGCTTTTTGTAAATTATTCATATTTGAGTATTTGCTTTATTGTTTTATTTTGTGAATGAAGACTTTTATTCTATCTATGCAAATCGGGATTTAAGGCAGCTAAGGTAGTAGGTGGGGTGAGTAAGGGAAGAGGAAACAACAAAAAAAGAGGAACCGTGAGTTTGTATGTGGTGACTGGTGCTACTGATTAGCAATGAAGCTATTTCACTGATTTGACGGCACAAGATGTGATAAAAATAAACGATTAAAAAGGTTTCACAACGGACTCACGCGTCATTGTTTGCCCTTACTGAGATAGCGGCTTAGAGCAAAATGCCGCTACAACATTTCTGATTAAAATGTGACCAGTGCATGTTTTTAATACTGTGTATAAATTAACAAGTATACACACACACCAAAAGAATATTATTTATACATTCAGAGATATATTTTATATATAAAGATTATTTTATGGAGCACATTATACCAGTATTCATTCAATTAAACAGATAAATATAAAACGTGTATATATAAAAAAATTATTTTTAATTTATCCATTAGCTATATGACTACGCTCTAGTGACATACTTGTGCCTCTGCTATTTGCTCTTGTAATATGCTATTTCGTATTTATTAATATTGAGTTAACTATTAATTCAATAAATTCACATAAATGTCACATATTCATATTTTCAATTGCTTAAACTTTTATTTTAAGTAATTTTGGTACTTCCTAAACTTTTTCAAGTTTCTTCTAAAGCAATATGTCTTACAGTTCTGTTTCAGTAATGGCAGTTAACTTTTTTTGTTGTGTATTTATACATGTAAATACTCATTTTAAAAGTACTAATTAACAATGTACTACATGTACTGTTTGCATTATGGTTTAATTTACAGCTAGTTGCATACATTTCTGCCTAATTTACCATCGTTACAGCAATATGTACACAGGTAAATTCTTAGAAAGACACTGTAAAACAGAGCGTTACATAGATTTGTGATACGTTTTCATTAATATAAACACTGGTGTCTGTTTCACAGGAGATTTGCTCTCACCGCCAAGATCCCCGACACCAAGGGATGCCACAAGTGTTGCATTGGTAAAGCTTTAACACACTCCAGTACACACATGCATGCATACACACACACACACACACACACTCACTCTTGAGTTTGATCTTCTGCTCTCTTTCTGTCAGTGCGGAATCCATATACAGGTCACAAGTATCTCTGCGGAGCTTTGCAGTCTGGGATTGTTTTGCTGCAGTGGTACGAACCCATGCAGAGATTCATGCTTATAAAGGTTGGACGAACATCAACATAAATGGTTCAAATAAAAATGATGGCATATTGCATTATGAGATGTTTTAATCATCTTCTCCTTCACAGCACTTTGATTTCCCGTTGCCCAGTCCGCTGCGTGTGTTTGAGATGCTGGTGGTCCCGGAGCAGGAGTATCCTCTGGTGTGTGTGGCGGTCAGTCAAGGCACAGAGCCGGGGCAGGTGGTTCGCTTTCAGACCATCAACCTCAATTCCTGCTCCTCCTGGTTCACTGAAGTCGGATCAGGTACAACACACAAGCATAGGGGAGATGCTATTTTCCTCTCCATATGCACCAGACACTTTCTTAAAAACATTCAATATTTCTGGAAAACATTGTGCAATTCTGAGTGTGCTTGGCAAAACCATCTGTGGGGGAGACACACTGTTTCCTGTGTGTGCGTGCGTGCGTTAAACTAACTAAGACTTGTCATATCATCTATATATTGCTGCTCTCTGGTGATCTTAAGTGATTCTGTTATCCTCATTTGTAAGACAAAATAAATGTATTGTGCGTATAAATAAGTATATAAATATTGGATAAAAGCGTCTGCTAAATTAATACATGTAAATGTAAGCACTTTCCCCTGCTTCTGGAGCTGCAGATTCTGGATAAATTAAAGGGATAGTTCACCCAAAAACAAAGATTTACTCACCTTCATGTTCAAAACCTGTGGGGTTTTTCCGCTTCTGGGAAAACACTAAAGAATATGTTTAATAGATTATTGGTAACCAAATATTTGATGGTCCCTATTGACTTCCATAATAGGGAACAAAAATGTTATGGACGTCAATGGGGCCCAACAGTGGTTTGGTCCTTTGTGTTTATATAGACTTGAAACAAGTGGAAGGTGAGTAAAAAATGACAGAATTTTCATTATACCATTTGTTATTTTCAAAGAGAGAATTACAAAATATTAAATAGGTTAATAGAAGCTGAAAAGATAATTCTTGGTCTGCTTTACATTTTTTTAAAAGCACTACACAAGTTTTCAGCTGATAAAAATACCAATATTAATTAACACCGCACTCAATATTGTTTTGGATATTCAATAAGTTCTGTAACAATATAAACATCATAAAATCTTTGATCTTAAAAATAACAGTGATGAATGAAATATATTATTTTTGTGTTTAGTCCAGACCAAACCAACTTTGTCACAAAAATAATAATGTTTGACTGTAAAGACTGAAGCATGTTATATAACTACACTGCTCTGCTCTAATAATATACTTTATTAGATATTGTTCATTAATATTTTTAACAGAATCATTGCTATTTAGTACTACATTACAATAGGTGTTTAAATGCATTGCAAACCCATGATAGTAATGTTGAAGGTGTCATATGTCTGAATATTATAACATATGCATTATTGTG
This sequence comes from Danio jaintianensis, assembly GCA_903798115.1. Lineage (NCBI taxonomy): Eukaryota > Metazoa > Chordata > Actinopteri > Cypriniformes > Danionidae > Danio > Danio jaintianensis. Next base: position 11,480,030 of record CAIGQV010003909.1, read on the forward strand.
TGCAAGATTTAGTTTCTTGAGTTCAGTACTGTCAAATGAGCCTAGTAAACAAATGCTTTGGTTTGTGTGTATTTGTCTGGCTGTAGGTGGTAACCAGGTTGATGCAATCCACGTGACGCAGTTGGAAAGAGACACCGTACTTGTGTGCCTGGACAGTGAGTGACCAAACACGGAATCTACACAAACATGACAAATACAGATCCTATTGAAGATTGCTAATGTTGTCGTGCCTCTAATCTTGTGTGTTTAGAGAACGTCAAAATCGTTAGCTTGCAGGGAAAGCTGAAGTCTAATAAGAAACTGGCATCTGAGCTGAGCTTTAATTTCTGTGTCGACTCCGTTGGTAAGAGATTGACTTCTGATTCATTCAGATGTGATGTGATGTGCTTTAAGTCTGTTGTGTAAGTGTTAGTTTATATATCTGTGTATTTGTGTTAGTGTGTCTCCAGGACAGTGTTCTGGCCTTCTGGAAACATGGGATGCAGGGGAAGAACTTTAAATCAAATGAGGTAAACCTTAAAGGGTCACGAAACACTGAAACACTTTTTTTGAGTTGTTGACAGACATATATATGTGCCACGTTGCTAAAAACACTATTAGGACACATATATTTCACTAACCCAAGTGAAAAATTGGTTGTTTTTGCGTTGTTTTTGCGTTGTTTAGAGCAAATTCGTTTAAAAAGAAATTTTGAAGCAACGTCATGACTATGAGGTCAGGGCGTAAATTCCGGTGTGGTGATTGGCCATCAGTACCGGCTAGTACACAGTAGCTATGTTTCCATCCAAAAATGCGAAATAACTTTATGCGCAAAACTGGAATATCGCATAAAAGATGTGCGAATAAAGCAGCGTTTCCATCCAACGAGTCAAAGAGAACAAAATCGTCACTTCCTGATTAAATGGCACCAAATATCAACAGTAAAAACGGAATTTGCTGAGGTAGGAGAAGCTGCGTGAATCTTTTCTTCATTTAATAAATGACTTGCGCCTCAGAAGGCAATGCTGACACGCAGTGAACGCGTGGTGGCGTTTGAAGGCGTGAGACGCGGAGCACAGACGCTCTTAACAATTCTGGAGGTCATTAATAATATAATAACACTAATACTGAAATACTTAAGGCATTTTAGAATGACCAAAACAACATTTCAGATGTTTTACAATGTGATCAGCCTGCTGGTTTGTCCATTTACACACATTTTTATCATCACATGATCTCTTATAACCAAATCACATGACCTTTTTTTAATGCGCATACTGGAATTTGTTCGGTAAAAGTGTTTCCATCGTAGTTTATGCGTATCTTTTCTTATCGAATAAAAAGTTTATCCTACTCAGTTATGCGCATACATTTTTTATGCGCATTTCCAAAATTTATGCGCATCTTAGCGTTTCCATCAACCGATTTTTTTATGCGCAGATCCAAAATGCACATAAAAATAGGTGGATGGAAACGTACCTAGTGACGTCATTGAGTTTTCAGCATGTCTGTGCATTAATTCATGAGAAAGAGTTGGTTCGAACCAATCAGCACGCTCTATTGTGAATGAGATGCAACTTCATTATTATGCATGAGATAGCTTCATTGCTTTTTACCTGTTACAGTGTTCAGAGACACTTCAAAGTTGTGTTGTATACCTAACACTTTGTCTTTGTCACTTAACACACCTTCATACAAGACTGATCAATTTCAGCAGGCTGTAATTAACTGTCAAAACAAATGAAAGAACTTATAATACTGAACTTACTATACTTATTATATATGTTATTTAGGCACAGAAAGAAACTTGATCTCAAACATGACGGTTAAGGCTTTTAAATTGTTACAATCGAAAGAATGCTGTTGTATTGAACATCAAATAATTCATAATGAGTGCATCATGCTTTCAACAATAAATAAATGTAAAAAAATTAATTAGCATTGATGATAATAAGAAGAAATAGTATGCAAATTAGCAAGCATATCAGATGGATTTCTGAAGGCTAATGTGACATTGAAAACTGAAGCAATTGCTGGTAAATTTCAGCTTTGCCATCACTGGAATAAATTACAATTTCAAATATATTAAAATAGGGCGTCACGGTGGCGCAGTGGGTAGCACGTTCGCCTCACAGCAAGAAGGTCGCTGGTTCGAGCCTCGGCTGGGTCAGTTGGCGTTTCTGTGTGGAGTTTGCATGTTCTCCCCGTGTTCGCGTGGGTTTCCTCCGGGTGCTCCGGTTTCCCCCACAAGTCCAAAAACATGTGGTATAGGTAAATTGGGTAGGCTAAATTGTCCGTAGTGTATGTGTGTGAATGAGTGTGTGTGGATGTTTCCCAGTGATGGGTTGCGGCTGGAAGGGCATCCGCTGCGTAAAACATATGCTGGATAAGTTGGCGGTTCATTCCGCTGTGGCGACCCCGGATTAATAAAGGGACTAAGCCGAAAAGAAAATGAATGAATGAATGAATATATTAAAATAAAAAAGCAGGTATTTTAAATTGTGATATTTCACAATATTACTGTTTTACTGTAATGTTTATTCAAATAACCTCAGCCTAAGAATAAACCTAAGAATTCTTTTAGAAATCCAAACAACAAAGCTGTTGATGATTTTGCGTCCTACTACTTTGTACTCATACATTCAACCCTTCAAATGATATTAATGTTGCATATCGTGTGTGTATATATTGTAACATAAGTATTGTAAGATTTAGTTTCTTGAGTCTTGGCTGTGTAAGTGTGTAACAATGAAAGGCCAGAGGTCTTCTGGAGGTGAAGCACTGTCTTTATGACATATGATCGTGTGTGAGGCACAGATGACAGGGTGTGATGGATGATGTAAAATTCATGTACAATCAGAAAGCTCCAGCTGGCCAGAGAGTAATGGATTAAATTATTCAGCTGTTTTTCTCCTCTCTGACTCCAATGAAAAGCCCTCGGCACCTACACACCTCAAAAGAGAGTGTGTGTGTGTTCAACTTTACCTGCCAGGTGGTGCACCTGCATTAGCGTTCGTTGTATTTTGTGAACATGACACGTGTGTTTGATGTTGTCAGCCATTGTTTAAAGTTTTTGCAATGGGATTAATTAGATGCCCGAGTAGATTGTTGTGGTCTTTGTCAAAATAAAACATGGACTTAATGATTGTCAAAGGCATACTTGGAAAATAAAAAGGAATTTTTTTGTAGGTAAATCCAATCAGTTTGATTGTTGCATAACGTTCTGACATGTCTCTAGTCATCACTGTTTAAAAAATACAAAATAAATAAGTAGCAATTTATCAAAGAAGTATTCATTTTCTTTTCGGGTTAGTCCCTATATTAATCTGGGGTCGCCACAGCGGAATGAACCGCCAACTTGTCCAGCATATATTTAACGCAGTGGATGCCCTTCCAGCTGCAACCCATCACTGGGAAACACCCATACACTCCCATTCACACATATACAAACTACGAACAATTTAGCTTACCCAATTCACCTATACCACACGTCTTTGGACTGTGGGGGAAACTGGAGCACCCAGAGGAAACCCATGCGAACACGGGTAGAATATGCAAACTCCACACAGAAATGCCAACTGACCCACCCGAGGCTCGAACCAGCGACCTTCTTGCTGTAAGGCAACAGCGCTACCCACTGCACCATCGCGTCGCCCTCATTTTTGCATATAGTTTTCAAATATGGGGAAGTCAGTTTTATCATCTAATTTGTTTACAATTTTTACCTTAATTTTGTGTGTGTCTGTGTGTGTTTAAATTATATTTATTTATTTTTATTGAGAACATTTTTTAAATTTACAACAGAACATTTTACATTCCAAAATATATATTTTTTACAATATTCAACATGAAATAATAAACAAATACAAAAAATTATAATAAATAAAAAACACAACATAGGGGGGTTTCAACAGTTGTTAACATTGCAATAATCAATCCATTTCTTGCAATGTTTCAGAAATAAGTCATTTTTTTAAGTCTCAAAGTGTGTGTGTGTGTTTTTAACAGTGTTAAAGTATGATCTCTGCCAGGACTTTATATCTGCTGGTGTACAGTTGTCTATTAAAGAATATTTTCTGCTCTTCCGCAGGTCACACAGGAGATTTCAGACCCGAGCCGAGTGTTCAGACTCCTGGGATCTGACAGGTTATATCTTGAACGTATTATTTCTGTCTCTCTCTCTGCTGCTTTACATCATCTCTATTTTTCTTCTTCTGTTATGTCATGGAAATATTATTCTCCGCCTTCACATCTTCTCTGAAACCCAGAATGCAGGCTCTTTAATTCCACACGTGCGGTGGACAGAAATAGAGACATGAGTAGGAAAAAAAGCCAACCGGGAGAACGTGGTGTCCCGACTGGGTTTGTTTCTATAGTGAGGGAAGCCCTGGGTCAGGTTTATGAGGGGGACCTGAGCTTTGTGTGACGTACAGGGTTAAATTAGGTCTGTCAAAGCCCAACCCAGGCTCAACGACGATGTTTTGTTCTTCTGCCCCAGCTGGGCCAGTCATTTCCTGTCAAAATTTGTATTGCTATAAAGCCAAAAAATAAAATAAAAAGTGTGCGCATTATATCATTTTAAATGTAATTTATTTTTACTTTGCAAGATATAAAATATTAGCAAATATATAATATATAAACATGTTTAAATCTAAATATAAAAAGTATATAAATGTATTTATTGTGAATTTTGATCAAATTAATGCAAAAAAAGAAATATAATTTTACTGACCCATATGTTTGAACAGTAGTGCATAGATTTTATTTTCATTTTTTTTCCCTTTCAAAAATATATTTTTTTGGGCTACATAACTTTTATATTTTAGCTTTTAAAGCGTACACACACATACATACACTATCAAATTAATGTGAAAAAATAAACTTGCACAAACTTGAACTGCGCTATGTGTATTTATGTGTGTGTGTGTGTGTATGTATATATACAGTACATACACACATATAATGCAACTTTTCAAATGTACTATGTGTATTTATGCGTGTATGTGTATATATACATACACACACACACACACACACACACACACACATATATTATTTATTTATTTATTTTTTATTATATTATATTTATTTATTTTTATTTTATATTTAATTTAATATTATATTTGATGGCGTCACGGTGGCGCAGTGGGTAGCACAATCGTCTGTGTCATACATCGACACCACGCACACAATGGCCCTGTACCACCTCAAGACCCTCGTTAGCACATGCTGTCTTTCTCTTTCACTCTCCCTCTGAAATCCCCATATTTTATTTACACTGGCAGTGCCAGGCCGGTGTCTGTGTGCTGTAATTTCATCTGCCGCCTGCTGCTGAGGACACGACCAGCCTCGCGCTCGCACCAACCTCACACAACCCCTCTACACTTGCACCATTGCCGCTTTCTTCCACCCCTTTTAAACCCCTTATGGGATTTGTGTAATTAATGCATCTGTGCAATTTTAGGGTCGTTGTTTTGGAGAGCCGGCCTACGGATAACCCCACCGCTTACAGTAACCTCTACATCCTGGCGGGACACGAGAACAGTTATTAGCTCCACCTTCTCCGAGCCGCTACTGGAGCCTTTGTTTCAGATCCACACCGACGCTGGACAACCACAACTGAGCTGATGAGCAGACTGTGTTTAGTGCTAAATCTCACTGCAGTCTTATTCAATAACACTGCCCACCTGCCAGAGACCCCAGACGTCAAACAAACAAACATAATCAAACATCATGCAGTTCAACAACAGCCGATTTCTGCAAATCAAGCAAGCTCTGCATTAAAAACTTGTTTGTTTTTTTTAACCCTATTAAATGTAATCATTCTAAACATTTAAACCAATGTTAAAGGTGCAGAGATAGAACATTGAGTATGCGTTGCAGCTCAGAAAGTGCCATAATAAGGGAACGGTTTTAATAAAAGTAATTAACTTTGGAGGTTTTTGTTAACGGGGATTTAAAATGTCAGGCTTTCAATGCCTGCTTAATGGGGAGAGTTTTGGGAAAGTGAGTGAGTGAGAGTTATTTATTCAGCCGAGTTGTGTGGAGCATCTCGCCCTCATGACTCTGAGTGAATATTTTTCTGCCGCAGGTCATTTTTCTTCTGTGTGTAGCTTTTGTCTTCTCCAGTTTCTGAATAATATTTTAATTTTTCAGTTATCGCTTTTAAAAGTAAGTTTAATTCGATACTTGCACCATGTAAGCACTTTTGTACATGTTTCTTTTTGTATTTAAAAATGACAAAACATGGGAGATGCGAGGTTACTGTGATATCTCAAGTGTTTCCGTTGCTTTAGTTGTAATGTATGCAGCTTTTGTAATAAAATGGCAACTTGTTAACACTTTGGGATGTTTTCTTGTGCATTTGTGAAAATCATTTTTCATTAAAATCCACACAAATATAGTGAAAATGTGAATCCATTTGGACATGCTCAATAAATAAATATATATATATATAAACTGTTGTTATTGGTGGGTAGGGTGGTTTTCTTCATAACAAATTTGTGGAGGTTTTTTTGTCACTTCATATAACAAAATCCACACAAATGGTAAAAAGCTCTCAAAACAAAAATGTTTGGAGGCGTTTACTAGGAAAGGGAGTCTGTATGTGTGCCTATTACATCCTGAAAATCCAAACTGATTTTTAATACCTTTTATGAGCAGATTTGATAGGGATTAGATGTCGTATTTGGACATTCAAGACTGACTTGTGATTTATTTTGCTTAAAGGTGAAGACCCCACTCACTGTTTGTTTAGCAAAATACCTCTCATTGTAAAACATATTCGACTCTCCTGCTTTTATTGACTCTTTTTTTTTAATGAAGTAAACTGACTTTAGGCGACGTGGTGGCGCAGTGGGTAGCACGTTCGCCTCACAGCAAGAAGGTCGCTGGTTCGAGCCTCGGCTGGGTCAGTTGGCATTTCTGTGTGGAGTTTGCATGTTCTCCCCGTGTTCGCGTGGGTTTCCTCCGGGTGCTCCGGTTTCCCCCAAAAGTCCAAAGACATGCGGTATAGGTGAATTGGGTAAGCTAAAAATTGTCCGTAGTGTATGTGTGTGAATGAGTGTGTATGAATGTTTCCCAGTGATGGGTTGCAGCTGGAAGGGCATCCGCTGCGTAAAACATATGCTGGATAAGTTGGCGGTTCATCCCGCTGTGGCGACCCCAGATTAATAAAGGGACTAAGCTGAAAAGAAAATGAATGAAACTGACTTTAAGAGATATTCGGCAAAGTTTTACCAGCAAAAGTTTTAGAAGTTTTATCATATATTAAATTAAAATATTATCTAATTTATCTGGTTGATTTGTTGTTTTTATTGCATTTGTTTTGTAATGAATTGTAGCATAAAAATAGATTTTGTTGCTGACATGACATTAAATATAAATATATATGATATGATGTGCCAAACATTGTTTGCTATGGATAGGATTGTACAGTGACACCAATGCATTCACAAAAACAATGTAAACAGGTTTTTGGGGGGAAAAAAAGTCCAAACAAGTACAAACCTCTCAAAACTAAAGTGTCTGCATAATTAGTAGATTTTCCAGTTATTGTTAAAGTGTGCTGTGAGACTTACTGATGGAGCTGTTTAATTTCCTTATTTGGTAACACCGTTATACACCTGCACGTACTATTATCACGCTTGCGCACAGCCCGTGTACGCGTCTACAGCTGGAAACAACTGCGCTATTTTCCTTTTCATCGTCTAATGCAGGGATTTACAGTCCCTCTGTCTCGTAAATGACTGATCTGAGGTCAGGTCGAGCGGATTGTTTCGTGTCTTCAGAGTGTTGCCGTGCAGACTGAAGCTCGCGCACGGCGGAGGCGGAGTTTTGACGCGGTTTCTACGGCGACCGGCCGCTTGTAAATAGCGTGTTTTCTTCTCCATGCGAACTCAAACACATCTTCACGAAGCACGGACACACAGTTATATCTGTACGTCTGATTCACCAAACACGAACTTCTCCGGATAATTTGACGAAATTTCGTCTCTGTAGTTTGCTAATTGTTGTACACTTTATTTTTTTAAGCTGTAAAGCGAATATTTTGATGATACATCGGAAGGTAAGCTCGCTCTCTCATCTTTATTCTATTAATACACAAGTTAGGATGTTTGTATGGCGTTTTCTTGTATTTTGGTACAAAAGTTAGACTATAAACTTGACAGTTTAGTAGCTACCTTTAGAGTAGTAAACTAGTAACGTTAAACAAGAAATGATCTTGACCACATGCAGTCTTGTTACATAATAGTAATGTCAATAGCTTCTTTTCACTGAGGATAACTTTTCTTCAAAATACATACTGCCTTGCAGACTTCCGTAACATTGCTTCAGGAAAGAAAATGGTGACCTTTGAATATTAATTTTAAAAATAACATAAGGAAAATTAAGTTTTTATTAATTAAGTCTCCTTGTGTTTTAAGTTAAGACATCTCTGTGCCTGCTCACAATCCAATGTAAAGACAATAATTCTGCATCAAAGCCTGACTAAATGAAGCCTGCTGTAACCTACCTTAGCCTCTGGTAAAAATGTATATTGTTGTATAAATATATTTGTTACATCTGAGCAGTATATTACTGTTTAACGAAATACATCTAAATGCCATTTCCAAAGGTGACACTTCTGAAGTGGAATTTAGGTGTCTTTACAGATGCTGCTCAGAGGTGGCTTAAATGCATACACCACAATTACAACTGTATACTTTTGATACTTGTGGCTGAGGTGAGTCGGAACAGGTATAATTTAAACTGGGTCTAATGTGGCATTTCATCCTCAAACTGAATTTTGAGCAGGCACTTAATTCATCTGTGTAGTGATGCCTGAAGTGTTAGTTTTTTAAGAGGCCCAAAACAATATGCGTATCACTTTCTGTGTCTTTAGTGCTTGTACTTACTGTAGTATTATAATTAAATTATGCAGAAGTACATCTTAAGCTTATAGTAAGTACAAGTTTTTAATTAACATTACTTACTACTTAAGTGTATAATTACAGTGTAACAAGAGCACCTTAAAATAAAATGTATCCCTATACATAAAAATAATTTTTGGTAACTATAAAATAAAGTGTATTATGTTTTTATCAACTGCTCCATATATAAATCATTAACAAACCTCATATTTTGCTTCAGGTTTCACATATAGATCATCATCGAGGTGAGACGTTATCATAAGTTTGTCTTGCTGTAGCGATGGAGAAGTATGAAAAGATCAGTAAGATCGGCGAAGGCTCGTACGGCATCGTGTTCAAGTGCAGGAATAAAGACACCGGACAGATTGTCGCCATCAAGAAGTTTGTGGAGTCTGAGGATGATCCCATCATTAAGAAAATAGCGCTCAGAGAAATCCGCATGCTGAAGGTAAACACTTAAAATAATCGAAAAAAAACGTAAGAAAAAACTATTTAGACTGCTTTAAAATGTTGTTACAGCAGGAAATCAAGTCCTTTTGATTCCTGTTTTGTGCAGTTCTCATTTGTGTACTTAAAATTGACTCTCAGAGGTGTTCTTGTATCATTAGTGAGTGTATGGCAGCAGGATGTTTTAATAATCAGTGTTTGGAGCTCTTGTATGATTTGCAAACTCTTTCCTTTGAGCTGAGAGTGAGGCTGTGGCTTTGAAGATCTGACCTGTCAGCCAACACTGGATTACCAATTAATTTCACTCTGTTATGCATGAATGGATGGATGGATAAATATTCTTGTTGTTCCCTTCCACTCCCTTGAGGGTGCTTTTTTTTTTTTTAATTAGGTCACGCATGATATCAGAGGTTACTATACCACTGACTTGAGCTTTCAAGTGTGTGTGATATTGTTTAAATGTTGTCTATAAAAGGAGTTCATGTTTAATTAATTATTATGACTACCTGCTTTTAAGTTATTTTTAAGTTTTAAGAAAATGTGTTTGCTTAATTTGAACCCATAATTGTTTTAAGATTTGTTCTGGGATGGATTGAGACCTGTTGGTGATATTGGAAATTCAGCATTTTTGCTTTGTTATATTTTGATGTTTTTAATTTTCTTTTTAAATGTACCTATTTATATATTTTCGTTTGCTATTGTCATTTTTTATATTCAATATCTATTCATTGATAAGACATGAAGCTGCATGTTTTATGAGCTTTTCAATTTATTACAGCATTTTCTTGAAAATATTAGCTTAATATTAAACTCTGCAGATGGTATTTTTACATTAAAATTAATTTTGATAAGATTTATAAAAAACTTCAAAAGAAAGTTTTTAATTCTTGGTTATTTTATTACTATTTAAATATTTATGCATGTATGAATTTTAATATGCAATTACAAGTCTAGAAACATTTTTGTTTTGATTAAATAATTTAGAAAAAGTTTAAGGACTTTTGCAAAATTCATAAAAAATATGTAAAAATCTGCAGTGCTTAGTCACTAAAAAAATAAGTACAATTGTGAGTGTCATGCGAATTATACAAATGATCAGATGTTCTTCCTTTCACTGAAGCAAAATTTGCCCTTAAGAACATCTCAAATCATGCTGGAGAACAATTGCTATCTTATGGCAATTTGTAACTTGAAAAAAAAGAATTGTGAATTTGTACAATCTCATTCGTGCAATTTAGGACGATTTGCTCAATACCCAATGACGGTTGGGTTTAGGGGTGGGGTTTGGTGCAACGCCTCCTTTTCAAAATGTTACATTTTTGTACCACTGAATTTATAATTCATAAGAATTAGCCACTAAACTGACAATGTGTAAAATTGTGAGATCAGGCTGAGAGAAAACAATCGTGATCACAAACTTGTGCCATTCATCTTTATAGCAAAATTGGGACAAACACTCAGATGTTCTAAAAACTGCATTAAATTAGAAGTAAATACGAAGCATTTTATAAGTGAACTGTTCTGATGCATTTGCACTGCAATAAATCTTAATGTGGTCTTTACACTGTGTGCAGCAACTAAAACATCCAAACCTGGTGAATCTGATGGAGGTGTTCAGAAGAAAGAGAAAACTTCACCTGGTGTTTGAGTATTGCGACCACACTGTCCTGAATGAGCTGGACAGATACCCACGAGGGTGAGAACACACACACACGCACACACACACACACTCCTATAAACCGGCTCTGTGTTTCTCATGCTAAGAGTCATATTGTTTTTGTTGCTATGCCACCCAGTGTGCCCTTACTGGAATGTTTACTGCAGGATGCATTTACCCTCTGTGGTGCACTTGAGGGAGACGCTGTTAAACATTTAACAACATTTTACTCTTTCTGTGTTGTCCTCTTGATTTACAAGTCCAAAATCAACAACGCTCACACAAAAGATGACTTATATATGCACATATACACCCTATATAGGGTTAGTGCGGGGCTCAGTAGGAGCACTGAGAAGAATGAATGCTTGGTTGAAGCAGAAAATGAGGTTTGTGCTTCTGTAAATCCATTGTGACGCCATTGTGTGTGTGTGTTCATTCAGTGTTCCTGAGCATATGGTTAAAAGCATCATCTGGCAAACACTTCAGGCTGTGAACTTCTGCCACAAACAAAATGTAAGACTTTCAAACTTGTTGCTACTCTTTCCCAATGTCTTACTTTCTTAAAAAAAATCTGTGATTGAATGCCTCACAAAAAGTAAAAAAGAAACAACAAAAAAGTACAGTAACTCTTTATTTATGATTTATGATGTGTAAAAAACGTTGTATAGAAATAGCATATTGTTCCTTAAAAGAAATAAGAATTATTTTTAGATTTTAAAAATAAAATAAATTGTCACTGTATTAAGTAAAGTTTTTACAGTATTATCTTGTAAATAGTACTGTTGTATTTAAATTTTGTAGGGAGAATTATTGCATTAAACACTTTTTTTTTATAAATTGTAATAAAAACAAATTTAATTAATTTCCAATATGTTGAATGAAATTGAAACAAATGTTAGAAACTATTAAATGTTAACATATTTCTTTAGTTATTTAAATAAGCAATTTTAAAGCTTTTGGTAACACAACAATTTATTATTATTATTATTGTATATATTATTATTATTATTATATATTATTAGTTTTTTATTATTGCTTATTTATGAATATTTATTTTAATATGTAATTGCAAGTTTAGTTTTTTTTTTTTTTTAATGTAAAAAAAATTATTTATAGTAATTACAAGATTAATTTAATATGTAACAAATTTGGTAATTAATTCATTTATTTATTTATTAACAATTTATTATTTTTTATTTATTTTAATATGCAGTCTATAAAAATGCAGTTATTATTTATTTATTCATTTATTAGTTTTCAAGAAATAATTTCATAGATCTTTTACATTTGTAGTATATCCCCAACATCATGCTTTGACCTGTATATGTTTTATGAACAGCCAAGTAGGATAATAATAGTAATGATATAATAATATAGTTATTATCAAAAGAGGCAGTCAGATAAACATGAGTAAAGTGTCTTAATACTGTCTTTAGATCAGATATTTAAAGAGACTCTTGGAATGAATTGCCAATGTGTGTTGTAGTGTATCCACCGAGATGTGAAGCCTGAAAATATTCTCATCACCAAACATCAGGTCATCAAACTCTGCGACTTTGGCTTTGCCAGGATCCTTAGTGCGTGAACATGTTCAATACACACTCTCACCTTACACACTCTCTACCTTTAATGTTATATGTAATACCTCATTCTTTTTTTTCCAGCGGGTCCGTGTGATTATTACACAGATTATGTAGCGACGCGGTGGTACCGAGCTCCAGAACTGTTAGTGGGAGACACACAGTACGGTCCGCCGGTAGACGTCTGGGCTGTAGGATGTGTTTTTGCAGAGCTACTCTCTGGCGCCCCCCTGTGGCCGGGCAAATCTGATGTTGACCAGCTGTATCTGATCAGGAAAACTCTGGGTAAGAGACACATTTATAAACCACAGCTGTTCATTTGCATTTAACTCTCCTTCTTACCTGATATGCTAAATACTACATGCTGATGTAACCTAGGCCATATAATCTGAAATATTGTTAGCACTTTTTATTCGCTATTCTTCATTTATCTTAAGCTGATTTGACACAATCTACATTGTAAAAGGACTATAGAAATAAAGATAACTTGACTTAATGATTATGGTTTAATGTTGTGCTCATAGGTGAGTTGATTCCTCGACATCAACAGGTGTTCAGCACTAACCAGTTCTTCAGCGGAGTTTGTGTCCCTGAACCACAGGAGATGGTAAGAAGACCATTAAGTTTTCATTCTATAAAAAGATCATTTGAGGTAATCTAGAAAATTAACCCTCTCCTTCGAATGTATAGGAGCCGCTTGAACTGAAGTATCCGAACTTGTCGTACCAGGCACTGAGCCTCATGAAGGTCAGTTAAACACACAATAAGCACACAATGTTCATAAACTGCACATTCAGAGTCAGTGTCAGCACATCTCCGTGTGTTTTAGGGTTGTCTGCGGATGGATCCGGCTGAGAGGTTGTCCTGTGAGCAGTTACTGGAACAGCCCTACTTTGACAGTCTGCGAGAGGAGAGCGAGAGTGTGACGCGTGAACTGGACCGCAAAAAACGCACACGGCAGCCACGCAAACACCTGCCACCTGGGGTCTGTTGACATTACAACACTCATACCTGACCTGTGTCACCCTGTGTAGTGTGCAATAAGTTGTGGAGATTGGTAGTTTACCAATCATTCAAATAGTTTAAAGGTGCAGTATGTAAGCTTGACACCCAGTGGTTGAACTAGGTATTGCACGCCTGGTTCAAAGCAAACGCAAGCGCAGGTTGCCAGATTGATGACATCAATAGAAGTGTGCCTAATTATCGTGCCTAAAGGCTGATTTAAACCGTGTTCTAAATAAAAGCAACGGCACGCAATAGAAGGAATATTTGACATATTAAAAGGAGTTTTTGTCCTAACCAACACCTCGAATTGATATATTAGAAACGGCTTCTATTTCTCACAGGTGAACAACAGAAAACTGACAATGTTTACCTCAGGTACACCTCATGTGCTTTATTCAGTGTTAAATGCTGATAATGTGAGTTTGAATGCCATTTTACATGACATTTATTGCCATACTACTGAAAGCAGCAGCAGATAGTTCACCTCAGATCTATGGTTGGCTCGATAGACGATGCCATCGTCCATCGCCGATGGCGGATAGACATCACGATGCTGAGCCGGCATCGCGATCCCCCGCCCCGCCCCTGTTGCAGCAGCAACCCGCTCGCGAAAATACACACGTCTTACGTTTTAAAATAGCATTTTAGAACGAAAATGATCTACGTCCACACTGGTATTTCACCTAGCATTTCTGAACAGCTCTACTTCCACACTATACCACTGAAAATGCACATCACGTGACCACACACACACACAAACACACACACACACAGTCATGCGCTGCAGGGTATGCTCACGTCTGAGCTCCAGCAGTCAGTGGGTGCTTTGGGCACAAAACCCCAGAGAGCAGAGCACGTCGGACAGTTTATCAAGGATGTACCACTGAATCGCGTCTCACTATAGTTGTTAAACGTGATATTTAATTAATCTTGTCTCTTTCTAACGACTCTTCTGTCTTTTGAATTTATCAGGTAACGTGTCAGCGTCAGTACACTACTTCAATCTTTCACTTTCACGCTTGTACTTAGTAATTTTAGCGAAAACCTCAGATACTGTTGGTTGGTTCCTGTTGATTGTGCACCTTTTTTACCAACCTAGTTTGTCGACGCCATTATAATGACACAGATCACTCTGCCTATTCATGCTAGAGTCCCGCGGAAAAAAGTGATTGACAGGTGGTAATTTGTGTGTAACTTATCTTTATTTATTTATGATTTGGTTATGGGTAAAACAAAGACCATGCGGGTCAGGTAGTTGAAACGTTAGGCTACAAATAATTAACTAGTTATAAATTAATTAATTATTCGTAAGCCACCTACAACGACAATGCCATCGTCCATCGCGATGTTTCACATTCGACATCGTATGATGCCAAATTGGTCGACATCGCCCAACCCTACTCAGATCTTGAAAATAAAATAAAGTTTGAAATTGAACTTTAGAATTGTGACTCAGTGCAAGCCAACACATATCAGTGATTCAGCATGTACATTTAACAATGTTAAATAGGTTTAATATGTATTAATTAGATTATAAATCTTACCAATTTGCTGGAATGCAGAAAGTGCACTATTCTGTGCTTCTGAATGGCTGTATTTAAATTTCTGTGGTGTTTCGTCTGGTGCAAATAGCCAAATTGCTTATCACTGCAAATCTCATCACATAGTGTGTTGTTAGGACACAGGGTTACAATGTAACCTGCTCAACTAATGTTTACGTTCGTAATATTTATATTATTTGCTAATTAATAACCTCATGTGGAACTCTGAATCTGCGTCTCATTTTAGAGTCTGCTACTGTCCAGTGGAGGTCGCATTTCAAGTAACAGACGCACACTTTGAGAGCCTTCCTGACTGAATGAATGAAATCCATGGTTTTCCATCAAGGCAACCTGGCTAAATATAATTGGCTAAACTGGCAGTGGGCGGGTTAAAAGAACCAAAACAAAGACAGCGTTCCGCCACATAACAGATTTTTTCAAAGCAGAATATCTGACTTTAGCATTGTTTTTCAGATAAACAAAAATGTTCACTCAGCATGTTTCTTAAATATCTGCAAACATATTATGGTATTTTTATGCTTTAGAAGAGTTAAAAACTTACATACAGCACCTTTAAACTATACTGTAAAGGGCCAGTCAAACATTTTGTATCATTGGGGGTTGAAGCATGCACAACCCTATTGTAATTGATAGGATTTTCTAAGAACACCATGATGCTTGAAAGAGATTAGACAGACAAAACTGCAAGTAGAGTATGATAGAACTCCTTCAGGACAACTTTTCACCGCTGTTGTCAATCAAATCAGGCATTAAACATCAGAGATTATTAAAAAAAAACTAAAGAAACGACATTGGCAAATTAGTCCTACATTTGGTAAAACCACTTTAGTAAAACTTGTAAACCACTGCAGTTCAGTTATCTAGACTCTCTAGCATAATATATATAATAATATATAATATTGAGCAGCACTGCTGTTTTTGGTATTGATAATATTTAGAAATATGTCTTATCTTAAATTGTAATGTTTTGCAATAATACAATATCACATAAAACTTCAGAATTTTACCATGTTTGATCAGTTTAATGCAACCTTGATGACCTTCTTACATACTCATTTTAAGAATCTCACCAACCCCAAACTTCTGTACAGTATATATTTTTAAATGGCATATAAAAATAGCTGTACTGTGAAATAAACAAATAATATAAAATTACTTAAACGTTTTGCTTTCAGTCTATTATTTCCACAAAATGTAAATCTCTCATTTATTTCAATATTTTCTTGTCAGTATCTGCCTCAGTTGGCTAGCAGCACCGTCTTTCCTGCCGTGGAGAACAGAAGAAACTACAACAACCTGCGCAAATTCAACTATCATCTTCCCAACATATGATGGAAGACGACTCATCGGGAACCTGAGATGTGACCGTCCACCTCCCAGCTGGTGTGTGTGTGCGTGTGTGAGTGAGACAGACAAAGGGCTCTGCTCTGCCTGTAGAACAATGATGTCACACTGCCAAAGCAAAGTCTCACAGAGGCATTTCTGTCACATGTAAAATGACAACAGCAATAATAACATTCAAAACAAATGTTGTGCTGTGTTTATAGTTTGATTAGACACTGACATCAGCGCTGTAGAAGAGACAGAATTGTTTTTTGTAGATCCAGATATTTTTTATTCTAAATCCTAATGATGCTTCATGTACGACTATGAAAAAAAAGACAGCTAGACAATTCTCAGTGTCTTTGGATGTACTGCATTGTCTAGGTATTTAAGTAAAATGTTCATATTTATTTTATTCTACAAAGTTTTTTGTTTTTTTTTCAGAAAATTGGTCCAATTGAGATTTGAAAATCAGGATTATTATCTGGAAAAAAAATTGCTCTTTAAATCAGCATGACATCAGAATTTACTCTCCTTATTTTTAGATGTATATAGTAGTGCTTGTTAAAAACGATGTATCTGTGCACTTTATGGTAATGAGCTATGACGCGGTTCGGCGGAAAGCAATCGGAATGTAGAAGTCCACCGCTTGAGAGGAGTCCAGAGAAAGTCCTGTTAACTTTGGTTCTGACCACAGTTGTTCCCAAAGGGTTTGATTGTTGCGGTCGCCGGATTTCCAGTGTTTTCTTACAGGGACATAAATAAAAAAATAAGTTACTGGCGAGTTGATGTGCATTCATGTTATATATATATATATATTTATATTATTATTATTTTAAAAAAAATTTATTATTAAAAGCGGGAATCTCATGCTAACTATAACGACAATACAAAACAATATTGCTGCTTCAAAATATTTCAGACATATGGACATATTGGATAAGTGGAGCAAAGCCACACCACACGCAACAACTTAATCTTCCATAGTTAAATGTATTTGATAAAAAACGTGCAACATTTTCACGCTAGAAAGCTTTTTTTTATGCGGGAATGTAACTGATTTGCTGATATGCGGCAACAGCCCCTTTAAATACGAGCTCAATGTAGCTAATTTTGATGCTCTTGCCAGCCGAGCTGTTAAGGCAGACAGCGTTGTCGCCAGGGCGAACTTCGAGGCTCTCGCCGCCTTCGGTGTGAACGCACAGTAATAGGGCAGGATTCTGTTTGTAAAATTTATCTCCTCGTTCTTGTCATCATCGGGCATCTGCTGACTGTGGACAGTAATCCTCCACAACCGAGTGCAAACTGGCATTCAAATCTTCCTGTATTTTGTTAGCAACTTCCAACGATCCAATCAGTTCCCAAAGGTCAAAATCGTGCATCGGCCTGCATTTTTTCATTTCAGAAAACATTTTAATTGGATGTACGTCACCATGTGGGAAAAAGAACAAACTTAACTCCCGTTTCATGCCGACATTAAATGACAATATTTGTAATGTTTATTTGGAAAAACAATTATCAATAATTTGCAGCACAATGTATTGAAACACATACATAGCAAACCAGTACACATCCAGAGAAACTGAGCATTTTCAAAAAGTCTCTTCATTTTTTTTCATAGTTGCATGTTTGAATAGTGTATATACATGACTAAAATCCCTTCTAGAGTCATAACCAGGCCCAGACAGAATCTACAACAATTTAATATATATAAATAAAGACTCCAGTATGGGTTTTAAATATCATGAAACATATTAAATGGAATTGTAAGTTGGTAAAGGCATGATCAAAGTAGCCAAAATGTTTCATAAATAAAAAAACAAAACAATGGTTTAATGGTTGAGTATAACTTGTTTCAATCTTTAGCACTATATCTGTGTGGGCCTGGATAACCCTGTGTTGACATTTAATACCCCATTGTGGACATGATGATCCTTTTGTTGCCTTTGCGACTGGTGCTAATAATTGAGGCACTGACTTGCACCACATGCCAAATCCAAGAGACGTGATTCGCAAACGTGTTTTTTTGTGTTGAAATGAATAGATGGAAATTTAAATAGTTGCTGTTTGTTTTCAGACTAAATCATTAAAGATCTTTCAGCAAAATATATCCGACTCTATAGCTTTTCGTAAGAAATGTGTGAGGAAACAGCTGGAAATTTATTGATAATGGCAAAATAACATTGTTCAACTGCCTCGGGTAGTCTGACAAAATGTAATCAAAAGCTAATCGGATGGGACACCGGTACTTTGATTTTCTGCATCTGGCCCTGTGATGCTCAGTTGCCTGAATACTGTTGCTGCAGCGGTGATGGACATCAGCCGGAGGGTTTGTCTCTGCTCATAGGGCTGTGAGAGTTGCAGTTTTCCAAATGTGCCGTGATTGGCTAAGCGAGATCTAGCTCTATGGTGAGTCTGGGAAGTGCAGTCTGGAGTCTGTCCACAGTCTGAACTTTATCTTTTACACCAGGGAGATCACTGAGAAACAGCCACTCCAGCTTCCTAAAACACACATGCAGAGGTGACAATTATGATTTCAGTCACTGTGATGCTAATTCCGTGGTCCGCTTAAATTTGAGTTGATTTTGCTGAATGATGTTGCGCTTGAGAATGAGTCCTGTCCAGTCTGACTTTATGTTCATGAAACTTTAAATAAACATCAAGTACAACATTCACTTTCCTGTTACACATTCAGCTTGTTTTTGCATAGCATGGGGTGTTTAGTTTGTGATGCATGTTGGTGGTTGTAGACCGTAGTTTTGTGTGTGGTAGTTATTGGTTGTGGATTGTGACCATGTTGCGGTCACCCAAAAATACGGCTACCCAGCCCCCTTCTGTCCTCTTTACCCATGCATTGGTGAGTGCGTGCACCTTTGTAGTCTCTAGCCTTTGACACCTATGCCCACATGACCAAACGTAGCACATAACCATGACAATAAGACAAACAAATGGATAAACAAACAATCATTAACCAAAATAATACTAATATGGCTTCTATAAACTGATTTGACAAACCAATATGTTTTCAAAAAGCACAGAAAGCCGAAGTAGATACTATGGGCAATAGTGGGCTTTTGTACCCGAGGAACTTTTTTATTGTTCCTAGAACTAAAACCATTCTCAGTTACTGCATTATTATTGACATAGCAAAAAGCAGGCACTTCCGGCAGTAGTTCTAGGAACACTATTTAGGGCATAGGTCTTAAACTCACTTTAAACACAGTTTTGCTTCAACCCTAATCAAACAGCTGATGCAATTAATCAAGGTGTTTAAGACTCTTTTGAACACCTCGATTATTTGGATCAGCTGTGTTTGATTAGGGTTGGAGCAAAACTGTGCAGAGCTGCGGCCCTCCAGGAATTGAGTTTGAGACCTATGATTTAGGGCACAGGAGAGCCGCAGGGACTTCCTGGAGGGCTGCAGCTCTGCACAGTTTAGTTCCAACCCTAATTAAACACCTGATCAAATTAATTGAGTGCTTTAGGCTTGTTTGATACCTACAGATTTAGGTATTTGAAGCAGGGCTGCGGTCTTCCAGGAATTGAGTTTGACACCCCTGATTTAGGGGAACTAAATAAGCTTTCACTTCAATCTAATCCAGCGCAATAGGAACAGTGAGGTAAGTATATGCTGATTGGGTGAATACATGCCATACAAAACACGGGCACAGTATTTGAAAGTAGTACAAGACATGTCGACATTTGAAAGCTAACAGCTTCGATTATTGCATCCTCTGTCCTCCAGTTGTTGATTTTGGTGGAATGATGTTGCATCTCTTGATGTCAATGTCAGTTGGTTTACGTCGCTTGTGGTGGTGCAAATGTAACCAGGAAAATTGAATGGGAAAATTTAGATCTTGGGGAACCAGCCCCGGATGCTAGTTCCTATAACTTAGTTCCTGGACCTCCCTGGTGCCAAAGCCTCTTATAATTAAAGTCTATATGAACCAGAAGTTGCTGAGACTTTTATTTCAGTATGATGATGTACTTCCAACTGAAATGGAATATTGAGTAGGGGGTGGGGCTTTATTTTTGCACATCATTCTCTTGTAGCAAACTAACGTTAAGAGGGGTGGGGTTAAGAATATTGTGGCTGAAGCTGTCAAACTGACATCAACAGAGAAGGACCGACACTCCAAACGTGGAAAATAAAGGTCAGACTTTGATTGAAGATTACCAAAACAAACATTTTTTCAGTCAATTAACTTGCAATTATTAATTAATGCCGGGGTTTTCCAATGAGTATTTCAATGAGTGCCTTATATAGGGTTAAATGGATAACATATTCTGTCTTCATTTACTCACACCCCAGAGTGTCTCAAATGTGCAAGAGTAATAATGTTCAATTTATTGCACAAACCAATCATTTTCACTTCATCAAGGAGTCACAAGTATTAATTTTGTTTTGTCTGTATATGTTTCTTTAACTCTCAAAGTATCGTGTAGCCATTAACCTTTATCTTATGAATCACCAAAAAAATGTATTAATGTTTTACTAAAGAAAAAAACACATCTTAGATGGCCTGATGGTGAGTAAACTAACAGGCAATTTTGATTTCTAGGTGGACTATCCCCCAGAAACTATATATCAGAGTGTTTCTGGGAAGCATAGCCCTGGCTCTGACATTTGTTCATATGAGATCATAAACATCCTATAATCACTGTCAGCATTTGGCATACACACAAAACTATGGGCAGCAATACGGCACTGAAATTAAATATGCTGTTGTCATACCCGAGGTGATGAAGTGCGATGAGTCCTTTATCTGTCACGTTGCCACAGGAAACTACCGTCATCTGCTTCACAGTGTCCTGCAGCGTCTTTATCTGACCCAAACGCTCCAGGCAGGCATCTTCTATATAAATACACTTATTCAACCTGATCTCCTCAACATGCTCCAGACCCTCTGCACAAACAAAGAATACAAAGGCTTAGATGTCTTTAACAAACATTGTTTAATATATTGTTCAAGGGGTTAGCACCCTACATGACACGCAAAAACACCTCTGTGAGTGTGAACCAGTTTAAGCTACTTTGTGGGGACCAAATGTGACCACAAGGTTAATAAAATGAGGATTTTTGGCATTGTGAGGACCAGCCTTCTGTCCCCACAATGGAGACTTTTCAACCATTCTATTCTACATTCATTAAGAAACAAAACCACAAACATTTAGGCTCAACACCTTCCTCAGTGTGTGAGGAACATAATTTGATATTCATTGTAATTTACTGGGTTGTATAGGATTTAAATTCATTCAAATTTGCATGTTCTGTGTCCAAAGAAATCCAAAATAACTCAATTACGTTGAGATGACGATTTGGTCTGCATATTACTATGAAAAGGGTAAAGCTAAAGCTATCATGATCAGTACAGTAAGTATATCAATGTACCACATTGTACATTAAAGCTGAATGCATGAAAAGACTGAGTGTGAGTGAAAAAGAGTAAGGCCCGCACTGTATCTGTCTGTGTAAAACACTCCTTTGCTTTACGTCACTTTTTCCCCACAACCGAACCTCTCATCCTCACCTGTGACACACAGACAGTGTCTCATCCTCACCTGTGGCACACGCGCGGTGTCTCGGTGTCTCACTATGCACATCTCACACACACTCACAAACTTTCCCTCTCTGGGGTCTAATTCGATAAATAATGCAGGACTGTTTTCCTGGAGCAAATGGAGAAAGAGATCTGAGGGGTGAGGCGGGTATTTGACCTTCTCCATTCACTGATGATTTCATTAAATTTGCATAGGTAATGTGTCACAACGCTAAAGGTTAAAGATAATTCTGCTACGTCAAAATAACTGGGTCAGGACAGGGGGGAGGGTTTAAGGTGAGACACTGCAGCTGTCATTTTTGAGATTTTTGGCTTTCTGGTTAAGAGTTTTTTCAGTCTGATGTAAAGAAAACGTCCAAAATACAATTTAAAGTTTTTTTTGGCAGCCTTTTAAAATGCTTGCGTCTGATGACTTTAATTAAGATCAATATTTTAAAGGCCATTTTCTCAAAATGCACATAAATATCATACATCTTTAAAACGTTACATTTTATTATCAATGTTTTGAAGAGATTTACTGAGAGACATGTTCATACATAATTAGCTTTATTACATACAACATTTTATTGTGCATAAAAATGAAAATTTCCTCTTTTTTTTAACTTTTTATTCCCCAAGATCCCCTCTGTAGAAACATTTTACTCTAATGCGTCAAAAAAAAAAAAAAATTCAAAAAAAAAATTTTGGAACCTGACTTCATCCAGAGTTCAGATATTTGTGGTAAAATGTATGCAAATTAGCACATTTCATTAAATAACTCTACATTTGCATATTTAAACACAACATTTCACAAACCTTGTAATGCAAAAACTGTTTGCGATTCTTAATGCAATCAATCAACTTGGGAAGTATGGTGATAAATATTACTTTATTACTGTTTTTTTTTAAATCCTATTCACCTGTAGTGTCTGGCCTTAAAGGCACAGTACACCCAAAAATGTACCATTCCTCACCCTAAAGTGCTTCTAAACAGTTTCTTTCTTCTGTTGAACACAAAGCAAGATATTCTGAAGAATGTAAGAAAAAAGCAGCCATCGACAGCCATAGTAATACAACTTTGTTAATACAACCTGTATATAATGTTCATAGTACATCCATCTGTAAATATCACCATAGTTTTTCTATAATTGCACTTTATAACTTATATCCTGCACTTGCTGCTATTGCACTCCTGGTTAGACCTAAACTGCATTTCGTTGCCTTGTACTCGTACATGTGTAATGACAATAAATTTGAATCTAATCTAGTAGGAACAGAAAATACTATGGAAGTCATAGTAATTGGCAACATTCTTCAAAATATCTTCCTTTGTGTTCAACAGAAGAAAGAAACTCAGACAGGGTTGGAACAGCTGGAGGATGTGTAAATGATCACGGAATTGTCATTTTTGTGTGAACTATCCCTTTAATTGATCATTTTGCAGTAGTCAGTCACTTACCCAGATGATCAAACCCTCTGTACATGATGCAGGACTCTGTGGCATCAATAGCTTCAATCCGGTATCGGCCCAGTGGCCCCGTCGGGAGTCCATTGTAGTCGTGCTGCCAGCGGTCGAAACCACAGAAGCGAACTTTAGCACCGCACCTCAGGAGCCACTCTGCAGCGGCTCGATCAGGACCCACTGCTTTAATACGCTCATAATCAACTCTAGAAGGATCACAAACACAACAATTACTGACCAGTACATCTGGAAAACTAACATACAGTGCTGGATAGCAATTTAAAGGGGACCTATTATGCAAGAATCACTTTTATAAAGGGGTTTAAACACAGTCATGTGGCACCAGTCTGTGAATATAACCAGCTTCTGATGGTAAAAAAAATATGAATTCTATTTCTTATAATCACACTTCATAAAAGTAGTCTGCAGAAACACTTTGATTGACATTTTCCCTTTGTACATGTCATCGGAGGGGGAAAGCCCCGCCCACTAGTAATGATCTCTTCCTCATTAGCATAAACAGCCCTGAGCGAGAAGCAGCCGTTTTGAATCTGCGCCTATGCTGACATATTTTTAGCTCCACCCTCTTTTCACAGTCATAATTTGAATTTAAAGCGACAGTCACCAAAACAGCACAGTTAGGATCAAAGCCTAACAGGAGCAGTTTTAGAGTTAACCATCTAAAACCAATGATAGACCAATTAATTAATCTATTTTGATCAATGTCATTGGTAAATACATGTATTAAATTAAAAACTATTTACAATAACTGAACAGTACTGTATAGCTGTTCATAGTGATTCAATTGCACTAAATAATATCAATACCATAGAGGCCAATTAAAAACACAATTTATTGACCATTATTTACAAAACTATTTTGGACAGCACCTTTTAGAGACTACATGGACCTTTTAAAATCAATTTGACAAACTCCAGGTCTGTGAACTGCAAAACCTAAATATGGAAAATAAAAACGCCAAGTAAATCCACCAGAAATATACACTTATTAAATATAGACTATTCAGCAAACAGCAAAAATTGTGTAGAATATATAACACTACTGCTTAATCCTAATGCTTTCGAATCACCAGTTTAGACTGGAAACAGGAGCTGTTGTTTTGAATTAGCACATGTAGATTAGTCTCTGTAGGGATACTTCACTAGGGACAGTCATACTAGAGACTAATCACTCCAGACATGAGTCTCTTACAGATATTTATGGCTCTCACACTAAACATTTTGCCTGTTGTAATTGGCCTCAGGTGCTTTAGGTTGGCTGGGAAAGGAAATGAACAATGACATCAATAAAAAGCTAAACTAGTAGTGACCTAATTGTTGTTTTGTTGATATATGTAAAGACATTAGGAGAGATGAAAAATCAAAAAGCAAGATATTTATATAATTTATTAGAGGATTTTGGTTTCATATAGTGAAAACTTCAAGTCCCCTACCACTTATTTGTCTTTATCTATTTCTATCTAGTTTTCATTTGTTTTTTTATTTATCTACTTTTTTATATTGCTCTATTGTGATTAATGTCAGTGTTAAGAATGTGAATGTAAATTGATTATCTCAGTGTTTTTGTGTAATTTTCTGTCAAAAACTCTGTTTAGAGTTAATTTTTTTAATGTTTTGAAAAATATGTATATTTACTTGTTGAAAACAGCATTCAGCCAGCCCCAGAACTCTCGCCTGCCCCCTGACGGCTGCTTATGAGCGGATAAAATCCTCCGCGCTGACCAGGTGAACAATCTCATATTTATGGCTGAGGTAAAGAGACAGAAACAGGTGAGATGTCAAAGCATGAAGACGCCATGTTCACTGACACACTTTCTAGTAGCAGATCTGGAATCACTTGTGCATGTTGACTATCGTGTCATTGAATATGGAGGACGACATATTAATTTATCAAGCCTCTAAATGTCGTAAAGCTCCAACAGAATCGATTCCTATATCTTGATACGAGTAATTCTACATTAAAACAGTGCAAATCCTACAAAACTGACCCTGCTGTTCGGCTCGGTGCTGTTCTGACGGGTTTGTTATTTACATCCTGCGTCCTCCATGCGCGTTCGCTGATCTTTCACCTGCTGCGTCATTCCGTCTCGCGCTCCCATTGGTCAGCGAGTGTACGTCAGGGGCGGGGCCTTGAAGGACAGATTCAGCGCCCTCGCGGAGACATTCCCTTACCTGAGAATAATAAACTGGACAGACCAGCACTATGGTCACACGGTTATTATTACAAGTGTTTTAGGAAAACTTCAACTATGCTTTGTGGAATAATGATGAGAACTTTCGGTAGCGGGTCTGTGTGCGCGCGCTTACTGTCACAGAGAGCAAAGTCTGCAACGAGCAGAGCTGCACATCACAGCGGGTGAGAATTACTACAGCAATACATACAGCGTACAGCGTGAGCCTTCAGAGTGTACTCTCACATGTAGTACCGTGTTAAAAGTACTGAAAGTCCTTCAGCTGTACTATCACTGTTAGTATTGTGAATGTACAGTGATACTGCGGTCAGAGTTCATTCAGTTGGACTTCAGCTAATGATGGACTGATTTGTTGTATAGTTCAACGAAACTAAATGAACACTGTTTCACAGTTTACTCACAGACATGATCTTCCAAACATGTTTGAGTATCTTCGTCTGTAGAAAATAATACAAGATATTTTGAGGAATGTTGTTCCCCATTAAGTATTTGGTTAGCTTTAACTTCCATTGCATTGAGGAAAAAATATTTATTTGTGTTCTACAGGGAAAAAAAAGATAGTCATGTTTTGAAGGACATGAGGGTAGGTAAATAATGACAAAGTTTATTTGTTTGGTTAAACTGTTTTAAAGTTCTGGCCGATACCGATAGACCAATAATTGTTTTTGTTTTTTTCCAAGTAGCTTAGCAAAACTGAAAGAATATACTGTTTTGAAATAAATAAATAAAAAAAACACTATGAAGAACAGTTAGACGTAATAAATGCTACAAGTGAATTCAGGCTTCACAACTGCAAAAAACCTTTACAAAGTATAAAAATGGATATTCATTATCCTATATAAATGACAGATTTCCTAAAGATTGCGTTTAATAGTGGTACTCAATTATTGGTGTTATTAAACATAAACAGCAGAGGTAAACTAAATGTAAACATAGGTAATCTTGCGAATTGGGGCTGTCACGGTTTTGAGTTTTGTGCTGATGACTAATTGCCAAACAATATATTTTTTTATGTTAGCAGTACAAATTGAACACTTTTAATTGTTTTACACACATTAATCCTTGTTTGTTTTTGTTTATGCATTTAAATTTCCTTTATTTCAAATTACACCATAAACACCATTATTGCAGTTTCCTGAAATAATTGAGATTTAGATCAAATAGCCACGATCTCATGATTAATCAATAATAGTGGCAGGCCCGATGAGAATGCACAATTAAACATTTAATATTGACTAATAGTCAATATTAATCCATTTTATGTAGCTCATTCGATGTGGCCATTATTGGTGGAGGGATTGTTGGATTGGCGTCCGCCAGAGAGCTGATCCTCAGGCACCCAAACCTAAGCTTTGCCCTCCTGGAGAAAGAGAAAGAGCTTGGTAAGTCTGCATTAGTTCCTGATACATCTTAATATCCACCCGGACTTCATATGGATTTCTTAGGTGTTTTTCTCCCACAGCTCTCCATCAGACAGGTCATAACAGTGGTGTGATCCACACTGGGATTTACTACACTCCGGGCTCCCTGAAGGCTCAGCTCTGTGTCCGCGGAGCCACGCTCGCTTATGAGTACTGCCAGAAAAAAGGGGTTCCTTATAATAGATGTGGCAAGGTGAGATCGAGCACAAGGCTTCTAACACCACAGGCCCTCTTTACACATGGTATCAAAGAGGAAAAGACAGTTCTGTCATCATTTACTCATCCTCACTTGTCACAAACCTGTTTGTGTCTTCTGTTGAACACAAAAGAAGATGATTTGAGCAAAGCTGAAAATCTGTAACCGTTGACTTTCATGGTATTTTTCAGTTTAATCTGACATTCTTCAAATTGTTAAAAATATCTTTTATTTTATTGTGTTCAACAGAAGAAAGAAACTCATAGAGGTTTGGAACCACTTTCCTTCGGATTAGTCCATGATTTATCAGGGGTCGCCACAGCAGAATGAACCGCCAATTACTTTGGCACATATTTAATGCGGTGGATGCCCTTCTAGCCACAGCCCAGCACTGAGAGTACACTAACTTGTGAACCCACACACTTTCAAAATGCAATTATTCTTTGCCCAGCACTATTATGTATGAATAAATACACACACACATAGAAACAAAACTATACAAACAAACATATGTACATATTATTAATGTTATATATAATTTGTATAATATGCATTTATATTTTACATCTAAATATAAATAAACATTTTCTCTAATACATGCAGACACATGTATTTATATATACATAATAAATATGCACAGACAGTACACACATATTATGTAAATACAAAATTTTATTTTGGAAAGGATTAATTGTCCCAGCAAGCACTACTGTCCATAGTCCCTCCTCTCAAAGACATTGTTTAAGTGGATAAAAGTGACAAATTGAAATTCCTGTTGTAAACCAAAGTGTGTCTCCATTGTCTATTTGTGATCTGATTGTCCAAGATGCATCTTAGTGCCAGTGTAAAAGATTTATCTCTGTGTGTATGTGTGCGCGTGTACGTGTGTGTGTGTGCGTGTGCATGCATGCGTGTGTGACTTCAGCTTATCGTAGCAGTGGAAAGAGAGGAGATTCCCCGTTTAAAAGCTCTATATGAGCGTGGTCAGAAAAACAATGTACGAGATCTCCGTCTGATTGATGCCAAAGCCATCAGAGAGAAAGAGCCATACTGCAGGGTAAGTGACGCTATCTGTGTTAATGAACGATAGGTTACATATTTTCTAGTTGTATGTGTGTATCATTTATTGGTTTGATCAATAACCAGCAGATTGCAAAAGAGCTTTCATCAGACCTTTACCTAGGACAGGTGACCTTAGCCCCACACTGTGGCAAACACTCAAATATTAACCTGTCATATATGCATTTATGTGTTGTATCATGTGTTTTGTTTATGTTGGTTTGTGTGTAGCCTCACACACATTGCTGTTGGGGTTCATACGATTTCTTAAAGAGCATATGGTATTTTACAGTGTCCTGATATTGTGTTACAACAGGTTTAAATGCATCTATGGTCAGAAAACATTGCAATTTTGACATTGAATATGCATTTAATATTAGAGTCACTGATCATCTGAATCATCTGTAAACCCCTCCCTTCCGTAAGCCAACTCTGCTTCCGTAAGCCAACTCTGATTGGTTAGCTGGAAACAAAATGGCCATTTCAGAGTTGTTGTCGTAGATCAGTAACAGGCAAAAGATTAGAAAACATGAAGCAATTCACAGTCAACTCTTTCTTTGAGAGACTATGTCCTCTCTTAATCATGCACTTTGCAGACCATTTACATTGAAGAGCAGCTACATTACAAACGTCATATAAGATATTTTTCAAAAAACCCAAATGACCTGCCCTTTAATGTTTTGGAAAAAAGTAGCATCACCAAGGCTGCATTCATTTAAACAAAGATAAATTAAATCGAGCTGTGTAGAAAAATCATTAAAGAAATCAATTTTGCATTGATTCTGATATTTTTTAATTTCGTTGCTATTCTCTCTTGAATCAATTCTAAGCTTATTTTTTACAGCAGATGGTGCTGTATACTTTACAAACAGCTGTACTCTGCTTGCATTCAAGTCCTTAAAGCTAGGGATGGCTGACACAAAACTGACATTTCGACACACTTTTGAGATCCCGAAGTGCGAGTGTTTCGATACACTGCATCGAAGCATGATCTGAAACACCCAGGTCATGTGACTAAAGTGATTCAAAACACCCAGGTCACGTGACTAAAGCATTTCAAAGCATCGGTTATTTCAGAAGTGTTTCAAGACCTGGCGAATATGTGTTTGATTGACAAGGTCAGAAAAAAACTCTATCTCATGTAGCCTAGTGGACCGTGCGTGTGCATGGAGTAACTGTGCTGCAAATGTACTGAGTTCGAATTCCAACAAATACTCAGAAATTGTGACTTGATGTATTTTAATAATGTTAATTTTTTATGATCAAACAAGACTTATTTATTCACAATGTGTTCATTCGGATGTTAGACCAATGTTAAAACAAAACACGTTACAAGAACAGAGCATTTAAAAACTAATGTCTATAGCTGCATCACCCTGGATTCGACCCCATTATCTTTGCATGCTAGTCATGAACTCTCACCCCTTCACTAAATCACTTGAAATCTCAACTCTACAACGTGGGATATAATTCCTCAATTTGCCTAACTGTTTCTTTGCTGAAGCTGTTCCAGAGCAATACATAAAATGACCACTAGGTGTCACTAAAGATGGGTTTCGAAACATTTCGAAGCTTCGACACGTTTGTTTTGACTGTTTTAGTGTTTCATGAAGCCTCACTCTGCCCACCACTACTTAAAGCTACCACTTGAACCTAAATTAATCCTTAATAAAGTTGATTTAGGTGAATTACAAGAGTGTGCATAGTGAGCACAATAATCTTATGACATAAAAACAACTGGCAGGACTCAGCTGTACGCACAAGCGCTCTTCCTCGTGGGCATTTGAGTGTACAGTTAAAAACTAGCCTACAGCACCATCTGCTGTTAACAACTAAGCTCAGAATCAATCAATCAAGAATAGGGATGCATATTGATTTTTTTTTTTTCTGCCACAGCTCTAATAAAAATAACTATATTTTCTATTTGAATATGTTGAATAAATAAATTGTGAACATTTATAATGTGTTTTTCGGCAGTAAGATTTTGTAAGAGTTAGTATAATATAATAAAAACACAAAGATTACACTGCAGAATTGCACATTTACCTCCATAGTCCTTATACTAGTTGTGTAGTGTCAGTCTGTTGTACCTCAGAACTGCTCATTTCTGCTAACTTGTGACATTTTTTGTGTAACATGCATCAGACAGTCAATAAAACAATATATGACAGTTTCTTTCTTCATATATAGGGCATCATGGCATTGGACTCTCCATACACAGGGATTGTTGACTGGCGGGAAGTTGCTCTGGCGTACGGTAAGGACTTCCAGGAAGCAGGCGGCACCGTGATGACTGACTTTGAGGTGTCTGACATGGGTGTGGCGGCAGAGAGCCAAGCTGACAGCACTGACGGTGAATCACATGACTTTACTGATGCTTTTCACTTGCAGTATTAATTAAATAACCAATAGTCATTATCACCAAACTTCCCCAGTTGATTGATTAGATTAAGAATTTCAAATATTTTTTGTATTACAAGTTATGTTAAAATTTGTGTTTAAATATGCAAATGAGGTACTATTTAACCCTCCTGTTGACTTTATAGATCAAAAATGAACTGGGCACCATTTTAACAGCATAAAAAAAACTAAACAATGTTCTTTTATCTTAAATTTGGTGACTTTGCCTAAAATGACCCCAACATTAGAAAGTTAAATATATATATATATATATTTTCATGAAGGCTGGCACACATTTAGGGTATAACATTTGTTTGCCAGCAGTAAAACCATTTTTACACCACAAAAAATACTGACACACACACTCAATAAGAATCTGCTGCTCTGACGTTTATGAATAGTGTCTTGCTAAAAATCCTTTTACACGTATACAGGTACTTTTAGCATTAGAAAATATGCTCTTTACTTTAGTCAAAAACGAGTGTTGCCCACTGATTAAACATTATTGAAAAACTCCACACTGATGAGGGAAAACTTTCATTCACAGAGTAATTCACAGAGTTTTGAGGATTGAAATTAAATATAAAAGCTTTATTTTAGAGGTTTAGTGAAGGCGGTTTATTTTATCTGTATACAGAAGTCTAGCACAACACAAGGGTTAATGAACTGGGAAATTTTGCAAACATTTCTAGCACAACAATCTAAACATTGGATGAAGTCAGGTTGAAAATACTTTTTTTTGACCTATTAGAGTTATTTTTTAAAGAGGGGATTTTGGGAATCTCTTTTTATCACTTTATAATTCAGAAATTTCTGTGAACAGCCAGAATGGTTTTTTTTTTTTTTTTTTGTAGAGTAAAATGTTCCATATGATCAGGCATGTTATGTATGAATATAATCCTTTGTAAAAACGTTCAGTATGTAGTTATAAATAAGCTAATTATGTTTGAAACATACTGAAATGGAGATTTATGGTTCAGTGCATGAAAAAAATCCAACTCATTTTGAGAAAACAGCCTTTAAAAATGTGTATTGCAATTAGGCCTGTCACAATATCTATTTTTTGTTGTTCGATATATTGCACCAAAATATATTGCAATAAACGATATAACTGTCATTTTATTCCACTCAATATAAAATGCCAGAATGACAATATAATAGCATCACAATGCAAGTACACTCTTCCAAACATCAAATAATATTTTATTCTGAAGAATATTTAATTAAATTATAGTCATTTTAACAATTCAATAATTAGGCATTGGAATCAGAATGTAAAAACATATATCCTAAATAAGTAATAATAAATGTTAACATAAAAGTTCAAGGTATAAAGTAACAGAGGCTGTAATATTTGCTACCAGATCTATTTTCAGTTGTCAGACACCCACATGAAAATATACTATTGTAATTTCTAGTAAATACTATACTGTTTTTTAACCATACTGACACTGACACCTAAATAGAGATAGAGATATTGCACAATCAGCTAAAATGTTGCTAGAATTGGTTTTTATGTATGGGTGATATATATTGCATCACCAAAAATGATTGAGGTCATGTCCATGTGTTGTGCGATAAGTCGGTATATTGATTGTTGAGACAGGCCTAATTGCAATTGAATTCTACAGACATCAATTAACAAATTGTGCTACAAGAAATGCTTAAAAGTGTATTTTGGATGTTTTCTTTCCATTAGTCCTTTAATTTTTTTTCTTTTTAAATCATGAAGAGCCAAAAAACCTAAAATCTCAAAAGGGACTTTTTTCCCATTAGTGTCTGTCCTTAATAACTGTATTCATCTCTCTATATTTGTTCAGGGCAGAAGTATCCCATCATCATCAGAAGCTCTCAGGTGAGAAACGGATGTGTGTGTGAATCATGCATTTGAAGTGCTTCTATTATCTTTATTTGTTAGTCACTTTGGATAAAAGTGTCTGCTAAATGATTGAATGTATTGTATGTTCTGTAAGGTTGTTGAGGTTGACGGTGTTTGTGTGCAGGGGAAGGAGGTGCGCTGTGCTTTTGTGTTGGCATGTGCTGGTCTCTACTCTGACCGCTTGTCTAAAATGTCTGGCTGTAGTTCAGAGCCTCGTATTGTTCCCTTCAGAGGAGATTACCTGGTTCTCAAGCCAGAGAAAAATTACCTGGTCAGAGGCAACATCTACCCAGTAAGTGGAGACTCTCAAAACAAACATATCAGATCACGAATATTAGAATGAATGTTTAAGGACTCTGTTTGTGTGCTGAGGTGCCAAACCCACGATTCCCATTTCTTGGAGTCCATTTCACTCCTCGAATGGATGGAAGTGTCTGGCTGGGTCCAAACGCGGTGTTGGCTTTTAAACGAGAAGGATATAAACTCTATGACTTTGACGCACAAGACTTCGTTAATGCAATCTCATACAGGTACATGCTAATATACCTTAGTCTGGGGTTAATGCAGAAAATTAAGAAATGAATGTATTTATTTATTAAGCATGCACTCAATTGATCAAAAATGAGTTAAAGACATTTATAATTTAACAAGAATATTTTATTTTAAATAATGACTTTTTCATTTCTGTTCATCAAAGAATGCTGAAAAACATGTATCATGACTTCCACAAAAGTATTCTAATAATTGAATGTTTATTAAATATAATAATTTTTATTAAATATTAGAGCATTTGTTGAAGGATCATGTGACATTGAAGACTGTAGTGCCTGCTGAAGATCTGGATTTTTGGACTGTAGTGCCCTCTGAAGATCTGGATTTTTTTTTCATTGCATGAAGAAATTAGATTTGAAATGTAATGAACTGTATTTTTTTTTTTACTGTATTTTTGAACAAATAATTGCAGCACTGGTTTAGAATAACAGACTACTCAACAAGTGAACCGAAATAATTGCATTTGTAATATATTACAATAGATTTTTTCATTTTTATTTTATTAATATTGCTGTAGTTTTATTTAAATTTAAAACAATGGTGCCATAGAAAAAATATGGAATTCTGTTGATAACTAGGGAAAATATTTATTTGTAGTTTCTTTATGAAAAAAAAGAAATAATCTGGGTCATAGGGAAACTATTAAAATGCAATTGATCAGAGCCCAAATTCAGTATTAAAATGCTTACTGTATGCAATAAATTCACACAATACAAGCAATATATGTTAATATGATTTTAATAAGGATAAAAGGATAAAAAGGATAAAAATAAGGATAAAAAGGATACTTAATAACCTGTTAACCTACATGACAACATATAAAGTTCTAAAACAAAAACATTACATGCTGAGAACAAATTTCAATCTCAGATAATACGTTTAAACGGTAGAATTAATAAGTATTTTCATAAAATTATCAAGTACACATTTCAGCTTTTAAATTCTTCAAACAATGGCCCCATTTACCTATGTTGTGCTTGCCTCATCGTAACCTTGATTCGTGATGGTTTGAGATCAAAATTAGTTTTGATCTGTGTGTGTTGAATAAAAAAACTCAAGTTTGCATGCTGTTTTCAGTGGTCTGCAGAGACTGGTCATGAAGAACGTAGTGTATGGAGTTGGAGAGATATATAGAGGTGTGTTTCCTAGCGCTCAGGTGAAGATCCTGCAGAAGTTCATACCCGAACTGAGCCCCAGTGATGTCATCAGGTACGAGCACACAAAAACACACCATAAGGGTCATGATGAATTCCAATTTGCTTCTCTATTGCTGTACAGTCGCTCAAATTGTGCTTCTTTGTTTTGGGAGGAAGCAGACTCTGCTGCTATTGACAGACCTCAAAATTTGTCCAATTCACCTCCTTTTTACCTAAAACCAACAATTTGTTTGTACGATGATAACAAATGACAAATTGAATGGCATCTGCATACAAAAAAAACTAACTTCATGAAATTAGTCCTGTTGGTCAAATAAACTTTCCATATTTTCCAACTTGTGGAACCAGATTGTTTATTCCCAATGTAGAATCGGTCACTCCAGGATAACCCACAAGTTTTTAATAGTAAGAGAAGATCCCTGCATATTTTCTTTATGTAAAACACTAAAAGTACAAATGAAATCAAAACTAACCATATGATTTGTTAGCTCACATTGCCAGTTTTGTGGTTTTCTGTTTTTTTTCAGTTAAATTCTCAGATTAAGTCTGTCTGAGGTATTGGGCGTGGTTAACATACTTAGCCACACCCCTCCAACTGTCAGTTTTGACAACAAACAGAAATGGTCAGGAGGAGGTGTCTGTTAGGTTGTATTAACTCCCTTTTCCCTATCTTTATTAATGAAATGCCTACTTTACTACTTCCAATCAGCTCGCAGCAGAAAAACAAGCCACGCCCACTGTTGTCTCTCTCTAGGAACTGCGTCACAATACGAAAAAAAAAAAAAAAAAACGGTTGCAGCTTCTGGTTGATGTGGACTTTCAACACTAGCTATGTTTGCATCCAAAGATGCCAAAATAAATGTATGCGCAAAACTGGAATATCACATAAAAAAAAAAGCAAATAATGCAGCTTTTCCATACAACGATTCAAGTAATATTGTCACTTGCTGATAAACTAGCACCAAATATCTAAAAGAAAAACAGAATTTGCTGAGGTAGGAGAAGTGAGTCTTTTCCTTATATAATAAATTACTTGCACCTCAGAAGACGATACCTACAAGCAATGAATACAAGGTGGCTTTTGGAGGCATGGAACTATCTTCGAGACCACAGATGCTCAATACATTTCTGGTGGTAATAATATAATAATAATAATAATAATAATACTGAACCACTGTGATGACGGTCGGCCTGCTGGTTTGTCCATTAATGCTGTCCATCGCGGCCATTTGTATCATCACATGATCTTTTATAACAAAATCACTTTGTTAATGCGAATTTATTTGGTAAAAGTGTTTCCATCGTAGTATATGCACATTTTTTCTTATTGAATAAAAAGTTTATCTTACTCAGTTGTGTGCTTAAGTTTTTTTTAATAAATATATGTGCATCTTGGCGTTTCCATCAAGCTTTTTTTATGCGAGCATCAAAATATCAAGCATATGTTTATTTTTTATAATCCAAAATGTGCATAAAAATAGGTGGGTGGACACATGGAGCATGTTCTTATTAAATTGCCTCGGCTTTAATTCTTCATTCCTGAGAAGAGATTTTTAACACTGTTAAACCAAATACAGTTTTAGAGTTTTTAGCAAAAATAGATTGTTTAAACCTTAAAGTCTGAATTAATTCAAAATTTACACTTATTTTTAGATGTCTATAGTAGTGCTTGTTATAAACTATATATCTGTGCATTTCAATATTTAGTAAAAATTCATTTTGCCCTCAGAATCTTTAATCAAATATCATGACCTTCTCTGCCCCCCTCGAAACAACTTTTCTTCACTTCTGGTCACATGGGGCGGGGCTATCAATGTGTGTCTCGGTTTTGCCCTGCCTTCATCCATTCATCAAATCTTCCTTCATTTTGTTAGCAACACCCATCTTCCAACAATCCAATTGGTTCCCAAAGGACATTTTTTTATCATTTCAGGACTGTTTCAAGTGGATATATGTCACGATAGAGAAAAAAAGGATCATCTTAACTTATGTTTCAAGGCAACTTTAATATAATCTATATCTGCAGTATACAGTTAAAGTCAAAATTATTAGCCTTCCTGTGATTTTTTTTTTTTTTTTTTTTTTTTTTTTTTTTTTTTTTTTTTTTTTTTGTTTTTTTTTTTTTTTTTTTTTTTTTTTTTTTTGTTTTTTTTTTTTTTTTTTTTTTTTTTTTTTTTTTTTTTTGTTTATTTATTTTTCTTTCTTTCTTTTTCAAGTATTTCCAGAATTTTGTTTAACAGAGCAAGGAATTTTTCCACAGTATTTCGTATAATGTTTTTTCTTCTGGAGAAAGTCATAGTTGTTTTATTTCCGCTAAATAAAAGCAGTTTTAGTTTTTTTTTTTTTTAAGGTCAATATTATTAGCCCCCTTAAGCAATATATTTTTTCAATTGTCTACAGAACAAACAATTATTATACAGTGACTTGCCTAATTACTCTAACTTGCCTAATTAACCTAGTTAAGCCTTTAAATTGCACTTTAAGTTGAATACCAGTATCTAGTAAAAATGATGTACTGTCATCATGGCAAAGATAAAAGAAATTAGTTATTAAAACTATTATGTTTAGAAATTAATTGAAAAAAAATCTTCTTTCCGTTAAACAGAAATTGGGGGAAAAATTTACAGGGGGCTAATAATTTAGGAGGGCTGATAAAGAAGAAAATGTAATGCCATTAAACACAAACAAACCTCCTTTTGTTTGGCGTGTGTGTGTTTGTGCAGGGGGCCGTCGGGTGTCCGGGCGCAGGCTTTGGATTCTGAAGGAAACCTGGTGGATGATTTTGTGTTTGACGTTGGGAAGGGAGAGCTGGGCAGTCGCGTTCTGCACGTACGTAACGCACCGTCTCCTGCTGCAAGCTCATCTCTGGCCATCGCTGAGATGATCGCGGATGAGGTGGAGAAGAGATTCCAGCTGTAGATGCATCTCAGATGATCCTGCCTTCATTACTCTTACACACTCATTCAGAGTGGAAAACCGTGATTAGAGCTTTTGTTTTTTAACTTTTATAGTGTTGGAGCAGTAATAATTTAACAAAGAATTCTGGTGCTCTTTTCTAATGTGTTTCTGGGATTTTTGGAAATGTGTGTTTGCAAATATGATGATTTATTATGAAAAAAAAACAGTAACTGCCTTATTGTACAAAGGTAGTTGACGTTTAGAGAATGTTTTCACTCCATTACTGGATTTGTAAAAAATAAAACAAATTCATCTTCATGTTTGGATCCTAATGTTATCTTTATTGTGTAATTTAGAACGATAACTGTTCTGCTGTGTTCAGACTTTTCAGTTTTCCAGAAGTTTTAACAGTTGAATGTTAAACTGTTGAAATGCTCTGATTTTCCTATTGTTTTTTATTTACACAGATTTTCAAGTGTGTTTTTTTTTTACTTGCAATTAATACGCAACATGCTTGTGAGAAAAATGCATATGATGCTTTAATATTTTATCAGTGGACATGAGTATTGGACAACAGTAGAGGCAGACAGTATATGAAACTAAGTAGGTTCTTCAGGCAAACAAAATTTTTTGAGGATGTGACTTAAAATAAGATGCATATATTTATTTGTGCAGCTCGAATGGGTGTCTGCCACATAAAAAAAAATATATATATATATATATTTGCCAGAGTGATTGGCGGTTCATTCTGGTGTGGCGACCCCTGATAAATTGAGTTAAAGTGAGTGAGTGATATTTATTTGTGTTTGATTGTTTTGGTTCATGGAAATGTTTGGAGAAAAACGTTTAAAATTTTGTAATTTAAAATACATTAAATTAATAAAATAATATTAAAATAAATATTTTATTAACAAATATAAATGTATAAAAGAAAGAAACAAATAAATAAACTGAGATTAATAGAAATAATTGTGCTAATAAATTAAATTGTCAGAAAAGTGTTAAATTAACAAAGTGATTGAAATAAATGATTCAAAATTATATTTAAATAAATGCAACTTTTTTTATTAAAACAAATACAAATTAGATACAAATTCATGAAACAATTTATTATTAAAGAAGCAAATCAATGTATAAAAATTAAATATGGTACTCCAACAAGTAGGGAAAAATGCAATAATTTAACCTAATAGAAACTAAATAAAAAGATCAAATAATCTTTTACTTCCATTTAAATACACTTTTCAGAGTACAAATACAACTTTTATACAACATACTATATAAATGCCTTTTACATTTTAGGATGGGGGTCCCTCGCACGAGGATGCTCATGTTTGGGGGTCCATGAGATCTAAAATACTGAAACCCCCCCATTCCAGAGCATAGTTTTGCAGAAACTATCCCATGTTCATCTTCGTTTAAACTGTTTACAAGATTTTACGTGACCATCCCGCTCTTGACCACACGATGGCAGGGGTCGGTTGGAAATTTGGGGGAATTTTAGATTTTTTTTAAATAACTGATTTAACAATAAAAAATAATAAATAACTTATAAAAGTACTCGTGACAAGAAGCTTCGTAATATTTCAACTTATTTTGTGTTTATTTGAATTATTATGATTACTCCTTAAAAGTAATACAGAGAATACAGTTTAACTTAACTGATAAATGCTTCAGAATATGTTTGGTGAATCTTTGTTTATTGTGCTAAAACGAGACATCTTGTACTGTGTGTGTATTGCGCTCATTCGCTCTCTCTCTCTTGCGCGCGCGCCCGTCCAGCACAGCGGGCTCCGATCCCTCCCTCCGGGCCGCGCAGATGCAGCTGTGATTTCACCGTCATGGACACGAGCGCTCCACAGCGGACTTGAATCGGGACGTTGCGTTGCCAACAACAAAAACAAAGACATTAGCCCTCCCCGACTTTTCGTCGGATTCTAACCGATTTAGACGTCGCTTGTGTTCCGGGAACATGCCCAGCCGATGAAGGAGTCAACGAACATGACAGTCTGGCGCTGGAGAAACTCCTGCTCGCGCGCTTCATGAGGAGTCTCGAGGCCACAGAGCCGCCAGATGTGCTGCTGTTAACCGCAGGCACAATACCGCGAGACAAACAAACAGCAGCCCGACGACACTCGGCGCACACTTTTTAACATTTCCCTCCGTGTGAAAGACATGACAGAGGCTGTCCTGTTTGAGGAGCAGCTGGGCGAACTGCCCGACTAGCATGTGCGGCTAATCTCGGTCTACGTTAGCGGCTAATTAGCGTTTGACACCCGCGACACTCCAAACGGCTGTCAGGACGGGGACGCGGACTCTTTCACAACTGCTTAATTTGATCTACTAACATTTTTATCTGCAGAATGAGGTGTTTGGAGTGTCTGAAAACCTAGCTGGCTCGTAAATGCGGTAGAGTTTGAGTTTGTTTTGAGTGTGTGTGCGCGCCGTGCGAGCGGCTAAAGTTGTGTGGTTGTTCCCGGTGCTGGGAGCGCGCGGGGCCGATGCAGAGCAGGCATGCAGCACGACTTCAGCTCCAGCGAGGAGAACAGCGCGAGATGGCGAGGCCTGTTCGTGCAGGGGCTGCGAAAGGTACTGACCCTCTTCTGTCCCTCATTCACACTTATAACAGCGTTCATGTCGAAGCTCAAGCTTAATGAGTAAGTTTTATAGAGTAATAATTGTGTAAAACTCATCCG
This sequence comes from Danio jaintianensis, assembly GCA_903798115.1. Lineage (NCBI taxonomy): Eukaryota > Metazoa > Chordata > Actinopteri > Cypriniformes > Danionidae > Danio > Danio jaintianensis. The sequence goes on from CAIGQV010003909.1 coordinate 11,519,967, forward strand.
TTGGGGGATTTGCACAGCTGTACACGCAGCGTTACTGAAGGATGCAGCTGTGCGAGATGCAAAAAGTGTTTGTTTACTGTTGATAATTGCCTTGAAGATATGCTGTAACGGTTTCGTATTAGACACACACTCAGTTTGACAATAGATGTCATGTTTAGTGTGGAGAGTTCAGTGGTTGGCTTTTACTTTTTTTTGTCATAGGGTCTTACCTTTGACCAAGCAGTTCAATGGGTAACTATCATCACACACTCTTTCCAAACTATATTAGAATGTATATATTAAGATATATAAATGTACTGCTGTAAATATATTTAAGAGACCACTTTACAATTCTCAGTTTCTCTGGTTTTATTAGCTGTGTAACAGGTTAATATTTTGTTTATTCTACTAAAGTCTGATAACATTTCTTCCATATTTCAAATAAAAACTTCTATTTGCTCCAGAAAATCATAACTTGTCAGAATAGCAAATGTTAATTTCTTGTTACTGAATTAAGGTTATTCCATCAAATATTTCTCAACTCTTCTGAAGTTTAAACATCGGCATTGTGCTGTCTAAAATTAAAAGAAAAGAAAAAGAAATTCATATACACAACTATAAATCATAAACCCAGAGAAATGTTTTTTCCCATAGCTGTGTATATGTAGCTTATATGCATGCATGAAAGTATATACAAATGTATATGCAATTGACTGATCCCAGGGCTTCCCCTGTCAAAATAAATGACAGATCTATTCCAGATCTCCCTCCCATCCTATTCTTCTCACTGTTGCATAGAAAATATCTCAGTACCATCAGGAGACTCTGAGAGCAGATGGTGTGTGTGAATGTTTGTGGTTGTGAGAGAAACAAAGATTTAGGCAGCATCTGATGTGATGCCGAAAGTGATCTTCAGTTCCAACTAATTGAGCCTTTAGAAATATCTATGAAGTGATTTGCTGAAACTACTATAGTTATAAAGGTATATACACAGATTTTATAGACATGAAAGTAGTTTTATCATTCCCTCATCTTCATGTTCTTCCATACCTGTGTGACTTTCATTTAATCTAAGGAACATGATATTTTTTTATAGTGTACGTGAATGTAAGTAACCAAAACTGGTTTCAGACATTCTTCAAATAAGGTCTTGGAGGTTTAAAATGACAAATAAAGGGAGTCAGTTATTTATTTTTATAACTCTTATATTATGCATCTAAACATGTAAATATCCCGTGCATTACTTTTAAATCTCATCCTGTATGTTTTTCACTTACTTACACTCTCTAGTGCTCCCAGCTCTCATTTTCTCTGCCTACTCTCCCATTCTCCACATCAATACTTTTCTGTCTGCTACTATCATCCCCCCATCCCTGGAGAAGACAGAGGGGTAGAGTGTGTGTTTGTATCTGCGTGTGTGTATGTGTGTTGCGGGCTCCCAGTAGAGCAGCTCTCAGTGCCTAATGGAGGACGGCATGTAACCAGACACTATAGCAGAAAGCACAAGCCATCTCTCATCTGTGTATTTGTGTGTGTGTGTGCAATTGCTTTGTGCTTTCAGTCAGTATTTCACAGTTGCACTGCAGAAGTTGATTAAATCTTTATTGAAACCTGTGCTCACCTTTAACCTTTCACCTGCTTTAACACAAATGCTAGTTTGGGTTGTGTTTTAAACCGATGCTGTCTGCATTCTCTCTCACACATTTCCTCTAACTGGTTTTGCCACAGCACCTGAACTGACTGCATTCCTATTTCAGGACACAGCCCAGTGAGGTGGGAGGGGGTTAAAATGGAAAAGAGAGGATTTTCTTTTTTTCTTAAGTTTCATTTGTCCATCAAACTAAGAGCCGTGAAGGTGTGTGTGCATATCCGAGTGCATATGTCAGATGATGTCATCTTGTGATTGCAACAGTGTGGTTCATGTGTGTTTTATGGTCTATAGTGATGCCATTTAAATGCCTCCCTTTTGGAGTTCTAACTCTACTTTATTCTGTTTTTCTATGTGCAGGTGCAGGTGCAAGTGCATCCAAACCTGTCGGCTAAAGAAGATGCACTCCAGCACATTGAGGCACTCATACTGCAGCTCCTGAACAAGCTGTGTGTTACACAGCCCAGAACAATAGCTGATGTAGAGGTACACACACACAAACATGCATCAGGGATGAGTGGTATTATGGTGTATAGTGCACTTTGAGAGAAATTTGTCAACTGGCAGTGATTGTGTTATACAGATTAATATGTGTGTGTGAAGTATAGATGGACCAATGTGTTTTCCACTGGTATTAAGAGTTTGGTGAACTCTTAAGCTGCGATATCACTGCATGACAACTTTACTGAATTAAAAACATTACTGCAGCTTTGTTGAAAACTGTATGAGTAAATTGTATATTTGATCATATCATGTCATATCACAACCAGTAGCATTTTCTTATTTCTGAGGAAATATTGCACACTCAAAGTGTAGTGTAGGCCACAGCTTTACTCTTAACGTGATGCCATGGACATTTTGGTCATGCTTCCAAACACAAACAGTCCAGCACTATTAAATGAATTAAAGGAATACCCTCATCTCCGAATAGTATATTTAGGCATTGTTACATTAAAAACACAGTCTGGCAGTTTTGTCACGTTTGATTTGATGTGTAATCACAGGATCGCGTCCAGAAGACATTTCCAAATCCCATCGATAAATGGGCCATGGGTGATGCTCAGAATGCAATAGAGAAACGCAAGCGAAGAAACCCGCTGCTGCTGCCAGTTGATAAGATACATCCACTACTGAAGGTGCCAAACGCTCTTACTTAATCTATAACATTCACATATGGCTACGATACAAAGTAACACATGTCTGGTTCTGTGTCTGCAGGAGGTGCTGGGCTATAAGATCGACTATAATGTGTGTCTATATATTGTTGCTGTGCTGGAGTACATCTCAGCTGACATCCTCAAGCTGGCTGGAAACTACGTGAGCAACATTCGACATTATGAGATCAGCCAGCAGGACATCACTGTCTCCATGTGTGCTGATAAGGTCAGGTGTCTGTTTGTATGTGAGAAAAATGTATGTTCATAAAGACTAATACATTTAACATAACGGTTTTATTCTTTTGTGTCTAAAAAGTGATTATTTGTGTTCAAAAAATTACTGATTCCTTGGGTTTCTGAAAAGTTTGTTTTATTTATTGAAAGGTGTTTAAAACCATAAATTTTTATTAAGGGAATTGATAAGCGCTCATCTTATTGTCTGGAACAAGTAGGAGGAAAAGCTTCTTAATGTCTGATTTAAAAATTTAATCAAGTCGACTAATTATTAATAAGCTGTCTTAGTTACACTAAGTTTAAAAATCCATGTTCGTGTGGATGTAAGATCTGAACACTGCAGTCAGTCAGTCAGTCAGACATACTTGGGTTCCTGATAAATAAACTTCAAGATTAATTTATGCACTATTTTACACAAATCTACTTTAAGTTAAACCCTTCTGACCCATATATGTATATATATTAATACTGGCATCATATGTTTCTTACTGATTAACTGTTTTGTTATCTGTGAACAATCTATAATCTGATTTGCTATCTATAAACAAATTATCTGGTATTTTGTAGGGCTCAATGCCATTTACACAACCACTGCAGTTTATAGGATCTATATTTTTTTCCAATCTTTTTAAAATTAAATTTTCTGCATTGAACATTAAATCAAATGTTACTATCCTATTAAGCACCACCCTCACTATCCATAAAAATATCCCATGTAAAAAAAAAAAAATAACGGGGTCTGTTATTAATAATACAAATGGTAGAATTTTTGTTATTTTAAGGCAAAACCCCTATAATACTAAATAAAAAAATTATTTATTGATAACTTTGTAAATCTTGTTGAAAATGATTATTTGAATGTATTAAAAGCCATGATATTGCATGTGTGTCTGCCCTCAGGTGTTAATGGATATGTTCGATCAAGAAGAGGAGATGGGGCTGTTGTCTCAGAGTGTGGAGGAGGTGTCTTCATCTGGTGTGCTCACATATGATGACCTGGTGCGTCTGGAGATTGCGGAGGAGCGTCAATATCTGCGGGAGCTCGATCTCATCATCAAAGTATTCCGCCAAGCCTTTATGTCCAATAGCAAACTCTTCTCCGCTCAGGTGTGCTCCTCTGACCGATCAGAATATGAGTTTATTCAAGCCAGCATTCATTTTGAGCAATTAGTTTGTTGTATTGCCTTTGTTTTTAATTATATTCAGTTGTTCCCTCTCTTTCTCTCTCTCTCTTTATGATGTGATTGTAGGATGTGGAGCTGGCGTTCAGTAATATTCTAGAGGTTCAGGAGTTAACAGTGAAGCTGTTGGGTCTCATTGAGGATGCAGTAGAAATGACAGCTGACGGGAGTCCACACCCTCTTGTGGGCAGCTGGTTTGAAGACCTCGCTGAAGTACTGATAAATGCACAGACAATCATTACAATTCAAAAACTGAGAAAGATCTACCCTAAACCTGGGTGTGTGTGTGTTAAAAGTGTTTGTTTATGTGTCTGCTGTGTACAGGAGCAGGCGTTTGATCCCTATGAGACGCTCTCTCAGGACATCCTCTCTAAAGAATTCTGTCAACATTTCAACACACTGATGTCACGCCCCACTGTAGCTCTGCACTTCCAGGTCAGCACAGTCACTTTTATAAGTTAAGCATCTTTGATGGGTTAAACTAGGAAATCATATGGACCACAATTTGAAGGCAAATAATAAAAAAGAGACCCGTGGGGTGTGTTTCTGTGTTTCAGTCAATTGCAGAAGGCTTTAAGGAGGCAGTGCAGTATGTGCTTCCTCAGTTGATGATGGTTCCAGTTTACCACTGCATGCACTATTTTGAACTGTTACAGGTGAGTACTAAACACACAGTCGGTAGACTACATACACTATGGGTATGTGGTAGTTATGTGTGTGTTTTTCTGTCTTTAGCAATTGCAGGAGTGCAGTGAAGAGCAGGACGACAGAGAGTGTTTAAAACAGGCACAGACTGCTCTGATCAACCTACAATGCAGCATTGAACGCATATATGCTAAACACCAACCACGCCGCAAACAAGGGTAACACAAACACCAGAATATCACAGGAATACATTACATTTTAATATATACTTGCATAGAAAGAAGTTATTTTAGATTGTAATAATATTTCACAATATTACTGATTGCATTGTGTTTTTGATCAAATAAATGCAGGCTTTCCTATGCAGTTTGGAAAAATGTATGGAAAAGTATGGAATTGGATTTAGGGCTGGGCCGATAAACGATCGTGATAAAATTTATGTCAATAACAATGATAAGCTCTGGATTTTTTTTCTCGATATTAGTCTAAGAGCCAATAACACAGCAGAAATGTGCAACAATGGAAATCTAAAAGTGTGTTGATATTAGAGATTTTTGGCCACCGAAAAGTTATCGGCCGAAAATGTTATGCTATTTAATGGACCCTCTAATTTATGTGGCTTCAGTCATTGTTGGGCTACTCTTTTAAATCTGGAAGCATTAACAACTTATATTGAAATATATATTATATCGTTATATAATATCGTTATCATTCAATAATCAATATGGAAAATAATTATCGAGATTGCATTTTTGCCATATCACCCAGCCTTAATTTGATTCCAAACTATGGAAAAAGTCAATTAAAAATATTTATGTCTTGTTTTCTAAATTATAAATATAAATACTTTTTTTATTATTGTGTTTGTAGGAGCAGGCTGACAGTACTGCCAAAATGTAACACTGAATCTGCTGGAGGGACTACTCAGTCTACCCTTCAATTTTTTTAACATTTAGCTAAAAGTTTAGAAAGTAAACCAACTTTATCAAATGATCATCAGGTGCATTCACATAGTGTTGTTTCTCTCCAGTTTATCACTTTTGTGTATTCGCTGTTATCTTTGATAATTTACAGTGTATTAGTGTTATAAATTAAAGTAGTGCATTTCTATTTAGGATCATTTCGAAGTTTTTGAAACTTCAAAATTGTCAGAAATAGAAATACACAACTTTAATTTATAACACTAACACAGAGATTTTATTTTATGGCAGTGCAGGTCAAACCTACTCAGAATGCAACATGCTTGTTAGGAGTTAAAAAACTGTTTATAAGAAGTTATTTATGGTCAAAAATCTGTAGAGAAGTACAGAAATTTGACTCTGGAAAGTATGTAATTTTGAAGCGGAAATTGTGTAGGAACCCTGCATTTTTCAAAAGCATTGAATGAACGTATAGTTTCCAAACTTCTGAATGGTAGTGTTTATCTAAACCCATCAACAATTTTGTCTCTTTTTGTGACTTTCTTTTTTAGGGAACCACTGTATCGATTGTATAGCCGTGCATCTCGTAGCAAGCAGGCGGCCATAAAGCGTATGAACGACATCCAGAAGAGTATTGATGGCTGGGAGGGCAAAGACATCGGTCAGTGTTGTAGCCAGTTCATCCTGGAGGGGGCACTCCTTCGGGCTGGTGCCAAACACGAACGGCACAACTTCTTGTTCGATGGCCTCATGATAAGCTGCAAAGCCAATCAGAGCTCCAGGTTGCCAGGAGCAGGCAGTGGGGCAGAGTTTCGTCTGAAAGAGAAGTTCGTATTACGCAAATATCGCATTGTAGATCGTGAGGATTCACCAGAGTTCCGTCACGCATTCGAGCTGGTGGGCCGTGAGGAAAGCGGAGCAGTGTTTAGTGCCCGTTCAGCAGAAGAAAAGAGTGCATGGATGGCTGCGCTGGTCACTCTGCAGTACCGGCCCACTCTAGACCGCATGCTGGACACCGTCCTGCACCGTGAGGAACAAGCACAACCACTGAGGTTGCCATCACCAGACGTCTACCGGTTCGCCATCCAGGACTCTGAGGAGAATATCGTGTTCGAGGAAGGAGCACAGAGCAAGACAGGAATCCCCATTATTAAAGCTGGGACAGTGGTCAAGCTCATTGAGAGACTGACGTACCACATGTACGCAGGTACAGAACAAAACCCTCCTTTATATTAAAGGATTTTTAAGGTCATGAAAAACGAGTTTAGCCAAATCTGTGCAAACCTTTGCTTGAAAGCATGTTCCTTTGTTGTTTGTGTGTCCCTGAATGTCCTTTTTCTCTTCTTTTTTTCACACAGACCCAAATTTTGTGCGTACGTTTCTGACTACATACCGCTCTTTCTGCAAACCACAAGACCTGCTCACACTACTGATTGAAAGGTAAAGCACAGTAAGCTGGTGACTCATAGATGTACATGTTTAGACAATAATCAGTCCTTGATGTGACAAGGAGCAGTGGATCAACAGTTTATGCTGTAAAAATCAGCATAACCGTTTTTGTGGCATTTTATAACTATTCATTCTAAAAGAATATTTCAAATTAGAATTAATGTGACCCAAATCGTAGTTTCCCAAAATGCTTTTTTCAAAAATAACGGGATGGAGTTTTAAGTTAAAGTACAGATCAATGCACTCTCTAATGGCTAATAATGACCACAGTGCATATTGCATTGGATGAGGATACAATTAGAAGCATGAAGTAAAAAGTACATTCATTTATCCACATTGTATTAAATGCTAATTATGATTTTTTTGTTTTATAAAGATTCATTCAGTAACTCACTTTTAAATGCATTATTATGAGATCACAGGGACCGATTTCTCTGCCTAAAAAATCTAGTCAAGTTCTTTCCAGTATGGAAGGACATCAAATAAAATGTGGAGGATGTAAACTGTGACTGGCCATCCACTTTATTAAGCAACAGAGTGGTCTGTATAGATGCAGTTGTGTCCCAAACTGTGTTTTTTATTTTTTGCTACACAATCAAAAGTGTCTGAGCATAATATTATGTTGTAGTGCAATAAGGCGAATTGTAATGGATCAGTTCTCTTAATGCTGATGAATGTAAATGTCCTCTCGTATGATCAGATTTCAAATCCAATTCATCATCTTATGTTTATCTGGTGGTTGAAAATGCTTTCGATTTGCTTTTGTAGTGTAAACCTTCATGTGGTCACTTATATTCAGACAGCCACAGAAGACATGCTGGAACATGTTGAGCGAAAGCACATCAAAACATGCAAAAATATGCAGATTATGATCGGAATTGTAGTTACCATCCACTTCCTTTTTAATTTTTGACTTTTTTGCTTGCTGGTAGGCTGCATTTCAGCAAAAGTGAAGTAGAGCACGTTGAAATAAGGGTCTTGACAAAAGCTGAACACAAGAGGTCACAATCGAGTCATTTAATGCATGTTTATCATGGAGTTTGTTGATTTTGCGCATATATTTGTAATTTTTGCATCGTCTGTTGTTTTTGTTTGCATTTGCGTTTCGTGTTTAGATGTATTGTACATGCATCCAATCTTTTGACCAATTTTCCCATAATGCTTCAGGATTGAGATTCCAGAACCTGAACCATCAGAAGCAGATCGAGAGGCTCTCTGGAATGGAGAACAACCAATGGCAGCCGAGCTTCAGAGATTTCGCAGAGAATATGTGCAGCCCGTCCAACTCAGGTAAAACACACACACGGATTCTCAATTTCTAACCAAGCTCATGCGTGATTTAATCTTTTCATCTTTTTTGAAATGTCATTTATTTCCAATTATGGCAAAGCTGAATTTTCCACATCATTACTTCAGCTTTTATAGTCCCTCAGGATCATTCTAATATGCTGATTTGGCGCTTAAGAAACATTTCTTATTTTGTATTATTAATAGTCAAAACATTTGTGCAACTTAAAAGTTTTTCTTTTTTTATATTTTTGATTAGTAAAATATTAAAAGGACATGCAATGTAGCATCTTCACTATCACTTTTAATTAAAATATTTTCAAAACTATCAATTATATACCAATCCTATGAAATATTTGCTTGCTTTTTAGATTTTTTTGGTCTGTCTAATATCACTGTCTGAGCCCATCAGTCTGATGTCTGTGTGTTCATCATTAGGGTCCTGAATGTATTCCGTCAGTGGGTGGAACATCACTTTTATGACTTTGAGAATGATCCTGAACTCTACGAGAGACTTGAAGGATATCTTATCAGCACCACACAGCTTAGAGGTACATAAACTCTCTGTAACATTACAAGTATGCATTCATTTAATATTAGTATTCATTTATTAGATATGCTGGTGCTTATTCTTTATTTATTAGAACTTATTTAGTATGAACCTATGTTAACCTAGTTTTTCATTTGGTACTATCACTTATTGGACACTAGTATCTTTTGTAGTTGTTTTTAGTAACAGTTTTTACCTTAATTGTCATATCTGCTTTTTTCCAAGTCGTATGATATTACTAGTCTTAATGCCACAGTAGAGTTAAATAAGTACTGGTGACTAATAAATGTGTACTAAAATCTAATGAATAAGCACTGGTATCTGATAAACAAGTACTAGTGTCTGTTTAATAAGTACTAGTTTTTAAGTATCAGTACTAGTATCAATTGAGTACTAGTGTCTAATTAATAAATACCAGTGTTTATTGAATGAATATTAGTATCTTTTAAAAAGGTGATAGCAACTAAGGAATCAGCACTAGTACTTAATGTAAAAAGATGTTAATATCTAAAAAATAGGTACTAGTAGCATGAAAATAAATACTAGTATGCTTTACGGATTAAATGTTAAAATAAAAATATGCTTGCCATATCCTGACATCCAATGCTGCACGTGCAGAGTCTTTTAGATGTGCGCACACATCTAATTAAAACGTATAATCTCAGAGACTGATGAATGACGTTCTGTTTTCAGGTAAATCTATGCGTAAGTGGGTGGAGTCTATTAGCAAGATCATGAGACGGAAGATACAAACGCAGTCTAACGGCATTAGTCACAACATCACCTTTGAGAGCCCACCTCCACCTATCGAATGGCACATCAGTCGCCCCGGGCAGGTCGACACCTTTGACCTCATGACTCTTCATCCGATAGAAATCGCTCGCCAGTTAACACTTCTGGAGTCTGATCTGTACAGGTGGGCCAGTCTGAACGATAAGCATGAGTAAGGAAGACATTGTATGCATTGACTAACTATTATACATTTGTGTGAATAGAGCTGTTCGTCCGTCTGAGCTCGTAGGAAGTGTTTGGACAAAGGAAGATAAAGAGAAGAACTCTCCCAATCTGCTTAGGATGATCAGACACACAACCAATCTCACACTGTGGTTTGAGAAGTGAGTTAACTAGTGCCGCTTCAGCAAGTTGAAATAACAGTAGTTTTTTTTTTCCTCAATAAAACTCAAGTACTACAAGCAACAATTTTGCTCTTCATTAGAATAAAACTACTGTTCTTTTCCAGCAAGCATTCTTTGTTTAAAAGACATCTAATAGACATATAAACTGTCTGAACTAAACTTGGTTTATTCTGTTGAAATTGAGCAACTTGGTGTTTAGAAAGTCATTTTGGCTAAAACGAGGCTAAATCTTCTTTTGTTTTTTGTTTGTTATGTCTGTGAAAATCAAATAGAGGTCTAACGATAGTCCAAAATACAATAATCATGAAATAGACAGAAGGAATAACTACACATCTGTATGTTTTCTATGCATCTATTTGATGACTAGCGTATTTTTGCACTACTGTCTATTAGATTTTCACTGACAGCCCAAACGTATAGCCTTGTTTTTGCCAAGATGCCTTTGTTTTGACATCTAAACACAAAATTGCTACATTTCTAGCAGACTAAACCCATCAGTATTTTAGACAAATGGAATAATGGTATTATAAAACAAGTGTATTTGTCTTAAGTATTCCAAGGGCCTGTTTGATAAGTGTTCAGTACTACTTTTTATTTGTTCATCCAAAATTCACCACATTATGGCATTGTACTTTACACTAAATTTTTCAAATTCATGTTTGTTTGTTTTTTTGACGGAAGCCAACTCCATCAACTCCCTGAACAATTCAACACATTTTATCTACCAGATCGTCTCCAGTCTTGATGTTTAAATTCCGAAAATAAATTTTTCCTGTTTTCTCCTTTCTCAGGTGTATAGTAGAGGCTGAAAATGTAGACGAGAGGGTTGCTGTATTCTCTCGCATTATTGAGATCCTGCAGGTGTTTCAAGAGCTTAATAACTTTAATGGAGTTTTGGAGATTGTGAGCGCCATCAATTCTGTACCGGTGTATCGTCTGGACCACACGTTTGAGGTGACCTGACTGTTAACTGTGCTCTCAAATTGTGACTCTGAATTGAAATGACAAATATTCATACCATGTTTGATTTTATTGTATATATTCAGGCAGTGCCTGAGAGGAAGAGGAGGATTCTAGAAGAAGCTGTTGAACTCAGTCAGGATCATTTTAAGAAATACCTCGCCAAGCTCAAGTCCATCAACCCACCCTGTGTACCTTTCTTTGGTAAGATAAAAAGCTGCTTGTGATAAACTACTGTAGCCTGTTTATTTAAATACATTGTCTTTTTAAAGGAAGCCTCATATGCTCGCCAAGGCTGCAATAGTTTTCTGAAATAATATTGAAATTTACCAACTGTTTAATATCTTAATATGTGATGGCAAAGCTGAATTTAATAGTCTTCCAAAACTGTGCCGTGCTGCTTAATATTTTTGTCAGTTTAATCAATTAATCAATCCTTTTATTAATAAAAGTATTATAAAAAATACTGACCCCCAACTGTTAAACAGTATCATGCAAATGTTTGTATATGTGATGTTTTCTATTTGTTTGCTCTGTCCATTTAGGTATCTACCTGACTAACATTCTGAAGACTGAAGAGGGGAATCCAGATTTCCTAAAGCGTGACGGAAAAGAACTGATCAACTTCAGCAAGAGACGCAAAGTAGCAGAAATCACTGGAGAAATCCAGCAGTACCAGAACCAACCCTACTGCCTCAAAGTAGAACACGACATGAAGGTTTATATGCTTGTCTGTCTCCCACTCATACTTCTTTTTCTTTCATTATCACGAGTGTAAACTCTTTGTTTTTCTGTCTTTCTGCAGAGGTTTTTTGAGAATCTGAATCCAATGGGGAATATGAATGAAAAGGATTTCTCTGACTATTTGTTCAATAAGTCTTTAGAAATTGAACCACGGAACAGCAAACAGCCACCTAGATTTGTGAGTAACGTAAAGTGGTTTAAACAGATAGTTTACCCAAAAATGAAAAGTGTCACCATTTATTCACCCTCAAGTGGTTCCAGACCTTATTTTCTTCTGTTGAACACAAAATTATGTAATAGGTGTTGATGGCTACCAGTTTCAAACATTCTTCAAAATATCCTCTTTTGTGTTCAACAGAAGAAAGAAACAAAGTAAATTTTAGTAAATGATGAGAGAATTTTCATTTTTCTGTGAACTATCCCTTTAATGCAGTATTTTACATTTTGTTACTGAGTGTGTGTTTCTTTGTAGCCCAGAAAGACTACATATTCTCTAAAGTCTCCTGGCGTTCGGCCTGTGCGCCAGACGGTAGGTGGAGGAGGGACGCTAAAAGGTCACCCAGTGCCATTAGAACGAGAACCACCTCACAAAATCACCTTCAGGAGCATCGCAGAAACTGAACCTGAGACGCCTCCCTCTCTGCCCACGTCTCCAAACACACCCACCCCTCCGCAGTCCGCCAGCTCTGACCTCAACTCTGTGTTTGAGCAGGACTTCAGCATGTCCTACGGTGAGGGAACAGTATTTAGTGGGAAAGCGGGTCATACAAAGATCTGCATGGTATAAATGCCATCTTGTGTGTTTTTCTGCAGGTAACAACACCATATTTGCCCCAGTTTTGCTGCCGCAGTCCAGTAAGTGTCAAATTGTGTTCATTGGTCAAGATATACAAAGTAATGCACAAATTAAACAACATAGAAACAGCAACTTATTTCTATAATGATCAATGCAGGGCAAATAATCAGGTGTGAGTAAATGGGTTAATCATGCTTTTTAGGCTTTAAATAATGATGCAAATCCTATTTTGATGTCTACTGCAAACTTTAGTAAATCATGTTGCATTATTTCATTTCTTTTCTGCCATAGTATTTGCATGTTAAATTGAGCAAAAAGGGAAACTGCCACAAATGTATGTGCAAAAAACGTGAGGTGCAAAAGAGCATTGTGTTCATGCAGGCTGTTGTAAATCTGGCCAGACTATAAGACTGTTTTTTTTTTTTTTTCTTTGACAGAGTTCCAGTCTGTGTCATGTGGTAGTTTACACCAGTTGATGAGTGATGAGCCACTCAAACCCCCTCCATTACCTCCTCGCAGGAAAGATACCTCTTCAGATAAGGTAACTTGCATACTGTGTTGAGGAAACAACTTGGAAACTATATGTACTTCTTTTCATTTAAAGGGATGGTTCACACAAAAATATAAATTTTCCTGTAGTCTTTTTTTTAAGTGAAGCCTTTTAAATTGTGTTTTATGAACACATTTTATCATGTTTTATGTTATATGAACATCAAGCCTAAACTAATTTAAAGTGCAACCACATGTCTTTGTGCATTAGAATACAAGCTACAGCAAGTTTTAAAAAGCAACCTATACCGAACAAATATGATCATCATTAAGCATAACATCATTAAGCATGTCCCATCTGCATTGTGCAGATATATTTACAGATTTTGTAATGTCAAATTTGAATATTTTTTAAAATAGTATCCATAGTATCATGTTGTGCTGTTATTGACACGAGTGCAACTTTCCTGTGTGAAGAATTCCAGGTCTGACAGTCCTCCTGCCATTCCACCGCGATTGCCTCCTCCTCCCCGCCTTCAGCCGCGTGTCCCAGTGATCAACGGGCCGACGGATGGGCCCTTGCCGAGCCCCCCACCACCTCTGCCCCGCGACCCCCTTCCGGACACTCCTCCACCAGTGCCCCAAAGACCGCCCGAGATCTTCATCAACTACCCAGTGAACATGCAGCCGTCTCCAGGGGGCCGTTTCCACTGGGACTTCACCACCTCTCCTAGCACTCCTAATACCCCCCCTGGCACCCCCTCTCCACGTGCTGTCCTCCCTGGCACCCCTTCTCCACGTGTGCCCCGGCGCCCCTGCACACCCAGCGTCAGTCAACCCATACTGGTTCACCTTCCTCCCCCGACTCCAGCACCTCCCATCCCGCCTCGGCACAACTCCACCTCCGCCCTGCCAAAACTGCCACCCAAGACTTACAAAAGAGAACTGTCTCAATCTTCACACACTCTCTCTCAGCCTTCCCTACACACACTCTCGCTAGTCGACAACAGGGACAGCAACGAATAAGGGGGTGACCCTAAAATAGAGACGTTTGTGTTTTAACAATGTTTAACCTGGAAGCAGACAATCTGATGCTAGTAGAAACCTGAAGACGGTCATTGCTCTCGAGGAATGTGATTATCACTCATTTTTCACTTCCGTCACGTTCAGCATGCAAGGTCATGTGCTCGTCGACGGCACATTCACTGATGGAAATGCTGCTCCGAGGCCTTTCACCACCGTCAGACTCGGCTGTGGATGTTTATTTGGTTGCAGGTCAAAGGTTCATCCCGGGTTCAACCCGAACGCCCTCAGTACGCCTCGTTTCAGTTGCCTTTAACTCACAGCCGTGACCTTGACCAGAGATTGTACCCTTCAGGTGAACTCTGAACTCTTTGGTGAGAGCTTTTTTCCTCACACTATTTAAAGCCAATATGATGTCTTAACCCTTCCCCCTTCAAAGCCGTACTCATCTATTTGTCGATTCATCACAAGCCCCGCCCCTCTACCAGTACTTGTGATTTACGCTCCAGACTCTTAATGTGCCTTCAATATCAGTACTGAACAAAATTGAAGTGTCTGAAAACATTCGCCTTGACCATGCTTAGAACAAATGTCTAGACAGCACCTCTGTTAGTCTGTTTGTGTGTTTCAAGTATTCTGTACAGAGTGACATATCTGCCCTCACTTCTCACCTCGGCCCAGTGGCTGATGTATCTACTGACAATCTCAGTCTGAGACCCACCGGATTCACACACCGTTGTAGAGTGTTTGGTGTGGACCAGTGTCAATTTTGTGTGTCTTAATAGTGTGCGGTGAGCCTTTTTTTGCACTTTAGGGCAGTACTGTTACAGAGAAGCAGAGGACTCAAACTCACAATCCTGTGACCTTATAACCCCTGTCCTGCTGACCCCCCTGTCCTCTGGGCTGGTCAGGACAGGACAACCGTCGGGTTTGTGTCCCCAAACTCATGATCTTTGGGGCGCTGCGCTGCAGTCCGAATGTTCTATTGTAAATCACGCCTCCTGCTCTCATTCAGGTCCTCTTCATCAACCAAACCAGGTCCATATAGGAAGAGCTTTGCCGCCAGAGCAATTCTTATCCAATCGACCACGGAAACTCTCTCCGGGGCGATCAGCCATAGAGGAACTGCAGTGTTTTGTAGTGATGTCACATCCTGTATGTGTAGACTCTCATCCTGGCCACTCCCACTCACCTGATTGGTCAGTTGGTTTGAAGTATTAGTAATTTCCAAAAAACTCACTGTTTGTGTATGTATGTGTGCGTGCGTGCGTGCGAATGTGTGTGTGCGCATTCAAGGCCTGTAACTGCTTTTGTACCATGTTCTCCATGAGACTCATTAATAAACTCGCAGTCTTATTTTCTACTGAACGTTTTTATTCTGACTTTACGTGCATCCTGTTACATCAGCACCTCTCTGACCAATCCAATCCTGCTTGAAGACTTTTGTGGTGTTTCGGTGTGCTGGTGCGGTAAGTGAAAAAATGTTTCATAATCTCAATCTGCAGTTGTTTTATTGGCTGAAGTAGAGAAGTCTTGCACCAGTGCATACTCATAAATGTTGATTGTGTCCTGTTTAGGAGTGTGTCAGACTGTACTGCAGGGTCCTTCACTGTCCTCGCTGTCATGCCACACTGCTTCAGCCCGCTGGACTCCAGTACCTCTATAAGCAGATCTAAAACAACATATACATGTTACAACTTAAATGGCATATGGAGTTTTACATTTGGCATAGATCTTTATTGGAACTGTTTGGAGGAGCAGGCCACCAATTATTTCAGCTCTGCAGACCTCAGAGATTACTTTGCAGGCTCAGAGGTGAGTGCTGTTCAGAACTTCACCTCCAAACTAAATTGAAAGTGCAGTTACTTTTAAAAGACACTTTGAAATTTATGTGCATTATTCACAAATTCTTTGTCGTTAGTTTTGCAGATTACCGATTGTCCAATGTTGGCTTTTATAGCTTTTCAAATGAGAAACAAGGGGGAATCGATTGCATCCTTGTGGCTTTGCTAATTGCTGTCATTTTGTGTGAGTGACAGGTTGCTGGAGGGCGTTGCCAGAAAATAATGATGTGCACAGATAAACCAAGCACTGCAATATTACATTAAAAAGGACTTGTTAACATTGATTTCATGGTGGATAAAAAGTCATTTATACACATTAGCTGGCCACTTTATAAGCTAGTATATTGCCAATATTATGTCGGATCCTTATTGACTTCAGAACTCCCTTAAGGTTCATTAAGATGCTGGAAACATTCCTCTGAGAGTTTGGTCCATATTGTCAAGATAGTGTCACAGTTTCTGCAGATTTATTGGTTTGTTTGATCGGTATCTGGTGACTGTGGTGGCCATTTGAGTCTAGTGAATTTACTGTCATGTTCAAGAAACCAGTTTAAGCTGATTTGTGCTTTGGGACATGGTGCATTGAGGTTTAGTTGTCTAAAATGCCAAAAGTGTGACAAAGGACATATCCTCCACATCCTTACACAATCATCATCCACCTGAACCACTGATTCAAGGTGGAATGGATCCATGCTTTCATGTATTTTATGCCAAATTCTGACCAGACCATCTGAATATTGCAGTAGAAACCAAGACTCATCGGCCACTTTGAAGGGCCCTTAGGAATGATAGATTTAGGGTACAACTCATAGACCCTAATGATCTTTTGTGAAGTTTTTTGGCGTTGCAAGCTCCTTTCTATTTGTAAGAGCTCATCCCTATGCCCATATTCATTCAAAGCTATCACCTCAGAAGGTAAACCCTTCAAAGGCTTTAGGGCATAGGAATGAGCGCTTCTGAATGGAACACAGTGTCAGTCTCCTGTTCTGCAGACCTCGACTGCAGGTCAACAAGTGCTTATTTGTGTTACTGTCTATCAGCCCTTCACTGGATATTTGGACAGCTTTTCTCTGCAA
Source organism: Danio jaintianensis (assembly GCA_903798115.1). Classification (NCBI taxonomy): domain Eukaryota; kingdom Metazoa; phylum Chordata; class Actinopteri; order Cypriniformes; family Danionidae; genus Danio; species Danio jaintianensis. The sequence goes on from CAIGQV010003909.1 coordinate 11,537,085, forward strand.
ACTCTAGAGATGGTTGCTTGTGAAAAATCACCATAGATCAGCAGTTTCTGAAACTCAGGCCAGCCCGTCTGGCACCAACATCCACGCCACATTCATAGTCACATACTGTTCCTTAGTTTGAACTTCAGTAGATGGTCCTGACCACATCTACATGTCTAAATGCATTGAGTTGCTGCATATGATTGGCTAATAAGACATTCACATATACTTCACAAGTCATCCAGGTATTCTAAACCAAACACCACTTACCGTGATTGGTCATTCTCTTGCTGCTGATTAATGATCTGATTGGTTGAGCTGAAGGACACAGAGCTCTCTTTCGCAGGAGTTGCATCACTCTGAAATGGAAAAAAAGTGTCCTTTTGTTAGCAGTGGTTTGGTAGAATTAGCCTCTGCATATCAAACACTCTGGATTAAAGGGAATGTTAAAGGGATAGGTCATTATTTTGTCATCCTTGATTTGTTTAAAACCTATTTGAGTTCAGTCAGTCAGACACAAAAGATATTTTGATTAGATTTTTTTTTCTTTTTTTTTCTGCTAGCACTCATTGACTTCCATAGCAATTTTTTCCTACGATGGAAATCGATGGATACCAGCAATTTCAAAGTATCTTGTTTTGTGTTAAAAAAGCACATTAGGGAGAGTAAATGATAGGGTAATTTTAATTTTTGGATAAACTATCCCTTTAATGGCTCATATAAAAAAAAAACACATCTACTCAAGTAAAACTAGCTACATGCGGTAGTTTTTAGATCTCAGGACTTTTGTTGAAAACGAACTGCAGAAAGGAAAGAGGACACTCATAATTCAAAGAGTCAAAAAGATGCTGAATCTTGAAATTATTTTATGTGTTTTTAACATAAGTGAACAGAGCAGTAATTAAAAGTTAAAGCATGCAGCGTTTCTTCTGCTCATTTTCTCAAACCTGCAAGTAATTTGGGTCCCAAATTGGCCGGAAGGCACTGGTGGGGATTCTGTGTGGTTTTGGTCCACGTGTCTGTTTGGTCCCCTGCACCCCAATGCGAACCTCTGCAGGAATAGGAGCCCGTCTTGGAATCTGCCACGGCATCCATAATCCTCCGCCGGCCTGCACAGCTGAAGTGTTGTGAGTGTAAGACGGTTTGAGGAGAACCGGGACCTGGCTGTCCTCTTCATCCTCCTCCTCGTCCTCATGTGCTACTGTTCCCCTGAGCCGACTGAGAGTTTCATCAGGACTGCAGGTCGTCACCGAGGAGAAGTCAAACACTGATGCATCGGCCACGTCACAGTCTGTGTCTCCATCCTCGAGCCGGTGGGCTGGAGGATACAGGTCAGAGGTGTATACGCGTCCATCAAGCCCTGGAGAGCCACACACACGTACGGCCAGACCGGCAGAGGAGCTTTGATTTTTGGCCGCAGTGGAAAGGTTTCCCCCGATGACAGCAGGAGGGCCAGGATTGAGAAAGTGTGTGGTCTCTCTGGGATGACGGGCGAAGGGGACGCAGATGGGGCCCGGGTGACTCTGACCTGCACTGCCGTTCCAGATGTACTCTGAGCTCCAGCCAGCAGGGGGAAGCTCACACACGTGCTGCTCACGCCCATTTCTGAGGGAACACGGTCAACGTGTGGTGGTGAAGATGGAAAGAAGAGTAAGTCACTTTTGATTTTCATTCAAGAATGTACTGTTTAGTTACAGTTGATGACAAAATTATTAGCCCTCCTGTGAAGTTGTAATTATTTTTCAAGTATTTCCCAAGTTGTTAAGTTGTGGATTTTATTATTTGTTTTACTTATTTTTAAACACAATAGTTTTAATATTGCTAATAGTTTATAATATTGACCTTAGACATTTTTATAAACATTTTATTATACACTACCGGT
>CAIGQV010003909.1:11538955-11551059 GCA_903798115.1 Danio jaintianensis
TATTGACCTTAGACATTTTTATAAACATTTTATTATACACTACCGGTCAAAAGTTTGGGGTCAGTAGGATTTTTAAATGTTTTAAAATAAGCTTCTGCTCACCAAGGCTGCATTTATTTAATCAAAAATACAGTACAAATTGTAAAATTGTGAAATGTTATTGCACTATAAAATAACTGTTCGAAAGTACTTTATAATTTAATTTAATTATTTATTCCAGTGATTTTAAAGATGAATTTTTAGCTAAATTGTCATTATTTTCCCAAAATAAATGTGACATGCATCCTTAAATATACTATCCCCTCCAATTTCCGATGACGCTCTGAAGTACCTCAAAATGCCACTGGGACGAGGTAGCGTCTGTGAGATGCCAACACGACAGCATTTCCTCTGGTGTCCAGTGCTGTCCATTCCTGCACCCGCTGAGACACTGGCCGTATCCGCATTAGTGTTGGCACAGTACTTGGTGAAGGCGGAAGGGCCGCAGTCGGGGCTCTCGACACAACACCTGCTTCTCAAACTGCAGACACACTAAAATTAGCATTAACCACCTGCCACAAAAGCCACTTTCATCCACTTATACACAAGAGCTTTTCAAAAATGCTTCCATTTACTGACAGACAAACAAGCAAACTGACCCCTGCTCAGGTCCTGCCCCCTCAGAGCCTGACCCCGCCTCTTCTGTACTTGGCCCTGCCTCCTCCAAGGTCATGTGACAGCTTGTGCAGAGATGCCACAGCACCCGCTCGCTCTCCTGTAGTGAACACCAGTCTGCATGGCCGGCGCCAGAGCTGCGTAACAGAGCCTGGTGAAGGAGATGCACTTTCTTTTGTACCAATGACAATTCAATTGAAATAGAAAACAGATGAAGGCAATGCTTTAACCGCGGAGCTCCAATGTGGCAACGATTTACTGGGATTTCTCAGACAGTAGTGCAGTAGTGTGGAAAGTAGACCTGAGGTGGCATGAGTTCAGCAATGCAGTAATGCCATCTGGACCCTGCTCTACTGTGCTGGAGCTTTCACTGCCAACTGGTGCTTTACAGCACTATTGTCACATCTAGCATCTACAGTTTTGTTCAGAATCTTGACTATATATTTCTGAATTTAAAAAATTTAAAACAATATAGCGTCCCGATGTCCTGGGGCTATTATGCTTTCTAGTTGGGCTACCAATAATTAATTGTATGTATGTATGTATGTGTGTATATATATATATATATATATATATATATATATATATATATATATATATATATATATATATATATATATAAATAATTTAAAAAAAACATTTTTTAGTAAGTGTATGCATTTCTTTTTATTTAGTAAATAATGTCTTTTCTATTTCTATTCACTTGAATTTATTTTGGGCTACCAAAAGCTGAAGTGTGCTTGCCCAAAAGGCTACCAGGGATTGTTTAGTGCCAGTCATTTTAAGTGCTGTCTCAATTGCAAAAATCTTCTAGTGCACTGAAATGTTTGTGTATCGATGCTCACTATAAGCCCTCAACGGAGGTTCGGAAGCACGAAACATTAAATCATGTGAACCAAAACATCAAATAACAACAACCAAGAGACGTTTTTCTAATAAGAATTCTAACATTGTAACATTTTTAACATGAACGATAATAAATGACAGGTAAGGAACAGTCTAGCAAACATTTATATAATTGTTAAATGGTTGAAATGTTATTAATCAAATTAGTAAAATTTTGTAAATCTGTAAAAACTTAGCTAACTTAAGTAAACTTAATAAATGAAAAATATATTTAAATGTATACTAACCATGGTTAGTTTGTGGTTTAACTACAAAAAAAAACATGTTGATTTTATTTGCATTAGAATTATGGGTAAATTTCCAGGTAATGTTACACTGGGTTAAATGCACCTTCTTTTGACGGTCTTTTTTAAGCTGTCTGCATGGATTTAATATTTTAATATGCATTTTAAGTGACATTTGATACATTTATTTTTATTATATTTCAAGTAAATGTTGCAATAGTACCTATTTGAGATCTTCTGTTAAACACAAAAGAAGGTGTTTTGAAAATGCTGGAAACCAGTCGCCACTAATTGCTTTTTTTTCCCCCTTTATGAAATACAATGGTTACCGGTTTCCAATATTATTCAAAATAACTTATTTTGCTTTCAACAGAATAAAGAAACTCTTAAAGGTTTGTAACTACGTCAGGGCGAGTGAAAGGTGAGTAAATAGTAATTTTTGGTAAACTACCTCTTTAAGCCCAACTGTTTTTAACATAAATCTTTCTTGAGCACCCCATCAGCATATCAGAATTATTTCTGAAGAATGAGACTGAATTAATGGATGCAAAATAAAATGAATAACTTTTTGTAATTATTTTGTTAATTTGCGAGCATGTGGTTCACCTGTATGATGTTCAGATATGTGTGGATGCGGGAAACGGGAGTGAACAGTAACGAAAGCAACCTGCAGCTTTCTTTCTCCTCCTATCAAAAAAAACAAAAATAATCACATGAAGCAATATTATGCAGAAGTAAAAATGAATAGACTTTTACATGTGCAGCCTTAAACAGTCTGATTGCTGCAGACTTATTTTTAGTCCCTTGCAATCTTCAAGAATTTTACAACTGCATAATGTGAAACAGGAAGATCTTGCCTGTGTGTTTTGTGGATTGCTGTGAGGTGAATTTGTACTGAACTCTGTTCTCAGGACAGTTCCCAAACCAGACACATACGCAAGGTATACATCAGAGAAAGACTTCTGCAAAAGAACAAACAACGATTGCATCCATCCAACTCTAAAGTTAGGTTAAGATTTAAAACATAACAATATTTTCTAAAAAAAAAAAATAATAATTTGTAATTCCTATGGTGGAAAAGCCATGACTCCAGCCTCCATTGCCACATGATCCTACAGAAATCATGAATATGTTAATTTGCTGCTCAAGAAGTATACGTCTTGATTTTTTGGTGAAAATGTCATTTATTTTTGTCATTCTATTAATAGTAGATTTTTTTTATCACTTTCTATGAAGCCTGAACTTATTATTTCATACTTAATGCATACATGATGCCTTACAAACAACGTGTTTTGTATCATCTCGAAAATAGTCATAACTAATAACACTAAACATCATTTTTCATATATTGATAGTTTTTTTTTTTTTTTTTTTAAGATTTGAAAACAGGGTTCATACACATTTTTACTACTAAAATTCCATGACTTTTCCATGATTTTTCCAAGACTTTCAAGTAAATTTTCATAACCTAATGTTTCATGGAATGTCTACATATGCGTGGTAAAAAACAATACATGTTAAAATTTATTACAGCATATCGTAAAACACGCAACAATCTGTTTAGTTTCAATTTATATTTATATCTATGTAAAATGGATTTAGATAACGCTTACACCGCACTAATAATGTGAGAGTATGTGATTGGCCAAGGACAGAAACGAAGAAAAGACAACTAACCTATATTCAAGAATACAGATATCTGTTTTCCATGACTTTTCCAAAACTTTGTGGGCTTTTCTGTTTTTCCAAAACTTTTCCAGGCCTGGAAAATGCCAAGTCAAAATTCCATAACTTTTCCAGATTTTCCATGACCGTATGAACCCTGTGAAAAGTGTAGCACTACATCTTATGGTCTTTTACTGCTTAAAGTAACAAAAACAATGTTGTCTTTTAATAATCTAAAAAGCTTTATATACCCACAATATGGCCACACTTTATTACATGAACATATTCTCACTTATTAGCTTGCATGTTGGCTGTTTATTAGTACTTATTAATAGATGATCATATTCTACATCCCTTAATACATTATCTTAACCACTGCAACCACTACATTCCTTCTTTTTTTCTTGTAACTGTTATGATTTTTTTTAATCAAATGACACAGCATATTATGAGCTTGTTTATAAGGCATTATGAAGCCATTATAATGCATTAAGAATACCATTATAAAGCAATATGCATACTGAGTCACCAAAGATTCTAAACAACTGCATTTATCTGAAATTTTCTTTATATTTATTTTATATCGTCTTTATATTTTTGTAACAGTATAAAAGTCTTACTGTCACTTTTGATCAATCTATTGTGACTACAGTCAAGTGATTACGGATTATTATATTAGTAGTATTGTTTTTTTTCTTACATTGTTTTGTCCAGTGAGGTTGAGAAAAGCGTCTCCAGCAGCGCAGCTTCTCTCGTCGGTGGTCAGGCGCTCTTCTAGGGTGTTGCGGAACAGCAGGTGGCGCTGCAGCATCTGATCGATATGCTTTACAAACTCCACACTGACTCACAAACACACAAATACGATTGTTATGATGCATCATACAGATAAAGAGATCATAAATAGTGATGATAGTGTGTTTTTTTGTTTGTTTTTACTTTTGCTCTGCAGATTTGTATTTCTCATAGAGCTGATTCAAACTAGAAACATAATCGCGTTCAGACTGCAACAGCATCTCCACCACTGCCCGCCTCCTGCCTGACAGAAAAAACAAAAGATTGAGGATCGACATTTAAATAGTAAACAGTTAATTTGCTAAATAGAGATTCTTTACCTCGCCGTAAGCAGCTATGTGTTGCGTGGCAGGAATGAACATCTGCACCTGAAAGGGTTAACAAACTTGTTGACTGCATTTTTATAGAATGTCTAATATCATTTGCATCCAATCATTTATCCCCCACTTCATATTAATGACTACTTAACATTTTATAATATAGTTTAAACTATGTAATTTTGGGCCCTCTAATGGTTGAATCATACAGTTGCAAACATTGTGTTTTGGTAATTATGTGAAGCCGAGGTCGCACTGGAGTGAGCTTGTGAAGTTTTGTCTTGCAGCACTGCGAAAAGGGGTGGGATTAAACAAGATGATTAGACTTTAAAAAAAGCAAGCGATTGCTCCATATTTTACATTTCTGTACAGACAGCTCATGTTTTGATCTTCTATTGGTCTCACGCAATCATGTGATGCGATTTTACAGGTCAGAGTTCACCAAGCTTGAACTTTTGCACCGCAGCGGCATGCGAAACTTTTCACATGAGCTTGCATTTCCAGTCTGCCAAATTTGCATGCATATTAATTGAAGTCTATGGGGCGAAAAGTGTAGTGTGACCATGGCTATAGTTGTGTTTTTTGTTCCTGGCGGCATGTTGTCTAACAGCTAGAAGGTTGCTGATTCGAGTACTGACTGGACCAGGTGGCATTCAACATCCAACAGTATTTTGTCAGACTGGCAGAAGATAATTTTATGTGTGTATAATATATATGTGTGTGTGTGTGTACGTGTTTTTGTGACATGTCAGGACACAAATCTGTATAATGACATAGGTATGACACAGGTATTACAAAAAGGAGGTGAAATATGAGGACACAGCTGATGTTTCTCAAAACATTTCTCAAAAAGCTTATAAATCACACAGAATGAGTTTAATCAGAGAGTAAAGCTGTACACTGTTTCCTGTGATGGTTGGGTTTAGGGGTAGGGTGGGCTTAGGGTAATACAAAATACGGTTTGTGCTGTATAAAATCAATGGAAACCTATGTAATGTACCCACTTTTCACAAAAACAAACGTGCGTGCGTGCGTGTGTGTGTGTGTGTGTGTCTATACAATTATTAAGTTCACCTGTGTTCTGTCTGGCATGTTGCCACACCTGTAATCCTTGCAAGTAACAGTGTATGAGAAAAGCTCCGCCCACTGATGGAAGGGGAGGAGCCTCCGCTGCACCATCACTACTGCATCCACTACTGTCATCCACTCCATTACTGCATACACACACATCGGCACACACACTGTACCACAGTTTCAGTCATAATTTCTGTTAGTAAATTTTTACATGTCAGTGTGTGTGTGTGTGTGGTTGTTTACTTCTCTCTTCCTGGATTGTCTGGTGGCTTTCTGTCTTGTGCCTCACAGAGCTGACGAAACTGACAACGTACCTCCTCCAGCTCCTCCTGAAGAGACACATGAAATTAATGACTTCAGTTAACAAACACGCGCACATATATTGGGCTGACCGTGATCTCACCTTGAGGGACAGCACCAGGCTCTCGAGGTGAAGGGCCCGCTTGTTGCAGCCGTGTCTGGTGTCCTCCAGCTGGCTCTGCAGCTCCGTGTCTCCCTGCTGAATCTGATTCAGCTCCAGCAGCGCTCGAGAAAACCCTGCCCGCAACTCACACACCATCCCCTGAACCTGAACACAACACAGGTGAGGCTGAGCACTCAGTGAAGACTCTTAATGCAGATTGCACTCACAAAGAATAATGTTTTATAACTGAGGAAAGCAATATTTTTAAGACTTACAATTTTCCATAACTAGCCAAGTGTACTAATCACAATGGCTTCTTATATATGCAGATTTTCTGTGACAACGGTACTGTTAATTCTGCATAATATTATTTCTCCGTTGTATTGAGAAGAGTCTGTGTGTGTTTGTTACCTTAGAGATCTCTCTTTCCATGCCTCCCTCATGGGATTTCATTTTCTGTGTGGGGATACACAAACATCATTTAACACGCCGTTTTCTTCATTCAACAGTGAAGAAAATATTAATTATATTTCTTGGACTGTAGTGTTGTTGTTATTGTTTTTAGGTTCTTTATGGAACCCTCAAAGCCATTAAGGAACACTCTTAAATATAAAGGTTTCAAAAGAAGATTTGTTTGCTTTTTTTTTGGCTCCTTAAATGGCCATTTATTAGTTCATCATAACAAGCCCAATAAGGCTTTATTTTTTTAAGAGTGAAAGCCACATTTTTAACATGTTAGTCACCACACGAATAGTAAGCCCTGATTTTCTCAAATATCATCAGCTGCTCTAGCTATATAAAAACGCTGTTTTATTAAATATCCTCAGTAAAATAGTGCAGCCAAGAAGCGCTTGTTTTACCTCGAGCTCGTCGCCCAGTCAGCGAATCCCAGATGGGGAAAGAAAGATACCTGCCAAAGAGCTCCACCCTACAGCAGAGAGAGGGGGAAGATTCATAAATGTTTTTCTTTCCTTTACTAGAGTATTTAAATGTCTTAAAACAATTTGTACAATAAATCTGCTAAATAAAAATGTTAAATGCGCCATACAAATAAGCTTGAAATTATTTCAAAATCAAATTTCTAAAACCTAAAAATGATACAACATTGCTCAAAATAATCATAATTCATAAAAATCCAAGTAAGGCAGTTAAAGTAAAGGCAAATCATAATAAATATGACCGTAAATGCGCAGCACGCGTATACTCACAAGAAAACAAATCTTCAGGATTTCTTTTTCAGTTTAAATGTTATTCCATTGCTCTGACAAAGTGACGACCTCATGTTTGTGTAGTTCAGCGTGTCTCCCTGAGCTCGTGCGTGTCCCGCTGTCTGGTCTGTCGGTGTCGGTACAGTGCGTCTGTCTGCGGGAGGATGCACAGAAGCACGGTCGCGCGCGCCGTCAGGTGTCTCGGGAACGTTCACGCGCTCTCGCACAGTCAGCAAAAGAGCGGTTCATTATCGGTTCATTGGAGCTCAATTTGACTTCCACTCACTTATAAACATGTGTTGGGGTTAATTTTGAAGTGTTTGGTATTACTTTAATTTGGTCGAAATATTTTATGCAGTAATTTTGGCATTATCATATAGCCCACCCTAAATAAACTGAATAACTAAACGCCTCATTAATATTTAATGAGTAAAAAGCGCTTATGGGGCGTATCTTATGCAAATAGAAGCGTGGTTTGTTTAACATGTGCACTGATTGGACAAGTCCTTTTGGTATGTTTTGAAATGTCCGCGCATGCGCAGTTGCAGTGTGATAAGTCGGTGAGTTGGATTGTTGATTATTTGCGTCGTTTACAATTTTATGTTTATATGTTGCAATTAATGTTTCGGTTTAATAACTTCAGGTTGTATTGTGTCGATTAAATGTTATTAGTTGTGCAGACGACTTTATTGCTTCAGATATTAAACGGAAAGAAGTGTCACTCAGCATAGTAACTTACAGTCTCTCTCTCTCACACACACACACACACACACACGATCAGAGCATGCTTCTGTTTCGACAGCAGCTTCACATTTCAGCTGTCATTTGACAGTGTTCGGTTTGATTAATAGTTATGGTGACGTGTCATTACATTTGTTTGTACAATAGACTGGGGCAATGAAGACAAGCGAGTTTGATTCATCTGACGAAGAGGATTTTGGTGAAGAGGAAACTACACCTTTTCAGATCTCATGGTTAGCAACGCATACAAATACATACATGCTTTATTTAGTAAAATACGCATAGACAGTGTAATCTGTGGTTTGTGTTTTGCAGGTTATCTCTGTCAATGGTGGAGTGCTCCCAGTCTCTTGGCATCTGTTCTCTACCTGGTAAAACTTATTGATGAATAAATAATGTGTCTTTGTGTGCTCATTCTATATTTGTGAAGATGTCTGCTCATTTCAGGATGCAGATATAAAGAAAACAGAAGAAACCTGCAGAAAGATGTTGGTGAGTTTAGCTGACACACATACTCAGCAGATTGGTTGCAAGTCTGTACACATAGAAAAGTAAATGCTGAACACAAAAAATAAAATTAAAGCTAAGTTTATAATCATGGAAATTTTGGTTAGCAAAATAATTGGTATTTTTAACTTTTAAATGCAAGGCATTGAAATTCATTCATTCATTCATTTTCTTTTCGGCTTAGTCCCTTTATTAATCTGGGGTCGCCACAGCGGGATGAACCGCCAACTTATCCAGCATATGTTTTACGCAGCGGATGCCCTTCCAGCTGCAACCCATCACTGGGAAACATTCATACACACTCATTCACACACATACACTACGGACAATTTTAGCTTACCCAATTCACCTATACCGCATGTCTTTGGACTTGTGGGGGAAACCGGAGCACCCGGAGGAAACCCACGCGAACACGGGGAGAACATGCAAACTCCACACAGAAATGCCAACTGACCCAGCCGAGGCTCGAACCAGCGACCTTCTTGCTGTGAGGCGAACGTGCTACCCACTGCGCCACCGCGTCGCCAGGCATTGAAATGTTTCCAGTAAAAGACCCAGATTCATGTCACTTAAAGGCACAGTATGTAATTTTTGTAACAACCAAAGGCATAGTTTGATCACACTGAATCATGGCATTGAATCATGGAAGTCATCTTCATTAAATCCTGCAGGATTCATGTTTATGCATGAGCTGAAAAATTCTAGACTTATTATCATGATAGTATGAAGCATAGTGAGGTGCCATTCACACAGAATGCACAACACGCTACTTTTCTATTGTTTTTCAATGTAAACACGTGCTTGATGGATGTGTGTGACTGTTACACTTGCATCTTTTGAAGCACCGCACACATGCCGTGTCAAGTTAAAATAACTTTCACACACAGCGAGTGCAGCTCATCACTGTCAGTTCCACTGCAGTCGACCAATCAGAAGAGCTTGGAATCGAGGCAACCATTGTTAAAAATGTTTCTGTTTACAGGCGCTTTTTGGCTGTGTCCTGATACCCTTGTTCTTTACGCTGTGCTTCTTTTTTTTTTTTTTTTCTCAAACCATTCTGAGCCATTGCTTCTCGTGTTTTTAGAAGCAAAGACGCATTTGGCGTGAATGAGCCCTAAGGCTACGTGTCCACTGAAGCGTTTTTGCGCTGCAGAAAGGCAAGCAATGTCCAAAAAAGGCTCAGCTGTGAGCATTTTTGCACTGCAGTGTTATTTTCAGTCAGTTGCCATTACAAGTTGTTGTTGTGGTGGTGACAGGTGTGTGGTGTAGTCTCGCTGCTCCTCCACTGTGATTTGAAGGCTAGTTCAAAAGTGACACTGATGCTTTCCAATGCCTGAAAAAATGCAGAGCCTTCTCATGCATGATTCCGATTTTAAATTGGCAAATTTGGCGATTTTGGCAAATTTGGCGATCGCAAATTTGGCGATTTTCTCAAGCAAAACGCCTTCTCATGCATGATTCCGATTTTATATACATTCTTAAGGTTAGCGATCATTAGGTGTTGTAAAGAATACATTTAAATATATGTTTTTATAATAAACAGATAACAATCACTGTCATAAACCATTTGTTGAAAAGTGCATCAGAATGAAGGCTGATTTTGACGGTATTACTTCTGACTGTTGGACCGACATGAGACATGCACATTAAGGGGTGTGTCAAGGAGAATCATGACATCACCATTCTGTTGATTTCAAATCTCTGTGTTTCATACAGGTAGTATACATAAAAGAGTCATGAGTGTATAACGCATAATTTAATCAAGGGAGTTTGTTTTCAGCTTTGAAACTTGCAGTTATAATAGTAAATTATATGTTTTTTATGTGTAAATATCATGATTTTGGCCTGGTTTCACTGACAGGGTTTAAACTAAACCCAGATAATAGTTATATAGCACATTTAAGTAATTGTTTATAAATGTGCCTTAGAAAAAAACATCATTGGTGCAAGTTTTTTTTCCAGTTAAACAGCTCAGACTTTCATTTTAGTCTGACTAAGCTTAAACAATGAGTAAGTTTACATGGACACCAATAATCCCATTTTAATACGATTAAGACAATACGCTGATTAAGAGTCATGTAAACAGTGATTTTTTTAAATTAATTTAATCTGATTAAGGTCATAATCGAACTAAACAGAAATCAAATTAAGACATGTGGAGTATGCCCATTTTAGTCACATTACTGAAGTGCAGTAACAGATTACTATTACCGTTGTGTAGGATTTTTGCCACATTTTGCGACAGGATAGTCTATTCACACACAGCTGTTTGACACTATTCTCTGCACCTACCGAGTCAGTGAAGGACCACAGACAGCTGCGTCATGAAATGCAGAGGTTTTTTTTCCCTATACAGTGTCAAGTCAAGTATATTTATATAGCGCTTTTCACAATGTAGATTGTGTCAAAGCAGCTTAACATAGTTCTAGTAAAGTCCAGATTACAGAGTTGAAGTTCAGTGTAGTTTAGTTCAGTGTGGTTTAAATTTCACTGCTGAAAGTTCAAACACCGCAGAGCAAATCCACCGAAGCACAGCTCCACAAGTCCCGATCCGAGCAAGCCAGTGGCGAAAAAAAACTAGGAACTAGGCTCTGTTAGGCACGACCATTTTTCATCTGGCCAAACTTCCTGTTCAGAGCTGCAGTCTAGGCGCTGGAGACTGAAGAAGCTGGACGTCCATCGTGGAGAAGCTGCAGGTGTGAGTAGGGCACCGGCAGGCGGTCAGGTTGGGCCGCAGGATCAATGTGGGGACTCGTTTATCACAGTGGTCATTCAGGAATCAGTCTCATGCACTCCATTTCTCCATGACGACCACAGCATCAGCTCGGGATACGACCTGGTCCAGGATTATGGATACCTTGGGATCATCTCTTCACAGGTCTTGGATCGCATCAATGGCGTTGCATAGTCTCTAGGGACCTCGGAATGAGTATGCCCAGGTGGAAATAGAGAATAAAGAAAATAATTAGCGTAGCTGCTGTTCATAGTGTATTTAAATGAGATGTTTGACATATTGACATCCTACAGGTGATGTCAAGCCAGCTCACCTGCGTGGAGCACATTCATGCATCATACCGTTATGCGATGCATTGAGTGTATGCTTTACTAAAAAGATAGGTCTTTAATCTAGTTTTGAACTAAGAAAGTGTGTCTGAGCCTCGGACATTATCAGGAAGGCTATTCCAGAGTTTAGGAGCCATAAATGAGAAGGCTCTTTGCTATTCTAGGTACTACCAGAAGCCCTGAGTTTTGAGATCTTAAAGAGCGATTTCAAATTCCGTTAAAACAACACTCTTCCAGCAGTTCATACTCGCATCCAATATCACGTTTGTCACAGGGGGCATGCATGAAATGTTCCTGAATGAAAGTGAAAGTACCAAACAGCAGTTAAAGTCGACAAATTAAAAAAGGAAACACTTGAAATTACATGAAACTCCAGAGGAAATGTGGATAGTGTGGTGACGCAATGACGTTAATCGAATTATGTGCTACAACATGTAAAACGGGATCATGAAAGGAAAATTCAAAAAGCAACTCATGTAAACACCTTAATCATATTATTGTCTTATTCAGATTAAGGCAAATAATTTGATTACTCATGTCCATGTAAATG
>CAIGQV010003909.1:11551069-11585440 GCA_903798115.1 Danio jaintianensis
TAAGATTGGTGTAAGTGACGTGTTGTGTGTTTGTATTTAGCCGAGATGTGTGATCAGGGTGTGGAGGATGTGTTTGTGTTCTGCACCAGAGGAGAGCTGGTGCGCTACAGAGTGCCGTGTCTGCTAGAGGTTTATTCTCAGAGGGGTCTCAGAGTCCATCACTTCCCCTTCCCGGACGGTGGAGCTCCAGAGCTTCATCAGTGCAGCTGCGTTCTGGAGGAGCTCAAGGACTGCCTGCAAAACCAACGCAGGACTGTCATACAGTAAGAGACACTCTCTGCTCAGCAATATTCTGTATCTGTCAGCTATGGGAAGACATATTATTGTATAAGTATTTAAGTAGTATTTCTTTTGCTGTTATTGTATTTAAAATTGTTGGTATGTGTTTGAGGAAAACATTTCACTTTTTGCTAATTTCTTACAATATTTCTTACAAATTGAAAATGTTGTAATTAAGAAGACAATTCGACAATTGGTCAAAATAACAAAACTGTGTAATGTTTTCAGACATGTTTATATCCATTTTTAGCCAACACAGTACTACATTTTTAACTTCATAAGACTGTTTGTTGCTCACTGTAAAACAATTGTATCGGACCTTCAATTATATTAATATTAATAGTTAAAAGGGATAGTTCACTCAAAAATGAAAATTTACATTTAATTTACTTGCCCTTGGATCATCCAAGATATATATTTTTTCTTCACTAGAACTTTTTAAAGAAGATTTTTAGCCTCGGTGTCCTTGGCCTGGGGTCCTTGGTGTTTCGAATAATGCAAGATATGGCATCCCTTTTTTTTGTTTAAAAACAAACACATACAAACATGTCCAAATCAAAGGTTTTATTAAGCAAAACAATCATTGCAAGAATTGAACATTTATTTACTATATTATTATTATTAGCTTTAATTCAAACAGTTCTCTGTGTGCACTCAGTAGTAGTGTGCGCAAGTTTCCAGTTGCTTGTTGACATGTGAGTGCGCAATCAGACATGAGATGATGAGAGTGAGAATGAACGTTTTTGACTAAATGATTCTTGCCTGTAATTGTCCAATATGTGGCAACTACTCTAAATTTACACCCCAGACATGGTTTCATTCTGATGAAAGAAATTGTGTCTGAGTGCACGCTCACGCATATGTCATCAAGCAACTGGAAACTTGCACTGTTTGCCCAGGCTGTGAATTAAAGCTAATAATATTATTAATAATGTTCAGTTTGACCGATTGTTTCACTTCACAAGATATTAGTGTGTCGTCAGGAACCATAGCTATTGATTTGGACTTGTTTGTATGCGTTTATTTTTTAATCTAAAAACATGTCATCTTTAGGCTCATTTTACAACTCTAACTGTTGATTTTTCACAATTTTTGATACTTGTCATATTTAAAAGTTGACTGTTCTGTAATTACATAATGCACTAGGACTGCCAGAAAATGAAAAGATGCTATTTTTTTAGGTTGATATGGCTAGGAACTATATTTTCATTCTGGCATAATAATCAAGGAACGTTTCTGCCGTACCATGCAGCAGGAGCAATGATATTACGCAGCACTGTTAACTAGCTGGGGTTTATTTTTAGGTTCTGCAAAAGAAATATTGTGAGTATGAGGGTATAGTTCCTATACATATCAACCTAGAAAACAGCAACTTTTGATTTTCCATCAATCTTAATAACTACAGAAGAGTAATGCTTAAAGTAGAAAAATTTACTAAATTCTTCTTGAATGTTTTGAGCAACATGCTAATGGTCTAATCCGATTCAATGATTTATGCTAAGCTAAGCGAAAAGTGTACCCACCAGACCCAGAGATCAGCTGAATGGATAAAAAATGGTACTGTTTAACTCTAGGTGACTTATAAAATTAACCTATTTCCAAAAAAAGTGTTCCTTTTAAAGTTCTACTGAAGAAAAAAGGTCACACCTATATCTTTGGTGACCTGAGGGTGAATAAATTAGGTTTTCAAGAAAATTTCATTTTTGGGTAAACTATCAGTTTCATAATATATAGATTTATTATTAACCTATTTTATAAATGTAAATATTATATATAAATTCTAATTGAGTGCTTTTATTCCTCCACAGTTGCTATGGAGGTCTGGGACGCTCTGGGCTGAGTAAGACTTGAATGCTAAAACAGCATGCAGGGTCATGATTAATGTTAGTCCCGGGTGTGTGATTAGGAGTTTAACTTGTGTTTGATTGTCACAGTTGCTGCATGTTTGCTGCTGCAGCTCTCGGTGTCCATGACGCCCAGCATGGCTCTGGAGATCCTGCGGGAGCTGAGAGGAGCCGGAGCCATTCAGACTGTCAAAGTAAGAATCAACATCCTTAAAGGGATAGTCAGAGTGTCTTAAAAAGTCTTAAAATGTTTTAAATTTCAAAAACAAAGTTTTAGGCCTTAAAAAGTCTTAAATTCACTGAAATATTGTCTTGTAGGTCTTAATTTTCCTTTGTTTATGCAAAGCTGCCCAATCGATCCAACACACACATCCAATCACCAACAATACATCTCAATAGAACTTTTAGCAAAACTCTATTTATAACTAATATTATAACAGTCTGTTGTGCATACATTTAGTTTATTAAGTTATGTTGAAGAAAATTAGCATCTATACAACTAGGGTCTACTTGATTTGACACGTTATTTAAAAATATGTGACTAAGAAGTAACTAACTAGAATTAGTTTCTTGATGGGGCAAGTAAATTATTAAATACTTCTTTACTTACTAGGCAAGGCGAGCTTATTTATATAGCACATTTCATACACAATGGTAATTCAAAGTGCTTTACATAAACAAGAATAAAAGAAACAAGAAAATAAAAATGATTAAAAGAATAAAAAATGATTAAAACAGATTAAAATGTGTTAAAACAGGTTATAAAAGAATGGAAAAGAAAGAAAGACATGAGATCTGTCGGATGTAGCACAGTGCTCATTTGGTAAAGGCATAGCTAAAGAGGTGTGTTTTCAGTCTTGATTTGAATGTGTCTAATGTTGGAGCACATCTGATCATTTCTGGAAGCTGATTCCAGCAGCGAGGGGCTTAGTAGCTGAAGGCCGATTCACCCTGCTTTGACTGAACTCTTGGAATTTCTCATTTACTTGATCCTAATGATCTGAGTGATCTGTTAGGTTTGTATTCAGTGAGCATATCCGTAATGTATTGAGGTCCTAGGCCATTTAGTGATTTATAGACAAGTAGTATACTTTAAAGTCTATTCTGAATGTAACTGGGAGCCAGTGTAAAGACCTGAGGACAGGTGTGATGTGCTCTGATTTTCTGGTTCTGGTCAGAATCCTGGCAGCAGCGTTCTGAATGAGCTGCAACTGTCTGACTGTCTTTTTTATTATATTTACTGTTTTTCTGCTGGACCATTAAAAGATCCTTAGCGTTTAGTCCTATGTAAGTCTGTAATTTCATTCTTGATGGTCTTAAAAATGTCTTAAAAGGTCTTAAATTTGACTTTGTGAAACCTGCAGAAACCCTGATAGTTGACCCAAAAATGAAACTTGCCATTTACTCACCCCTACACTTGTTCCAAACCTGTTTGATTTTCTTTCTTCGGTTGAACACAAAGGAAGATATTTTGAAGAATGGTAAAAACCTGTAACCATTGACTTCCATAGTATTTGTTTTTCTTACAATGGATGTTAATTGGTTAAAGATTTTCAGCTTTCTTCAAAATATCTTCTTTTGTGTCCAACAGAAGAACAAAACTCAAAGGTTTATAACCACTGTGAATGAACTATTTCTTTAATACATCACTTCCTCTAACCATACGACTGAGCTGCTGCTTTATGCTCTCTTGCAGCAATACAACTTCCTTCATGAGTTTCGGGAGAGGTTTGAAGCGTATCAGGAAACCAAAGAGCGGCTCACAGAGAGATCAGTGTCCAGATGATCAACCTGACATGCAGATGACCTTTAGGAAAAGAATAATAGTTACTTGGTGTTTTTGCTCTGTGGCTTTCTCTGCTTTGATCATGAATGCATTTGTTTGTTTTCTGATAGCACTTTAAAAATTCTGTATTTTTATAAGTCGATCTAATAATAATACTGAGCTTAATATATAACTTTAACTTCGCAATGAAATGATGCTTGTTCACTGAGATGTGGTTGAAAGTTACATAAACAAGATGTTGTCTGATAGTCCTGGCCATTGAGAGGGTCGTTTATTTTTTGTGTCTGTGACATTATACATTTCTTATGTGAGCAATGGTGAATGGATTGTTCAACCAGAAAGTATGCTAGGCTATATTTCCATTGTAAGTGCTTGATTTGTTTGATCAATGAATTACTTGGCTAAGGAAATGATTACTATTAGATGGAACTGTTAGTTACTAATATTGAATACAAATTTATTTGAGATCATATCCGTATGATTTGTTTCACGGATGGTTGTTGCTAGATCATATACGGGGTAAAGTCTAGATAGGATACAGCTGTGGATACGCACGTCAGTATGGACCATTTTGAGGGATGTAAACAATAACAATAGTCCTAATGTATTTCCTGTATTACACTTTGAATTTCCAAAGCTTCCAAGAATCCAAAAAGGTCCACATATTGATAAATAATGTTATGGTAGCCGTTTTAACATTAAGATATGATTAAATTGCCTCTTGTTACAGTTATGAAATAGTTTGGTAACAAGCAGGAAATGTTCATGGGCCAATGACATCACCACATTGAAATGGTCTATAGCATCATTTTTGTGACACTGTATAACAATAATTCATATTTTTATAGTACTGTGACGGTTGGGTTTATGGTTGCGGTAGGGGTAGACGTTAAAAAAGACAATTTATTGGGTAATTTAATAAATAATACTCGGTACAACTACTGTTTTTACATTACTGTGACTGTTGGGTTTAGGGTTGGGGTAGGGGTAGACGTTAATAAAATACGATTAATGGGAAATTGAATAAATAATTCTCGTTAATTTCCGGCCGCAACCGATACGGTTTATGCTATATTGATGTGCGTATCTGCAGGATCCGCGGCTGTATCCTATCTAGACTTTACCGTGAAGTAGGCCGTTTATTGAAACCACGTGACACTGACAGTTTGAAGGGAAAAACGTTCATTATTGTTTCGCAAGCAGCACTGAACGAAGAAGGGTGACGGTGCTGGAGAGACGTTATTGTTTCAGCTCAACACGTGAGTAACGTTAACTGGTTTTCTGCACCTTAGCTGAAGTTGACATGAGGGCATTACTAATATCACTTAGTGGAGCTACAATAATGAAGCACTTTATTAAACCGGTGCAAATGGCCCTTTTAAGCGTCACACACTAAACCCAATTAACGTGTCTGGGACTGAAGTTGAAGACGTGTCAGCTGTTGGTCTGCTTTCAATAAAAATCCAACGTGTTTTAGGAACAAACTGGTTTGAAATAAGTTAGTTTTAACTTGACGTTTTACAACTAACGTTAACGTTACTGTAAGGAAGAATTGTAAATTCGACTGGGCCACATTAGTAGCATTATAAATATTTGCTTTTTTTTTTTGTTTTTAAAATCTAAACCTTAAACTTAAGATGGATTTAAGATGCTGATGACTATTGAAACGTTAACTGAAATCGTTCAGTTTTGTGATATGGAGCTCATGTTTTGAACTACGTTGTTAAATTGTTTATATTTATATATATATAATCAGCTAATAGCATATAAGTATTAAACAGCGCCTTATTATCCAAGATTGACCCTTTGCAGAGCAAAAAGTTATCAGAAATTTCAGCAGACCATGAATAACTTTGTTTCCGCAGCGACATTGTTGATATGTTGAACATTACAGTACTGTAGTAGGTAATACAATTAGAAAATAATTGGGATGAACAAAACAGTGAAATAAAATGTTTACTAATGTCAAATTAAAGTCCACGTAAGCCGGAAGTTGCTGAGAGACCTTTGTTTCAGAATGTTGATGTACTTCCGACTGAAAAGGAATATTAACAAAGACTCTAGAATATAATAATTACCTTTGATTTTAATGAATATGAAATGGAGCATTAATCTGATGGAGCATTAATCTGATTAATGGAGCATTAATCTGATTAATGAATATGAAATGGAGCATTAATCTGAGCATTAATCTATAATAATTACCTTTGATTTTAATGAATATCATTCCCTAGTAGCAAATAAACGGTAAGAGGGGCTTGGTTAAGAATATTGTGGCGGAAATAGTCAAAAGGACCGCCAGAAAACCAAACGGTCAGACCTTGATTGAAAATGATCAAAACAAACTTTTTTTTAACATGCATGGATTAATTGTTCACCTAAAGAATAACATAACAAACATAGCAAAATATTATTTGACACAGACTTTAAAATACCATCCATGGTGTTTTTTTATGATGGATAAAGCATAGTCAGTCTCACTGTTTTCAATATGGATATTACTTATTTGTAGCACAACCTTATTTAAATTGATTTGTTTCAATTCTTTTAAATGGAAGTTTCCTATACTGGAAGGGCAACACATATTGTGAAATGCAGTTCTTATGTACAAAAAAGTGGATCATGAGAAAAGAAATACGATAGAATTTCATTTCATCTTATTTCCTCAAAGCTGAACATTCCACCTAACTTACCAGTTTTAGCCTCTACATCTGAATTGCAATGATTGGACAAACATTTTGTGGTCGTGAACCCTACACAGGTGTCAACCAATATAACAAACATTTTCTGGAAAAAAGTGTCTACACTTGCTTTAAGTTAACACATACTGTACCTGTGAACAATCATACAGTGCAAGTGCCATGTAAGAAACGGCTATTGACTGAAAACTAGACTTTGAAATGTTTCTGGTTTGCCACAAGGTTGACTTTCTAACTCTCCTTTTTAATGTAGTTTTTGCAAGAGAGTATCATAGCTTTCATTTCTGAAAAAAAATGCATTACTGGAAAAAAGTAAAACTGAAAAACATGCATTTGTTTTCACTTTCCTTAGAGAGCTGAATCGACAAGTTTGCTCCGAATTGTTATTCAAGGATTATTTCAAGGAAAATTAACACTAAAAGCAGATAACTTATTTTCAATTCTATCATAATAAACCAAACTTATTTCTTTTTCAAATAATAGTTAACCAATATTTCAGCTAAATGGAATATGTAATTACAGTTGCCACACACAGACAAAACATCACAAAATTCACCATGAAAATGTCATGAGAATTGTGTCTATAGGGGAACTTTATTGGGACTTTTAAAGCAATATTACAAGCAAAAAAAAATAAAGATAAAAAAAAAATAATAGTTTTTACTACAGCTCTTGCAGGACTTTATAACATTCAAACATACAGATCAAGCTGAATTCACACAAACTTAAGCCAAAAAAGGAGGGGGGATCCAAAATAACCTATTACTCTTAATACCACCCTGATGGTCTAGGTTTGTGATTAGGAACCAATGCATGACCTGCCAGTGTGGATCCTTCCAGATAACTCTGAATGCAGTTGCAAACCAAAGCTTCTGTCAGTCTCTGATTACTGACAGTGACCGCATAATGAAAATTACATCTTGGCACATCACAATCATGCCAACATAAAAACAAAATAATAGAAAGTGTCCACGCTCAGCTATCTCACAAACATAACGGAGGGGGAAAAAAAACAATTACACTTGGAAATACAAAATACACACAAAAACGCAAAATAGGTTACATGTGTAGCATTTCCAGAGTGTATGAGCAAAATAAAGCCTTCAACACACTGAAAGCACCATCTGCTACCAACAACACCATAAAAAATGGTTTTAAGTTAACACTTGAAATGGAGCATTAATCTGATAAGAACCGCCAACGTGAAGCAGACCGCAAGCTTGAACTTCGAAACTCGAACTATCGTGAATTGCCAAAAGCAGCACAAGCTTCTGAAGGACAAATTAAAGAAGCGACTGAGCCACAAGGCAGTAATATATTAAAGATAAAATAGGTCTGTAAAAATGCTACAATCGAAATCTTTATTTTGTCCCACAGTTTGTCTCAAACGCAATGAGTATTATCTTAGCTCATAGCCTTCAGCGGTATAGTTTTAAAAGCCCTTGCGCCTCTGCTTCGGACACAATCTGGTCAAGCAGTTCATGTAAACCATGTCATCTCATCTACGGATGCTTTCAGTGTGTGAAGTGCTTCGCCATTGGTCTGGCAGGTGTATAAGACTAAACAGGTTGTACTGAGGAGTTGGTGATCATTTATTTTTGCATGTATGGTTCTGGAGTTGTGCGGGCCGCTTGTGTCCTGAATAGCTCTTTGCTGATGAAGAGTAAATAAAGTCGATGTCCATTTGAAACAGCCGAGCAGAACTGAGAGAGATGGCAGAGTTCAAATTCAGCTCCATTTGAGTTTTAAAAATCAGCATCTCAAACGCCTTCATGTACTCTTTTCCAGCTGTATCCCGTTTAGGAGCTCACCAAAACATAGATCATCCTGTAATAGAGACAGCAGAGAGAAACATTAGCACCGCTATAGGGTTTTGGATGACATCACTTTGTTTACACCTGGTATTAGGAAGTGACCAACCACTCATAGTTGCACAGAAATGTAAATTCTGGTCAGAAACCAAATATTTTGGATGCATTTGGCCGAAAACAAAACTGCTTTATAATAATAATTTATTATTCAAATATTATTTAATAATATAAAAGAATTTGAGACTTAACTCCACTTAAATGACATTGGTTTTAAAAACACAAGCCAATCAAATAACCACAATTTGTTGACAGTAACGTTTTATTGACAGTGAATGAGTCAAGAGTCATTTCATGAGTGTTGCCATGACAGCACGGTAGCTCTATTGCAAGCAGCAGGAACAAGAACACTACAACAAAATGCCCTTTAGGGACATAATTTAAATGGACTTTTTTTAATGAATGGGCTTTTCTAGTAAAGTGTGCAGTTCATGTGTTTGTAAGTATACGTGTACATGAGTGTAATATCTACTAAGAATATTGAGCTGTTTTGAACTTTGACCGCAGCGTGAGCAAAAGCTAGTCGACAGTATGTTCATACAGTGTTTCATAATGCATCGCTTTCCACGTCCAGCGTGAAAGCTGCTTCAGGCTGCACAGTGACTACGACTGGAGGAAAAGTGTAGCATAGCTTTTTTTCAGCTCATATTTTCATCCATTTTTCTTTTTTGTCCGAAAAGCAGTTAGTTAGTTCATTCAATAGTACTCATATGTAATGATTTAGAAAGTTATGTAGTAGAGTGACAATAAAAGAGAAGGGTCTCAACGAAATCTGAACAAGTGATGCATTTGAACATGTTAATACCAGATAGAAACAGTAATGCAGGCGGATACAAGAAGATAGAAGGGCTGCACGATTCTAGCTAAAATGAGAATCACGATTTTTTTTGCTTAAAATCAAGATCATGATTTTGTTACGATTCTGTAGATGTAAAATAAAGGTTAATATGAGTAGGCTATTATTGTTATTTCTCAAACATATGGTAAAACAACAATAATAATATTATGTGGCTTATGTGTGTAGGTCTACTGTTGGTTAAAATGCTAAATTTTGTATAGACTTTGAATAGTGGACTTGAAAAAACTTTAAATTTGTCCTGGTCGTTAATGCACAGTAAAGTGATGACATCAGAATACAACTATTCATTTCATCATCAATTCTGAGGTTGAATTATTATTTTTGAGACATGTGCTTGCAATCTGTCATTGATAACGTTATTAGACCTTTTTTTTTTACTGGTAAAATAAGACGTCTGTCATTATCAGATTCCCTCATGCATTAACTGTTAAACATTTATTCTCATGCACAACATTTTGTGTTCGCTATGAAAGAAAAAACATATCAAATGCTTGTCGTAATCATAACTCTAAAATGCGATATGAACATTCAAATGATGTGCGCGCTTTCGGTTTCACTGCCGAGTGCGCTGCTGTCATAGCTGCCGTCACTTTGAGGAAAAAACATACATGCAAATAATACTTCCCACGCGGCTCCCAAACGATCACTCTGTGCAACAAACTGAACGTTATTTACAACTTTATTACCTGTTATCCACAGCCTATGCAGATTCTGTTCACTAAAGTAGACTACATTGGCGGGCGCACACACGTCCTCTCGGTAGTAAACAAACAGTGCGTCAGCTCATGTGTCATTTCACGGCTGCGAATGCATCATTACATGAAGACAGAAATGACATTTTTGGGTGAATTATACCTTATAAATACAGTATGTGACTCTTTCAACACCATTTGGAGGTGTCCACGTTGCTGAGCAATGCATGTAAAACAATGTGAAGACTTGTGCAACCACCTTTACGCTTCTCTCCTGACCTTGAAAATATAATTGGCTGAATCGTAGAGATGCTGGATTAAGATCGTGTGGGGGGGGTCGAATCGAGATCTTTTTTTCGATTAATTGTGCAGCCCTATATGATAGTAATATTTTTAACTCTACACACAATTATTCAAATATTCCAGATCTTAATATCATTTGATTTTTTTTCCCCTTGCATTTGATTAAAATAAAAACTGTTAAAATGGTAATGTATATAAAATGCTTACCCGTAAAGATAGTAGAAGAACGAAAGGAGATAGAATGCAAGTTTGCACCAGCCCTCCTTCTGACAGTATGCCAGAATATCTGCGTTCATTATTGTAGTGGGATCATACAAACCAGGTCCACTCATGATAGGACGGCTCATATACCTGCACACACAACCAATTGAAGTTGCACTTTAAACATTGATAATAGTGTTGATAAATCACGTATTAACTTCAGAGACACGAGCTCTGCATTGGTGGTTGATATATGGCCAACAAATTCAAAATGTGTGTTTTTCTGTGATTGGCTTCAGGCTGAAAGCTCCACCCACCTCCAGATGTGATAGGCCAGCAGGGGCACATTGAGTCCAAGCGTCAGCCATTCAGCAGCGCACAGGAACATAACGCAGAAGAACACATGGATGAGGTACTCCGGCAAGACGAGCTGAGGAAACCACAAAACACATGGTCAGGCAGAAAATACACACAGATCCATCTCAGAGACAAGAGTTCTATTGCGCCTAAAGCCTGTGACCAAAGTCTAGCCAATCAGGTGTAAGAATCATTAGGATTACCCTCATCCCATGAGTGCTAGTATTTACTGATCTGCTTAAGTACACCTAAATCTCTCTAAACCTCAGAATAACCAGATCTGCTGAGAATGCTTGTCAGAAATCATTATTTAGAGCAAATGGATCTTTAATAAAATAATTTTGGGGTAAAACAAATTTGAATAGTCTATTTGTTATACATAAATTAATGAAAATATGTCTAAGGCCCACCTTCCAACTGGCATTATCATGTGTTTTCAGTGATCCAATTACACGTGGTCAGTCGAAACACATTATTATTCCCATGTGGTATAAAACTGTGTGTTCAAATGCATCTCTTGTGACCACTTGTTCAGAATTTATCAAAACGCCATCCTCTTATTTTGTTACTATTTATATAGCTTTCACTGGAACACCAAGTATGACACATGAGTACTGTTGAATGAACAAATACATTATTCAGATGGGAGCCTAATTGTAAAATGTTACCATATTTTTTACATTACATACAAAAAAAAAAAACAAGTGACCATAACTAACTTAATATTGCACATTACAAAAATCCCTATGTACATAATAGAAGTGATATCAGTTTAGACATTCCTG
Source organism: Danio jaintianensis (assembly GCA_903798115.1). Taxonomy (NCBI): domain Eukaryota; kingdom Metazoa; phylum Chordata; class Actinopteri; order Cypriniformes; family Danionidae; genus Danio; species Danio jaintianensis. The sequence goes on from CAIGQV010003909.1 coordinate 11,562,743, forward strand.
GATCCATTTAAGAACTTGGTATGACACTTAAAATGTAAACATCAAAGGATGTCAATAATTTCTGCTCAATAGCCTCTGAAAAAGGGCACCCATCATATTATCATATCCTCAAAGCCACTGAGATTTGAAAAAAGTACACCATACCACATCTGCTTTAGATTCTGTTAAATACAGAGTGCCAAGTTTCTCTTAATAGGCAAATAGAACATCTGGCCATTAGCAAATTACAGTAATAAAAAAAAAACAAATGAGTCAACATCAACTACACCCCCATCCCCCAGACTTAAAACAAAAGTATGGGAACAGAGGCAGGATTGTGTTTTATACAGGGATACAATGCCAGGCAGTGTGAGAAAGGCAGCCATGCTGAGGGAGGGAGCAGTCACAAAGACCCCAGGCTGCCCCTACCATGCCTGATCATAACTAGTAAATGAGGACAACACACTAAGCCCATGCAAGAAGACAGTAAAGGTGTATTGTATTCTGCTTTTGACCAACACAAACACATTGTTTCAAAATAAATTCAAACTTGATGGTGATTTTGAAGTAAAATGTAAGCATTTACTTCCGAGTGATCAGACGCATCCATTGATAAATACCCAGAAGATCAAAAAATACAGTATTGCTTAACTGTAGATTAATGTGCACCAAAGATGCTCACTTCTACACCCTCTCTTCTTTCACATCCATCAGATATAGAATTTCTTCTGAATGATCCTAATGGTGCAGCTGTTTAGAAATAGACTTTCTAAGCGAGACATTATAAATGGAGTTAGTCGCTCTGGGTAAAGAGCAAACGGAGGGGGGGCGGGACAGAACGGCACATGCATGTTTTGAGCATTTGCAAGTCTTTTCAGTTAACACTTTTGCCTTTCCTACACTCGAATCTACACCTGTGCAGATGGCATCTGTTCCTCCACCCAAACCCACAGTAACGGACTAAACCAGCCAAACGTGAGTGAGATATGAGCAACCCTAAAGAAGCTATCTTTGGTTTGTTCAGATGTGATGATGTCTGCATGAAAGACGACCTCTGAAATCAAGCAGTCTATCTGGCATAATCCAGGTCTGGTCTCCCTGCTGGGTTAGTTAACTGAAAAGACATTTGTAAACACTCCGCTCGTGCACACAGAGAGACTGTTACTGATCTTAAGCTGAATTCTGGTACCAACCTTTAGAGCAAGCCTGACCCTTTTAATTTTTTTCACCCTGTCAACTGTCTTTGAGCCAATCAGAGAAAACAAAAAGGTAGAAAGCAAATATTAAGAAAATAAAGTACACAAAATGCAAATCAGAAAATTCTAACCGAAGTAGTGTTAGTGTTGGAAAGCAACATTCACTGCAGATGATTGAATCAATTAGCAGAACAGTGTCGTGATAGTAGAGAAGAAACAGGAGTGCATGCATCACACACTTTTATTTGTGTATTTTTTTTTAGCACTTACCGGGTTTAAAGTGTTACACTGGTCTATAGGATTCTTATAATCAGTCTTCAGCTCATCAAATGCAATTATCTGGAAAAACAAGGGGAAAAAGTTGAGCACCCTCTAGTAAACATACAAACATCACTTCGCTTGTCTAAACTTATTTTGAATTCAGAATAATTTACGAACACTTAATATAATACTGACATATTAAGCACAAACATAGAAGCTTGAACAGCATTTCACCCTTATCTTAAAGTATTCAAAAAGTTGGACATTTTATTTTAAGGGGTTAGAAAGTATTAAACAACTATACAAATACGATTCATAAATACAAATAAATAATTTGTTAAGCCGTTTAAACTCCATTGCTGAGCCAGAGATCTTTATGCATTTCTGTTTTTTTCCCCAAGCGATATGACTTTTTGATCCATCCCAGATATGGACAATATTTGTATTGTCGAGTATGCCCGAAATTAACCAAAGTTATAATCATTTACTCAAGAAGATTAGTCATTACATCTAAATACCAAATTTAATATTATAACATGCGCTTCCCAAATTCCTCCATCTACTTAACAATTGAATGCATTTCGCCAGGGCAGCATTGTGATGTCCATGTGTTTTCATCCCTAAAGCAGGTTATTACCAAAAGTCATTAGTGAACCAGTCTAAGATATCTGAACAGTGGCTCTCCTCTGGCCATAACTCAATGTGACTCCAATTTTAACAAAATAAAAACAACAGTTCTGTCTAATTATAACATGCAAAGTCCCAAAGAGGGCAGCCAAACCCAGACTGAAGGCTACGGGGATGGCACATCTCACAACATCAACTTTTTGATTTTTGTTATACGTTTATGCGTGTTGATTTCAACATCAGTTGTGATTTATGACTAATCTGTTACACATGCACAAGAGCCAAACGGGAGCGCGCGCCCCATCCGCCCTATTTCCCACTAATTATGAAATATGAGTATGACAAATAGTAAAAGTGGGTAGTGAATTAAAGAAAGCTAACTGTGTAGACAATACGTTAAAAAACACACAAATGCCCTACAAATAACATCTGTAGTGGTGATAATATTGGGTGTCACTAGCTTGCGGTCGTGCCATTCATTCGCGGTTGCCTCGCGCCCTGCTTTATGTTTAACTAATATCACCACGCGTCAAGTATCTGTGTGTTCAGTACCTCGCCGAGTCCGTTGGAGTACATTCAAAACACTTACATGCCAAATAGCGAAGAAAATAAGCGCCGCCGTCAGCAAAAGCGCCAGCATATAACAAAAGGCCGCGAATGTGAACGCCATTTTTCGCTCATGTGGAATTATCCAGACCGACGACTGCGGTGACGTTGAGACAGCTGTATGTCACGTGACTGAAAAGTCACATGGAAACTCGAAAACACGCGAGATCAGAGGAGTAACAAAAAAAGTAAAATCATAATTCCGCAAAACAGAGTATGTTAAAAGAAAAACAATAATTAGGAATGTATCAGGGGGATTAACTGCATTAGATTTTGAAACTATTAACAATATCTTTAAAATCAGTTGGATCAAGAATTGTCTTTATAACGAGAATTCCTTATGGTTCTTTATCCCTAGTTTTATCTTTAAAAAATGTGATGGCCTCCACTTTTTACTAAACAAGCCTTGAATACATGGAAACTGATTTATAAGCATAACTTTCCCCCCACTCATGTATTATTTGGAACAATCCGTATATTTTATTCAAAAACAAGTCCATAAAGGATCAATTTTTGTTATAAACTTATTAAATCATGTAGGGGATTTATATAATTACAGTGATTTTATTAACACTTTTGGTTTAAATGAATATAGAAAATTTGTTCATTGTATCTCCCCAAAATTACTTCACCTTATTAAAACCGAAAAGATGTATAACCATGTATCTGGTTCTCTTCCAAAGCTTACTATTAAGGGTCTTTTTATCATGGATAAAAATGTTTATGACAATTATATTAGGAAAATTCTAACTGCAGATAAAAGTGTTTTTCCAATAGCAATGATTAAATGAAAACAAGCATTCCCTTCATTCTTTTCCCCCAAAAATCTGGTCAGATATTAAAAAAATACATAATTCCTAATAAAGTAAAAGAAACTAATTTTAAAATATGACATAGATATTATCCATGCAATGATTTTATTAGTAAGTTTAAGGAAGGTGTTTCACCCTTGTGCTGTTTTTGTAAAATGGAGCCGGAAACAATTCTCAATTTTTCAATTGCAGTTACACAAAACGGTTTTGGTCCCAAGTTTCCTTATTACTTTTTGAAGTGTATTATAAATTTATCAATATAACTGATAAAATGGTTTTATTTATGGATTGCAACTCTGGATTATTTGAAATGGACAAAAAAAAAAGATTCTTATGTTATTTGGAAAGTACCACATTCACAAAACAAAACGTATGCTGACTGTACCAAATTGTAAACTCTTTTTCATTGATCTTTTAATTGATTTCATTTAGATTCAAAATCATAATTCCAAAATGTGTGTGTGTATCGGTGGAAAAACAAAAGCAAAGTTGGAGAATCTTCATGCAGCTGTTTCCTTTATATTAGTGGACACGTCTCTCAATCTCTAAAAGATACCAAGAATACCATAGCACAAAATAATCCAAAGATAAGTACACACACACGTATATATGTGAGCAAAGATTTAGGTTGATTATTTACTTGTAATTTCTACCCAACTTCATTATCCATTATTCCTCATCTGCCTAACCTCATTATCTATCCCACATATTATTATCTATTACTATAATACTTTATTTTTTATGCATAAAAAGAAAAGTTCTAAGGCATATTTTAAAAGGTTAAGAGACAAAGCTATTTAATAAATGTTATCTTTTCAGTAACGTCTTTTATTAATGAGCTAAATGAATATATATTATGGATATGAACATAAGATAAAATACTAATTAATATGAAGCACATATATAAATGCTTGAGTAGTGTTATTTATTTTTTGTTTTTCAAGAGAAGTTGTTAAATCTTATGGTTTAATATTTTAATATGGAGACATAATTGCTGAGCCAGATATCTTTTTGCACTTCTCCCTTTGTTTTGCCTATAAACGTATGTTGTGTCTTTCTGACCCATTCTGTGTTTAGAAAATATGTATTATGTAATAATGTATTATCCAGAATTGTAAATTCAGGTATTTAGGCTACAAATGTTTAGTGAAACCATGACTTTTAAAAATATAATTAGAAATAATATTATGGTTGTACACACATTTGCCTGATCTTTGGGAAATAAAGTAATTCAGCTGACTGTCACCTGTGATGACATCATACAAATAATTCCCTGACATATATTCAGACACAAGAAATGTACAGTCAGCAAATAAAGTTACCAACACAAGACAAACTATTTGATGCCATTTTTCATTCACTGCTGCAAGATGAAAAAATTACTAGAATCGTCTGGTGGTCCATATTTGCTAAGGACTTGATCCATTAAATTCTCACCAGACAGATAAATTCAAAAGCTCATGAAAATGACTGATGAAACAGACGTCCCACAAGGTAACAAGCATGGCCAAATCAATTACATTTTCTCACCTAGCACATACCTCCTACCCATTTCTGGGGATGTTATCTTAAGGAATTCAATGTATTTTCATGTCGTTTTTAATACTCTTTCTAACTAAACATATAGACTAAGATTGATTTAAAGTATCCTGAAAGACTTATTCAGAGCATTTTCTTTGAATTAATTCATTTTCCTTCGGCTTAGTCCCTTATTTATCAGGAGTCGCCACAGCGGAATGAACTACCAACTATTCCAGCCGCAACCCAGTACTGGGAAACACCCATACACTCTCACATTCACACACTCATGCACTATGGCCAATTTAGTTCAATTCACTTATAGCGCATGTCTTTGGATTGTAGGGAGCACCCAGAGGAAACCCACACGAACATCAGGAGAACATGCAAACTCCACACAGAAACGCCAACTGGCCCAGCCAGGACTCGAACCAGCAACCTTCTTTCTGAGGCAACAGTGCTAACCACTGAGCCACTGTGCCGCCTCTTTGTATTCAAGTAGTTTTATAAAGTGCCCTAACCAACCCCAAAAAACAGCTTTTTTTTTGTGTGTATTTCTCTTTGCTTACTTTACAAATGATAAAAAAACACCTTAAACATGAGCACACTTGATCCACATTACAATTATGTGGTTTAAAACAAATTAACATATAAATATTCATCAAGAACACTACAGTTAGGCACACGGTCATTTTTACAAAGGAAAAAACCTTCTATTTAATTATTCAAAACAGCAGACAAATATAATCGAGACACATACCGAAAGGTTAACCGTTGTTCATGGTTTCAAGAGAGAACTTGATTTATAAATGATCAGGAAAAGCATCTTCAGTCATTTAAAATTAGATGTTAAACACGTACACAGTTCACTATTGTACGGGACATATCATGAGACGTCAACATCATACAAACCATCAAAGTGAGCAATCAGTGTTTTATAGGAAACGGCACTAATAATCACAGGTGTTACAGGATCTACAGATGTACAGAGATGAGCCTGACCCACATTACAGCTCACAGATTCTGAAAAAACGTGAGATCAGTAAAGGTATTACTTACAGAAACCACAATACCATCACTTTCTCCAGCTATTCCTATTATTCTCATTAGCTGTAAACATTTAAGCAATTTCCAGTGTTTACATTTTGCCAATAGAAAGATTGATATTGCATAAATATGGAAATAGCGATTCTCACATAAGAATAGTGAAACCGGCTTTAGTTGGACAATGAGAGAGTATTTTAGTATAACAAACTGAGCAATCATGAGACGATGCCAGTGGCTTAATTATATAATAGCACATCTCTGCCAGTGTACATCTAAACTTACACATTTCCAAAAAAACTGGGACAGATTTGTGCTTAAGGACATCTGGGTGACGTATACCAAAAAACAAGATACATTAAATCAAGAAATCAAGAGTCCCAGAACATAACAGATTTTTAGATCATTTGCAAAGATTTGCTTGTCACAGACTTAAAAAGGCAAAAGAGTAGGAATTTATGGCATTCAAGACAATAGTTCAGAAACGCTCTCTCCCAAAAATATTAGTGAGAATTCTGACTCCACCACCAACCATTACAATTCAACACATATCAAAACAGAATAGTCAAAGTTTGGTCAAATTCAAGGTAGAAAATGCGTGTACAAAGGAAGAAAATGATCGGGGCTTGTAATACCATGCCATTACATGAAGAATTATGTGATTTTACTCCCAAAAAAGGCTAAATGTATCACATTATAGTGTTTAAATCTGTTTGCTTGTCGTCTGTCCTGAAGGTCAGTAAGATTAGACCACCCGTGCAGGCCAGTGCAATCTTAACTGCTCAAGGACGAGAGTGGAATGATTCTTTTAAAATCCAAGGAACAGTTCAGGCTACTTATGGAATTTGCTTTCATATTTTCAATCTTTTGCACCTCAAATCATCTTAAACTGGTACAGGCAGGTTTAGAGTTTGGGCAGAAGCATTCAAACATACACAAACAGACAGTATCAGATGGACTATGGTATTCTCTCCAGTTGGAGGTGATGGTCCCATCTTGGCCACTCTTCAAACACGAGCGTTAGTGTGTTTCGGTTCGATCTTAGCGGAAGAATCCTAGTTTCTCTCGGAGCCACTCCTCTGTCAGGTCTTCAGTGTTGCGGATCTCAAACACCTGAAAGAAAACAGATGCAGACAAATTTAAAAAGACATACAGTTGAAATTCAAAATTAGTCAAAAGTCAAAATTATTAGCCCTCCTGTTTTTTTTCTTTTTCAAATATTTCCCAAATGATGTTTAACAGAGCAAGGAATTTTTCCACAATATTTGCTTTAATATTTTTTTCTTCTGGAGAAAGTCTTATTTGTTTTTATGTCCGCTAGAATAAAAGCAGTTTTTAAAAAAATTTCAAACTATTTTAAGGTCAATATTATTAGCCCTAGTCTACAGAACAAACCCTCATTATACAATGACTTTCCTAATTACCTTAACTTGCTTAATTAATCTAGTTAAGCCTTTAAATATCACTTTAAACCGAATACTAGCATCTTGAAAAATATCTAGTAAAATATTATTTACTGTCATCACGGCAAAGATAAAAGAAATCAGTTATTGGAAATTAGTTATTAAAACTATTATGCTTAGAATTGTGTTGAAATAATCTTATTTCCGTTAAACAGAAATTGGGGAAAAAATATACAGGGGGGCTAATAATTCTGACCTCAAATGTATTTATTTTTTATGTATTCATCATTTTTTTTTATTGCTAATGTGTCAACAGATTGAAAGGAAACTTAGGTGATCTATGAAAACATACAGACTTATTTTTATACAAATAAACAATTTTCCCAGAAGAATCAATAAATGCACTCCAGAGAGACTCTCTTGCGTTCTATGGCACGAATGTTCAGGAAAATGCAGAAAGAGAGCTATTCTGTACGGTATTGTCATTTCCTGCTTGTTGTCAAACTATTTCATAACTGTAACAAGAGGCAATTCATTCATAACTTAACGTTAAAACAGCTGCCATAACATTATTTAGCAACGTGTATCTTTTTGGATTCTCGGAAGCTATGGAAATTCAAAATGTAAAACAAGAAATAGGTTAGGACAATTAGTATTGTTTACATCCCTTAAAATGGTCTATAGTCTCTCACATAACCAAATCTATATAGTCTCTAGCATTGATGTATGTTAAATTTGCATTAGTGCGAGCACATAAAACGATTGCTGCATTTCATTAAAGGCCACTAGTGTTGCTGATAATAATGGTTTATAAACTCTACATATAGCCCCTTAAAAAAACTACATCACTGTGTGTTAGTAGTACTCACCTTGGTCAGTTCAACTGTCTGTACCAGTTTGTTTTTGCTCCCAGCATACATCATCTGCTGCTCAGGTTTGCATCCTAGGAAATAAAGTTGTGATTTAAAGACTTCAAGAAACTGCACCATTTATGACTAGCTTTGTGTATGCCGAGTTTTAAATTCAAACAAATAAAAGCTCTCTCATCAGAATGAAGGGCTAACATGTGTTTGTATGTTTCTTTACCAACAGGACTGGAGAAGATGAAGCACAACGGATAGGAAACTCTTCCATCGTCATGCTGGTACTTATAGCTGTAGACTACAAATGTGTCACAGGTTAAGGAGTCTAATAGATCAGTGTTGAATAGAATAGATTTATTTTTAAAGTTCTTAGAGTTTAAATCATACTACAACACAGAGTGAGTTTGTTTTAGTGAAGGATATCTGGGCTGTCTCTCTGGTAGCTCATTTTTCAAGTCTTCAGGAGAAATATCCTACAAGAAGAAAGCAAAAAACTGGCTTACACCTCCGAGCTGTTCATATGTAGCCCCACTAGAAAGTCGCACATTATGTATTCATGCAATAACAGTGGTCATGGATGCAAGTGTGTAAATTTACCTCATGCTCCTCCTCCAGGATCACCAGCTGTTTGTCTTTGTCAATCTTCACTGTAACCAAAGGAGAAACAGCAATATCAGCACTCAGTCACCACAGTACATGAGAAAGTGTGAGCATGTGAAACACTGAGTGTGTAGACGTTTTATTTTAGTTCAACTCACTGATAATGGCGGCATTATTGGTTTCCTTCCTGAAGCGGAAATCACGCAACTTTTTCACCAGGTCCTCGTCCACCTCACACACAACTAATGACTCACTCTGCACACACACACACATTAAAGACATCGTCAAATGAAATAAGAAGCATTTGAATTAAGTAATGGCCAGAAAATATATTTATTAAAACACTTCAGATAGCTGGTTTTAACATTTGTTATTGAGTAGAAAATATATCAGCTCTGTGCGAATGCAACCACATTTTCTAAACAGTTTACATTTGGAGCCACACTGGGATCTCATTATTTGGAGGTGTGAACCATATAGTAATTTACAAAGTAACACTGTTAAAGAAAAGCTTGTGAAGGCACTGAATCTAAAAGGACATTTCTGAACATTGAATATTTCTTGAGTTACCGCCACACAAACTTTGGAAAGATAATCTTTACCACTCAGACAGGTATGTTGCATGCATTTATTTTCATGACATGAGATCTCTAGATTAAACATCATTTGTTGTTCAGAGATTCCTTTTTAAAAGAAAAAGTGTCAGCTCTATGCAAATTAACCCACATTTGTTTTTTGACCACTAAAAATATGAATTATTTACTCAGAGTCATATTGATATCCCAAATATCTCTATAAATAGACAAGACAGGGCGCTAAAAACGTGGATCCAAAAGGAAAAGTTAGTTTAGAACCAGAATCCAAAAGGATGTTGAGATAGTATATTGTATTTACACTTCTATATTAAGTATATTGTTTATACTTCTTGAGTTATAGGCATGTAAACGACAACAAACCAAAACCTGTTGTGTGATGTTTTTTATTTTTTCATTATTATTTTTTTTTTTTAGACTAGCTATAAGTAAAAGTCTTCTTGATCCTGCTGCTGGGAATCCCATTTGTTCATGGTTTGCTTAGCGTTTACACTGGTATTTTAAGTCCAAACTTCAATTCCTTTCTGAACAACCAAACCATTCTCATTGTACGTGCTGAAAACTCACAAAGAGCTTATAAAATATGTAAATGAGCCACACACAAACAAAAATCTACAGTGGGAATATTATTATTATTTTATTTTGGCAACTAGTGACATCATCTCCTATTTTGGGTTGTTTGGATGTTTTTGGTCCATGGTGCATTCATATTTTTTATTGAACCACACAATGGTTCTTTTTTGGAGATTTGTTTATTGGCATTTTTGTTTTTATATGATAGGACGGTATGATGACAGGACGTGAAGTTGGAAAGAGAGGGAGGGACTCAAACTCGGGATGCTTGCAGCGATGTTGCAATATATGTCAGCACACTAACCATTAGGCCTTCAGTGCCAACAGTAGACCCATGCTGTATCCGAAATCACCCCCTATACCCTCATTCACATTAGTCCACTAATATAGTCCATGGAACGACTATATTGGATGAAACAAGTGAGTGAATTGGAGCACTCAGAGCACCGGAAGTGATGCCTTTTTGTTTGTGTTTTGCTGGTTGATAAATCCCTCAGACAGATTAGATTTTCAACTTCATGGTCAGACCCTGTGATAGTTTCATTACTAACAGACAGCTTAGTAATAAATAACTAAGTATTTTGATTTCTGTCATGTATACAAACGTTACTTTAATGTAATTAAACGTAATAAATATTATTTTGAAACTTACACTGATAAGACTGCGCTTTAGATGCCATCTTGTAGTCAGAAGCGGAAATTAATTCGGCATGGAAACTCAGTGCATTATGAGGATTTTCTAGCTGTTGAGTGTACATGGGTTGTAGACTCATTATTGCGGTGCATTGTGGGATTGATTGAGTGCACTATGGTTTTGGACACCACTAAAAAGTGCACTATTAGAGGGTATGGGGGGAATTCTAATACAGCCTCAGTCTTGGTCTTATTCAAACTTATTCAAATGAGCTGCACCATCATAGCAATCACAGCCGATTCTGCTTTAATGGAAGCAAAAGTGTCCTGTGTGAACCCACCCTTATAGTAACATCCGTGTGAACCCACCCTTATAGTAACATCCAACCAAGGAAACTATATTCCTTATGATTGTGAAATTATAATTCTATTAACAAACAAAACAGTTCAACAATAAAACCACAGGTCTACTCTTAACACCACAGCACCCAGATGGAGGGTGTCTCGCAATAATTAAGGGTTCACAAAACTCAAGCACCATGACAACTGGTGTGGGTCATCACAATGATGTCATCAGGAGGGACAATGACGTTTCACGTTGCTGATATGGTGGAAAAAGTGAGCAAACGTGTTTTGACGTGCAGTGCTGGTGGAATGCAAACAGTCCACCTTTATTTCATTACACTGTTTGCCATTTCTGCTCTGAAAAAATACTCTGTTTAATCGTGGCTCGACGTGCCATTCAGATCAGAGGATCCTCGCCGGCTGTTTGTCGCTCAGCAGATTTCCCAAATTTCCCTCAAATCCTGAAGTGTGAGCACGTCCCTGCCCGCGACAGGAAATGAGAAATCCCCCGGAGCCGCCGGAATTCCATCATATCGCAATTATGTAAGGCGATCCTGACCCTTTCAAATCCTAAACGGAGCTTCAGTGTAAATGTAACGCCGAATGCGCCTTTTATGACTGTAAACTTTATGAAGTCGGTGTAATACAGAAGAGGGTTTGACATGCAGCTCATCACAAAGCATTGGGTGGAACTGCAACAGGGCTCAGGAAAAAAACAACCCCTCTAAACATATACGCATCGCAGACCCCTGAGGCGTACGGCGTTATTTGGAAACCACTCCGTGTTATTTTACATGCTATAATTCAGCGCCGTCATAAAAATCCTTTCATTAATCCAAGGCAGTTTTTGTACTCACCATTTTCACAGACAGCACGAGCTCAGCAGTGCAGGAGTTCTACCGTGCCGAGTCTCGTGATGCTCGTTCGACCAATCAGAGCGCCAAAACGCTCGAGGATTTGTATAACAGGCTGTTCCAGGATCAGCTCTTTCTTCTCTGTCTGACTCTGATCCCAGAACAGCGATGTTTCGACACGAACTCGGACTGATGCGCGTGGAAAGAACTATCGGATGTGTGTTTCTATCTCTCCAGCCCTGCGGGGAAATTGGAGGATTTAGTTACACTGTTGGTTATTCGTTCAGAATAAATGAACTAAGTAGTGCATGCCATCCAAACAAAACTGGCTTATGTCAGCTGTTTTCAATGCTTTACTATGCCTCTATATACTAATATGCTATACAGTATATGAACATTATACACTGGTCTATTAATATACTAAGTTAAACAGAAGTATTTAGGTTTTCTTCAAATAGTACTGTTTTAAAATGTAAACATTTATTTATTTACATGTATTCATTAATTATTTATTTACATGCGTTTGTATTTTAAAATTATAGTTTTTTAAATAATATTTATTTATTGAGCACATTTGTGATCACTATTATAAATGTTAGATTATTTTAATGACATTTTATTTGTTTTATTTATACATTTATTTTAATAATTTACTATTATTATTTTACCTCAAAGTATTTATTAAGGATTATTATTTATATATTTATTGTAACTATTATTGTTTATGTGCTTTCTCCATAAATTTCCATATACCCCTAGCACTCTCTTCCCTTGTGACCCCCTGCAGGGTTAGGACCCCAGTTTTAAAAATCCTGCACCAAATGAACACATTCAATGTATTCAAATATTGCTTTTTTAGTCATTTAGTGTAAATATTGCATTAATTGTGAAACAGTTTTTGACATTTCAATTATACAAAACATATTTTTTTAAAACAGAAAAAAAAAATTTAAGTAGCTTAAAATAAGATTTTAGTGAAATATATGTACAAATATATAGCACATTTTAGAAAATGCAACCATTGGTGATTTAAATGTTCATATAGGCCTAATAAATTGATTGAAGTAAATATAAAACAAAATAATTTAATATATGTAATTAAACGATTTTTGATCCCAAACTTAGTGCAATTAAACAAATGGTATGAATTGTATTTGGGTATGCCCCAAACTTTAATAAGTATATTTCATATATGTATATTTGATACATGTTTGGCCTCCTAGTTTAACAGTAAACATTTTGTAAACCTTCATTTGTTGTTTTACTGGAATGGTTGTTTTATTTGAAGCGTCCCAGATCTGAAAACTCCCCCACCCCTCCTCTTCCAAATCCCGCGCATGCGCAGATGAGCCGGCCCATCCCTCAGATGACACGCCCATCGGGGAACGTGCGCGTGCATAACGCTCATATCTGATCTATAAACACAGTAGATTGTTTCTTGCCTTTAACTACGGTGTTGCCATCTGATCCATATATTTTGTTGCTCACGATGTTTTCAAACACGCCGTTGAAAAGCCTCAATGTTCCAGTTATCACCTCACTTCCTGTATAGAGTTTAGTAATTCTGACTTTCGGATCTTTTCGGGCGACGGGACCTGGTGCTACTCAGAAGCCCGAATCATCGGACCGCAGGCCCTGATCCAGGCGAGGTGCTGATTACAACAAAACTGTTCACATTTCACTCAAAACGCGCATGTGTGTGGTCCTGCCGCACATTAATGTATGTTTATTTGGAATGGAGCCTGATTTCATCTTCAATAAGAGAATGGCTTAAAGTATGGTGTGTAAAATAGTCACCTTCGAGAATGTGTTTGGTCCTGTGACGCTACTCTCTATTAATAGCGTATTTATTATTAGTTGTCTACACGTTCAAGATTCATGACAGAATATGATTTGTATGTTATTGCATGCCATTAATTGTCATCGTTTGTTTTTCTTTTAGGCCATGGCAGACTTTTCGGTAAGTTTCCTTTCTTTTTTAACTGTTAATGAATAATCCTTTTGAACAATTCACTTTCATCCGTTTGGAATGCATTTCCTCCTGTGTTAGTACAATAAGAAACTTTGTGTGGGTTTTATCCATGAATCCAGCAGTATAAATGACTGTAGAGTCAGTTATATTTCCCAACAGCTGAATGTAGACCATATTCTTTATTCCGCACATACAGGTTTTTTTATTAAGGGGGCTAATAATACTGACCTTAAAATTGTTATTAAAAATGAAAAACGTTGATTCAAGCCAAACGGAAAGAAAAATATATATTCGGGAATACTGTGAAAATCTGCTTGCGTTGTTAAACGTGAATTGGTAAATATTTAAAAAAGAATGAAAAATTCACAGAAGGGCTGTTCATCTTGATTTAAACTATAAAGTGGTATTTGTATTTGATTTGTCATTTTGCACAAATGACAGCAGCACTCCTTCTGCATGAATCCACAGTTATAATCAAGGTCTGATGTTTGCGCTTGTCCAGTATAATTTGAGAATGATCCAAAAATCATGTTTGGAACATGCGTTTCAACTTTTGATCAAGAAAATTCACACAATTTCTCAAATTTGCATATACAATTAGTGACCCAGAACATTAAATATTACTCTTCATGTTTCTTTTTGTTTTCCAAAATTCAGTTTATTTTCAGGGTCTTTTTCCATATCTTAAATCTGTTTTCAGACTTTTGTACCCTACTGTCTGCCCTAGTTAGTCCTTGTCTTTTCAATGATCATAACAGACCAGAAGTCTTTCTGATAAAATGCTCAGCTGATATTTCATTAGCTGGTATTTCTCCTATTATTTTCCTGCAGCTTGCCGACGCAATCCCAGATGATGTTTCTAGTGAAGCATCAAAAAATAAGCACACCAATCCATCAGCTCCTGGAAATGGAGCTCCACCACCCACTAATCCTGGTTGGCCTGGTGCGGCCCCTGGCGGCCCTCATTTCCCACCTTCTGGAGGCCCTGTCCAACCTGCTGGCTTCCCCCAGACGGGACCGTCTGCCCCTGGATCCTTTCCTCCTGGCCCAGGAGCCCCGGGCCAGTTCCCTGGAGCCCCTGCTGCCCCGGGCCAGTTCCCTGGAGCCCCAGCTGCCCCAGGCGGATACCCACCAGGACCGGGCGTACCTGGACAGTTCCCTCCTAACCCTGGAGCTCCAGGACAGTTCCCCTCTATGCCAGGTCAGTTCCCACCAGGTGGGGCACCCATGCCATATCCCGTTCCTGGACAATTCCCCTCCCCACCTGGGGCTCCACAGGGTCCCTATCCAAATGTGCCTTACCCACCAGGTCCATCCGGGCCTGGCATGTACGGCCCCGGAGGCCCTGGTGCCTTTCCACCAGATGGAGGTCCAGGATACGGAGGAGGAATTTTTCCTCCAGTACCTCCAGGGTCTTGGGGACAACCAGGAGGAGGCTTCCCTGCTCACCCAGGCCCACCAGGAGGCTACGGTCCCGGGCCCATGGGACCATACGGAGGACCTGCAGCTCCAGGTGGAATGGTGAGTTGAAATTCGAGTTTATAAAGGGGTTTGCATGTGGAAGTCCGCTTGTGATGGGTTTGGTTTGGTGACGGCTCTGCTGGAGTTGGTTTTGTCAGAATGTTGGTGACATCCACGTTGCTTTCAGGGTTGTCGGTTTGGTTCTTGAGGTCTGGGACGGTCCTGCTGGGGTCTCCTCACTTTACACCTGCAGATCTGAAACTCATTCACGTCTTATGGAGATCTCAAAAGTTTGTCTTCTTGTTTTTCAGCCACTACATAGACCTCCATATTTTTGAGCACAATGAACAGCTCAAGCAGTCACAGGAGGAGGACGCCACTGCAGACCCCAGTTAACATCCAATCAGAGACATTTAACACCTAGATTACATTCATATATTTGCATATCACCTTTGCAAACAAATGTGCATATTTAATTTCTGCACAGTACACTCGTCATTCTTATTACTATTACTCCAGATCATTGTTTTAGTAATGCAACAATCTAAATCTATATTGTGATTAAAGGATTTGTATGGGCTGTATTTATTATTTGTTTCTGGTAATGCTGAGAGGTTGAAGTTGTTGTTATTTTTATATATGAGAGAGTGATATACTGTATGAGAACTTAAACCTATAACAATCAATGACTAATAAATTTCAGCATCATTACTCCAGTCTTCAGTCTCACAGGATCCTTCAGAAATCCTTTTAATGTGCTCTTCATTTCTGCTTATTATCAATGATAATACTAGTTTTGCTGCTTAATGTTTCTTGTGGAAACCATGATGCAATTTTCCGATTCTTTGATCCTTACAATGGGCAACAAACAGCTTTTATTTAAAATATACATATTTTGTAAATTGTTCAGAATAACAGTAAATATAATTATAATGCATCCTTGCTGGATAAAAGTATTCGTTACATTTTGAATAGTAATGTGCATGAATATAGAATGATATAAAATCTGAATTTACACAAGCATCTTGAATGTGAGTATTATTCAGGTTTTTGCTTGTTTGTTCATAGATTAGTGTGTGATTGATTAATCAGGCCAAACTTTATTCACTGAAGGCACTGGTGAGTCAGTGGGTGGGGTTTGGAATCAGGGATTGGCTGTTTATGAGATTTATCACAGTGCTGCCATAGCAAAGTTGTTTGTAAACTAAATGATGTCAGATTTCCTTCTGGTGGTTTGTCATGTGATTGGTGACGTGGCTGTAGCTGGAACAAGAGGACATTTCCAAATGTGTGTTTGATCTGTTTTGGCTGTTTTCTGTTTAGTATATACACAAGCCTTTATGACCATGACCTAGCTTCTGTTATAGGAGTAGTTTTAGTTTACAGTGAAAAGTGGAAATACTGTTCTGTTTAGTGTCAGGGAGGGTTTTCTGATATTTTGCACATTATGGAAAAGACAGCAATGGAATTTTATTATGGAGAATGGAAGAAACTCTGCATCATGGGAAAAGTTATTAACAGATGTTGAAGGCTGTCAGGTCTCTGCATGTCAAGTCTGAATCTTTGAATCAGAGTTCTAAGGCTTATCCAACATTGAGAAACTTGAAATTCATATATTCATGCTTTTTAATTTAGAATTTTGTGAGTAAACTGGGGAGTGAGTCGTCTAACCCTCACTAAATGCATATAAGAAAACACCTATACTTAAAGGTATAGTTCACTCAAAAATTAAAAATAATTTTTCTGACCCTCCACTTGTTTTAAACATATCTGAGTTTCTTGTGATGAAAAAAAATGGAGTCTGATTGACTTTATTAATAAGAGGAAGTAAATGGTGGGTACATTTTCATTTTTGGGGTGAACTATCCCTTTAATTTTTAGCAAATCTCAACCAGATTATCTCAAATCATTTTTATGAAAACCAGTTTTATTACAATGTTGTGATCCCTATTTAATTTTTACAATCTGCCATTGATTATTCATCAACCATAACAGGTCGCTGTTCGGATTTAAATAAGCAAACACTTTGAAGATAAATTTTTTTTGGATGTGATTGGTTGTTAATTGCAGCGATTAAAATGTTTCTGGCATATGTTTTTATTATTATTATTATTATTATTTAAATAGTTTTTACTCTAACTGATGTAGTGTGTAGCTTATTATCTGTAAAATGGCCATGTCAATTACAGGATGAAATTCATCTGGTGTAAAAGGCAGCATAATTTTCACACATTCATTTTTTATTTATTTCACACAATTCAAAAAAATCAATCGTTATAAATTTTTTGAAGGTACAAACGGTACAATTTCTTATGCCTGAATGTTTTTAAAACTTTCACACAGTCACAGGCCTCAAAGAAAAAACACTTGCAAAATGATAAATTATAATCCAAGCTCAACATATATACTCAAATACATATATATACAAAATATATATATAATGCATATACTCGCGATGTGATTATTGCGAATGATCACATTGCGATATCGATGCTGAAACGATATATTGTGCAGCCCTATCGGCCGATATTCTTTATGCGCATATTATAGTACAGTAACAGTCAAGGACACTTTCCCATTCATGTGCCCAAATATTTGACTAATACTGTATAAAAAATACGGTATATACATAAACGTAATAGATATATAAACACATTGTTTTTGCGATGATCAAACACTTCATGATGTGCCAATCCAACAGGGGCAGGTTTATCAAGAAAGCACAGCAATTCCAAATGTTAACAACAGAATAAATAACAATAGGTCAATGTATGGAAAACACTGAAAAATGATGGAGTTACTGTTTATTAACTTTACGGTAGCAAATTAGTTAGCAGCTTACTGTTGCAATACTGTTTGAATGCCCCTCACCGAAGAGACCTTCTTACTGACCGAACAGGTTGTCTGGTTGCCTGTAGCAAACAATGGAGCAAGGACTACTTGCTGGACTAAGTATCTACACACTTTCAATCATTTTGTATGTGTTGTTTTCTGTAAAATATGTTTTAAAAATGTTAATATTGGTGGCAGATTAGGCTATTATCGGCCGATAAAATCAGCATAATATATCGGTCAGGCTCTAGACTTTAACCCCATTAAAAATCTTCATGCTGGAGTTGACAGAGGATATCTTTGGGTCAGATAGTGGAGATGCTTCCATTATCAATCAAAAAATGAATGCACTCATCTCTCAAAGGTCAAACTTTCTAAATCACATCCCAATGTTTCAGATATGTGTGATAAATGTAAACCTACGCTATGGCAACCCCTGATAAATAAGGGACTAAACCGAAGGAAAATTAATGAATGTAAACCTTCACTATGTAACCTTAGTTATATGTTTGTATTTTGTCCCAAGCTGCAAAACTAATGGATTACGTTCTTTAAAATAGGTTCTGTTATTCTGGGGGTCAAGTTAGCTGTTTGCCCTTTAATCGCAATTTTGGTGTTCCCTCTCAGTGTCAGCCTTCAAGCCAGAGACAAGCTGACATTGTGGCTTTTGCATCTCTTCTCGCTAGGTGCAGAATACTGTTACCTTGGACCTCCTCACAACACCCCTCTATTTCAATGTGGCTCAAAGAGTTGGTCTTCTTTTTAAAACCTGAGAAAATTAAATACAATATCAGAGGTAGGGGAGAACAGGTTCTTTGAAAAATGGCAACAATTTATTGCATTCTTTAATGATTTTAAAACCTTAGATGTGGATTGAGTGGAGGTATATGTGTGTATATATATGGTTTGTTATTATTATTACTATTTTGTTTTTCCCATCAAATGTTGATTGTTTTATTTGGGGATTATTTTGTCGGGGCTAGATATGATTCTATATGGTGTGTGGGTTGTATGTCATTTGCAAGAATAAAAAATCCATGAGAAAAAAAAAAATGAATGCAGCTCTTAATCATGGAAATAACCTTTGTGACACACTGCATTAGGTCGTCAAAACAATGCTACATCATAATCAACACTAAAGATGATTCTAAAGACTCTCACCATCTAATCCTGCAGAGAGAAAACATTCTGTAAAGTCTACTCAATTACATCCTAAAGACGCTTAAAGGGGGAGTTCACCCAAAAAGGAAAATTCTGTCATCATTTAGTCATCCTCCACTTGTTTCAAACCTGTTTAAGTTTTTTTTTTGTTCTTCCGTTGAACAAAAAGGAAGATATACTGAAGATTTTTTTTTTTTCTGAGAAGTATTTTTGTTCCTACTATAGATGTCAGTGGCTGCCACCCCCAAAATTCTTCAGAATATTTTGTTTTGTGTTCAACAGAAGAAACAAATTCATAAAGGTTTTAAACCCCCTTAGTGAGAGGCAGTTTTGTTTTTGGGTTAGCTATGCCTTTAGGGTTGGCGGTCATTTCATATGTGAAAATGAAGCATTTTATCCTGAGCGTTTGCATTGTCATCCTGAAGTACAGCCATTCTATAATAGTTGTTTATGAAATGAAAAGCTAATGACTTGACTTGTTGTAATCCAGTTTGAATCCATTGACATCCAGTAGTAGGAAAAACAAATACTATGGAAGTCAGTGGTTACAGGTTTCCAACATTCTTCAAAATATCTTCTTTTGTGTTCAACAGAACAAAAATACTCAAACTGAATTTCAACAAGTCAAGGGTGAGTAAATGATGGCAGAATTGTTACGGATCTCACATAGTTGCTTTGTATTTGTTTCAGCCATTGCCGTATGATCTCCCACTGCGCGCTGGGATTATGCCACACCTGCTAATCACCATAGTGGGTGAACCAATAATAGGAGGAAACAGGTAAAACACACACACTAATGTAAACAAGCATGACCTTTACATGCCCAAAACAAACTGTCTTTGCATGTCAAAACACACTTCTCCTTTCTTAGGTTCCATGTAGACTTTATGAGGGGGCATGAGGTGGTTTTCCACTTTAACCCTCGCTTTCACGAGAACACCGTCGTACGAAATTCACAGCTCGGGGGCCTCTGGGGTCCTGAGGAGAGAGAGGGAGGATTTCCCTTTGTGCAGGGCAGACAGTTTGAGGTACAACCTTTTAATTCTATGTGAAGCGGAAGTTGCTGAGACTTTTATTTCAGTATGTTGATGTACTTCCAACTGAAACAGAATATTGAGATGGGTTGGGGCTTTATTTTTGTGCATCATTTGCTCATAGCCAACGTTAACGTTTTTAATATTTAAGTCCAGATGAAATCTAAAATGGGTGGCACAGTGGGTAGCGCTGTCGCCTCACAGCAAGAAGGTCGCTGGTTCGAGCCTCGGCTGGGTCAGTTGGCATTTCTGTGTGGAGTTTGCATGTTCTCCCTGTGTTCGCGTGGGTTTCCTCCGAGTGCTCCGGTTTCCCCCACAAGTCCAAAGACATGCGAAATTGTCCGTGGTGTATGTGCGTGAATGGGAGTGTATGGGTGTTTCCCAGGGTTGCAGCTGGAAGGGCATCCGCTGCGTAAAACATATGTTGGATAAGTTGGCGGTTCATTCCGCTGTGGCGACCCCAGATTAATAAAGGGACTAAGCCGAAAAGAAAATGAATGAATGAATGAAATCTAAAATTAAAGTGTTTATTTTGCTAGAGCACTTTCTTATTATTTAGATCAACAATTATTCCATGGAAAGTAAGCCACTGAAAAGAAAAGTTTGTTTTGGTAATCTTCAATCAAAGTCTTCTGCGTTTGTAGTGGTGGTCCTTATGTTGATGTCAGTTTGATGGCTTCAGTAAAAGGGGGTGTGGTTAAGAATATTGACTTCAACAGAAAACGCAGAAGCAAATGTCAGACTACAGATTACCAAAACATTTTGTTCAGTGGATTGATTGCACAGAACTCATTGTTCACCAAAAGAATAAGTTTGCACTAACAAAATAAGCATTGTAAATTTTGATTTCACACGAAGCTTAAGACGGAACATAAAGGCCCAAATATAGATTTTTTCCTCCCATTTTTATTCCAAAAAGGGCAGAGTCCCAAAGCACACCTTCTTATTACATAATCGCCATTGAACTATGGAAGTTCAAAGGTGTTTACTGGCATGAACAAACTTACTTTCTCACTGAAAAAGTAAAGTAATGGATTACTTTTCATTTTTAAGTACAGTGCTCAGCATATATAAGTACACCCCTCACAAATCTATCTTTTAAATTCATATTTTTAATAGGAAGCTTTAAAATATTGTATTTGTGCATATACATTAGATTAGATTAGTCAGTGCTGAAGCCAAATCTGACAAAATAACTTATGATAACGGTCCAGAAACTAGTACACCCAAATTTATATGTTATAGAAAAATATTAAATACAAATTTAAAAAAGAGGAAAAATCAAGAGAAGCAAAACAATAAAAAAAAATTGTAGTTTGTAATTTTTTTCCCAATATTTTGCATGAATTTAAACGTATTATCTTTAATATTTCTAAATATGTTTGGTGACTAAAATATTATTTTAATAAATATATCTGTTTAATAAATAATGCACCAAAATACATTGCCTATATTCACTGAGAAATGGATAAAAATATTCATTTTCAAAATGGGCTGTACTCAGTTATGCTGAGCACGGTAAATTTAACTATGGTTACTTGTTATGTACTTGTCTTAAATACTAAAAATTAATTGAACAGTTCTCTAAAAATCATAGTAATCAGAGTAATTTTTTTGTTAAACAAATAGTTTTTTGCGGAATATTTATATTTCCCATTAACAAAAGGACACATTCATCAAGATGATTGCATGTGCTTAAGAAACAGGGAATTGAATGAGAAAATAGTTAATGAAAGTTTAACGTATAAATTCAGATTAGCAGACATATATATAAATAAATATATTCATTCATTCATCTTCTTTTCGGCTTAGTCCCTTTATTCATCTGGAGTCCCCACAGTGGAATGAACCGCCAACTTATCCAGCATATGTTTTACGCAGCGGATGTCCTTCCAGCTGCAACCCATCACTGGGAAACATCCATACATACTCATTCACACACATACACTACGGACAATTTAGCCTACCCAATTCACCTATACCACATGTCTTTAGACTTGTGGGGGAAACTGGAACACCCGGAGGAGAACATGCAAACTCCACACAGAAATGCCAACTGACCCAGCCAAGGCTCGAAACAGCAACCTTCTTGCTGTGAGGCGATCGTGCTACCCACTGTGCCACCGTGACACCCTAAATAAATTCATTCATTCATTCATTTTCTTTTCGGCTTAGTCCCTTTATTAATCTGGGGTCGCCACAGCGGGATGAACCGCCAACTTATCCAGCATATGTTTTACGCAGCGGATGCCCTTCCAGCCGCAACCCATCACTGGGAAACATTCATACACACTCATTCACACACATACACTACGGACAATTTTAGCTTAC
>CAIGQV010003909.1:11585840-11618363 GCA_903798115.1 Danio jaintianensis
CGCCAACTTATCCAGCATATGTTTTACGCAGCGGATGCCCTTCCAGCCGCAACCCATCACTGGGAAACATTCATACACACTCATTCACACACATACACTACGGACAATTTTAGCTTACCCAATTCACCTATACCGCATGTCTTTGGACTTGTGGGGGAAACCGGAGCACCCGGAGGAAACCCACGCGAACACGGGGAGAACATGCAAACTCCACACAGAAATGCCAACTGACCCAGCCGAGGCTCGAACCAGCGACCTTCTTGCTGTGAGGCGAACGTGCTACCCACTGCGCCACCGCGTCGCCCACCCTAAATAAATATGTATTGTTATTCAGATATTTAGCATAATAACCCATTTTTTTAAATAAAGGAGGTCATACTTGTCCAACATTTGCAAATGCTTAAGAAACAATGAAATGAGTAAGATATTTGTCAATATATGGTATGTAGGAAATGTCAATAACTTGAAACTTTTTGTTTTAATACATACAATGTTTAAAATTGTACAGTGTTTTTTTAAAATAAAGCTAAGAGATCCAGTTTTACTCATAAATAAAGAATGAAAAGAGTTTAATTTCTATCGTCTCTATTCTATTTTAAGTAGTATTGAGTCGAGTAATTAAGTTATTTTTTTAGACAAAGTAATTATAAAAGTAATTTAAAAACAATTTTAATGATTTAACTAGTAATTATCTACTTTTTTGAAGTAACTTAGCCAACACTGCTGGGTCTTTAACAAGCTATTTTCAGCCTCCCCAAATATACTCCATGCAAACTTCATTTTGGCCCAGTTTCATTCAAACTGACATCACCATCTTCCATTTGAAGTGCATCTGGTTCTCATACTGTGTTTGTGTGCAGCTGAAGATCCTGGTGGAGACGGACGGGTTTAAGGTGGCTGTGGACGGTGTTCACCTGCTGGAGTTTGAGCACAGGACAGGCGGGATGGAGGACGTCACTCGTCTGCACATAGAAGGAGACGTGACTCTGTTCAGCGCAGCTCCCAGCATGATCTAACACACACACACACACACAGCAGAGGCGTAGGAGCAGTTCGATAATGTGGAGGTGACACACAAAATCATTGGTAAACATTGGAAAATATCAGTTATGTCTAAAAGAGTGGAAATTTCTAGAAGTTCCTGTATCTCTAATGCAGTTTAGTCAAACACACGATGGGCACATGATCTAAACAAATGAAATACTGTAGAGATATAGAAAATGTTTTAACTCTTCTGAGAGGATCACCATAACTATCTGTTTGTCCTTATTCTCTCACCCTTCTGAGTGCATTCTGCTAGTTACCCTTTTTGCATGTATACCAGAACATGACTGATTTAGTGAAAATCAAACGTGTACTGATGCCCACGAGGGCCCATAAACTCTAATTCAGGAGACTTCAGAGCAGAGCTGTGACACTGTGCTGAAAGGCGGCAGATCCAAATGGCTGAATATTCTTTTATTTGGAATGAATGTTGGAAAATGTTCATTATTTTAAAGAGAATCATTGAGATAATGGAGATAAGCAAATTATTTTGTCCAAACGAATGCTGTATTACCCTGATTAAAATGTGCTTGGACATATTATTTCCTGAAGGTTTTTTTATTTTATTTTGCACTACAAATATACATTTCACTGGTCAGGGCAACTGCTTTAGTAGGACAGTATGAAAATGCAGACACTAATACACACTGTATACATATACAGGAAAGGCCAAAATTATTCATACCCCTGGCAAATTCTGACTTAAAGTTATTTTTATTCAACCAGCAAGTTTTTTTGTGACCGGAAATGACACCGGCTTCTCCCAAAAGATAAGAAGACGCTTTTATTTACATTTGAACAAAAACTTTAAAGGTCCCAGGAAGTGCTTTGAAATGTGCATTCTTTTATTCGACGTTTGAAGTAATCTTTACCGAAACATGAAGAGAGGGTGGGACATAGTGTAGCTCCTCCACTTTTTAAGAAAAAACCAATAGCGTTTTGTTTGATCAACGCCCTGCCACTTAGAGTGGTTGAGCTCACGTCACATGAAAAGCAAATGTGAAGCATCTTTAAGGGGGCGGGGCATGTCAGATACTAGAGAGCATTTGATTGGTCAAGATTTGATGAGAAGCTGAAGTATGAGGTGACGTGAATAAAATCATTGATCCATTTAGGCAGAAGTGACAAACTACAAGCCTTACATATTTATATCAGTTTTATAACTTCTAAACGTAACAGTTATCAGTGTTTTGTAGCACACTAGCTTATAGATCTCCTAAAAACTAACCATACTGATACTAACATCTAAAAAAACTTTATTTTAATTTCATGGGACCTTTAAGTCAGAATTTGTCAGAGGTATGCATAATTTCGGGCTTGACTGTATATATAATATAATACATATATTAAACTATTGTTTAATGTGACATTCTGTTAGAGCATTTAGTTCACTGATTTTTGTATTGTGTTTAACAATACAATAATATTAATAACCATGACATCGGCTTAGTCCCTTTATTAATAAGGAGTCACCACAGTGGAATGAACCGCCAACTTATCCAGCATATGTTTTGCACAGCGGATGCCCTTCCAGCTGCAACCCATCACTGGGAAACACCCATACACTCCCATTTACACACATACACTACGGACAATTTAGCCTACCCAATTCACCTATAGCGCATGACTTTGGCCTTGTGGGGGAAACCGGAGCACCCGGAGGAAACCCATGCGAACACAGGGAGAACATGCAAACTCCACACAGAAATGCCCACTGACCCAGCCGAGGCTCAAACCAGCGACCTTCTTGCTGTGAGGCGATCGTGCTACCCACTGCGCCACCGTGACACCTACATTTTGTGATGTAGTAATTAAATAGTTTACGTCACATAGAAAATTCTGCAAATTAGGTAATGATGAAGAAAATTTACATTTGTGAGTATAATGTTTATATTTAATTCACAGATATATAGATATACTACATATCTATGATGTAATATGCCACGCTGCAATGTCAGAGGCCACGTCACGACGTAATTACCGAATCTAATTTTAAACCGCTGCTGAACTGTTCGCAAGAGCCGACTCTCTGAAGTGACTCGTCTTCCAATCACTGCAGTGCAGAGTGAAAGAGTACCGGTGGTGTCCGGTAGGCGGCAGTGGCGGGTGCGCGGGATCCCCGGTAGTGTTAGAGGAAGCAGGCGGAGTTTACGCTCTTTAGGAGGGTTTTAGCTGTTCTGGAATAAAAGTGAAAGTTATCCGACATCATGAACGGATCAGCACACAGCGCGCCGAGCGATGTTGAATTCACGCTGAAAAGAGGCCCGGCCGGTAAGTTTCTCTCTGTCCTCGATTCTCTTGCGCTGTTGGAGCCGCTGAATCGGTTCAGTCCGGTGGTTCGGTGCTGCTGTCCGGCCCGATCCGCTCCAGCGGTAAACCCTGATCTAACATGCGCCGTGAAGACAGACAGATAACGCGGATCCGAAAGTGCTCTTCAGACGAGCAGGTCGTGCTATCTAGAGACATTTGTGTCCTTATGAAAGCCAAAGTTCACTCCTGATAAGAAAATGAAAGATTTATTGCACAAACAGCTTTATGGATTAATATATACAAACTCGCACACACTGTCTGTGCACCTTTTATGTGTTATTGAAGTTTTTCAGCAGTAATGGATCTGATTCCAGTCCATTAGTTCACATTCAGTTGACTGTTGACTTTGATTAAACTCTTATGTAATGTATTGGTGTGTGTGTGTGTGTGTGTGTGTGTGTGACCTCTGCGGGGTCATGGACTCAACTGAACTGACTCCTCTGGACTTTGTCTTATTATGAATAAATGATCTGATTGTAAAACAATAATAGACACATCATCATCATCAACCGTGTTGGGTCAATTCAGTGTTTAATTTATTCCAGACCCGCCCCTTTAAAAGTAAATCCACTTTACAGTACTGGAACGGTTATGTCCTTTTTATATGAAACGAGAATCTGGATTTATATAATGTTTAACATATTATGGTCTTACATTAAAATCAGGTCAAGACTGTCCACCTGCGTACACTGACTGCAATGCATGACTGTGCTAAAATTGGAGCTTATTTTCTCAATACTGTTGTTTGCCAAAAATATTCAGTTTATTGTTGTATAAATTAAATTATTATTAAAGTCACAATAATCATTAAAAAAAAAATCTTATTCTAATGGATTTGTTTAATTAACTTCGCAATGTTTAATATGGAGGACAAGATCTTTCACTGCTTCATATTATTATTATTATAACATTAAATACAGTTTGATCAAAATACATAAACGGGAAAAGCTGAGGAATATGTTTGCTTAACTGCAACTTTAAACACAACAAGCCTTTTATAAAGTATTTATCTACTGCGTAACTTCAACAATTTGAGCTGTTTTCATTTCTTACATTGTACATTTAATATAAAATGTAAATTTTTACTGTGATATTTTCAGTGTGTCTTGTTGAAAGTTTGTATATGCATTAAATAGAGACTACTCACTGTCTTAAAGAGGTAGTTCACCAAAAAATGAAATTTGCTGTTAATTTACTAAGAATAATTTTATAGAAGATTTTTTTTTTTTTTAGCTGAAACTGTGGTCCTTGGTTACACATAAAATACAAGTCACTCACTACCAGCATATACAGGCAAAACAAAATGAATAACAGTGGCTCCTGGTGTCTCATGAAGTTAAAAAACAAAGGCTTTTTGTGTAACAACCTGAAAATTTTTTGCAACAATATTACCTTTAAAGGTCCCATGAAATTAAAATAAAGTTTTTTTTTAGATGTTAGTATCAGTATTGTTAGTCTTTAGCATATCTATAAGCTAGTGTGCTCCTTAACGCACATTTTCTCATGGTTTTGAAGATATAAACTTGATATAAACATGTAAAGCTTGTAGTTTGTCACTTCTGCCTAAATGGCTCAATGGTTTTATTCATGTCACCTCATACTTCAGTTTTCATCAAATCTTGACCAATCAAATGCTCTCTAGTGTCTGACATGCTCCGCCCTCTTCAAGACGCTTCACAATTGATGCACTTGAGCTCAACCACTCTCGCTGGAAGAGCTGTGATAAAACAAAACACTATTGGCTGTTTTTTAGAAAGGGGAGGAGCTACATTATGTCCCACCCTCTCTTCATGTTTCGGTTGAGATAACGTTAAACATTGAATAAAATTGCACATTTCAAAGCACTTCCCGGGACCTAAATCTGGCCCTGAACATGTTTATGACAATCTGAAGTGCAAACGCTTTGATGCATAATAACGTATGTACAGAAATAAATCTTATTAAGAAATAAATAAATATAGTATTTTTGTTTTACCTGGATGGAACTAGAAACTCACACTCCAGACCACTTTGGACTGTTTGCAGAGACAGAGTTAAGAGTGTTGTAAATAATGTTCAGTTTCTTTCACGGACTGATCGTTTTGCTTCACAAGAGATCCATGTGTCATTAGGAGTCTTGGTTATTAATTTTGTTTTGTCTATGTTTCTTTTTAACTCTCAAAGTGCTGGTAACCATTGACCTGCTTTTTCTGAATCGAGACACGGTTTCATCTTTATTTATTTACTTGTTTATAAGTCACTGACATCTTAACTGGTCTGAGGGCGAGTAAATTAACAGCAGATTTTCATTTTTGGTTGAACTATCCCTTTAAAGGAAATCAAATAAAAGAAATAGGCTCATTTTAAGGCCTAGAAAATAGCAACTTTTCATTTTCCGTCATCTTAGAACACAATGTAACTACAGAAGTCATGCTTTAAATGGGAAAATTGACTAAACTCTGGTCATTTTTGAGTGAGAAGCTAATGGTCTAATGTGATTCAATGATTTATGCAAAGCTAAAAATGCTCTTTCCAGATCCAGAAATCAGCTTGATGGATTCAAAAATGGTGAAGCTCAACTGTTTAAAGGGCCGGGAAGTGCTTTGAAATGTGCATTTTTTATTCAATGTTTGATGTAATTTAAACCGAAACATGAAGAGAGCATGTGACATGGTGTAACCCCTCCCCTTTTTAAAAAACAACCAATAGCGTTTTTCTTTATCACCGCTCTGCCAGTGAGAGTGGTTGAGCTCAAATGCATCAAATGTGAAGCGTCTTAAAGGGGGTGGGGCATGTCAGATACTAGAGAGCATTTGATTGGTCTAGATTTGATGAGAAGCTGAAGTGTAAGGTGATGTGAATAAAACCATTGATCCATTTCGGCAGAAGGGACAAACTACGAGCTTTACATGCTTATATGTGTTTTATATTTTCTAAACGCGAGTTTTGTAGCACACTAGCTTATAGATATTCTAAAAACGAACAATACTGATACTAACATCTATAAAACTTTTATTTTTTAAGTTCATGGGACCTTTAACTGTTGTAGTTAAGTTGTCAAATGAGACTATATTCAAAAATAGTGGAGTGTTCCTTTAAGAAATGATGTGCAGCTGGGATCATGTCTGTTTGTGTTCCTTTAGAAATCACATTAAGGCCTTCAGAACATTTTTCAGGCTCTATTTAATCATGTCAGTAGTTTGTGCTGTGTTTAACATCGTCTTTTCTCTGCCAGGTCTGGGGTTTAATATAGTGGGTGGAGTGGACCAGCAGTACATGATGAATGATAGTGGAATCTATGTGGCAAAAATCAAAGAAAACGGAGCGGCTGCGCTGGATGGACGTCTGCAGGAGGGAGACAAAATTCTTGCGGTAAAGCCACTACATGGTTAACAAATGACTAATGCATAATGCTTGAATATGGTCTATATACTTAACTGTGAATCAATGCTGCCACTTCACTGTACAGCAGTGCAACTATACATGAGCGATTTACTGGAAATCAATGCTGACTGTATTCCTGTGAACGGCCCTATTCAGCTTTAATGCACAGCCTCTGAATAACCATGCAAATTCAGCATTACACACTGCTTTTATGTGATTGTGTTACCCTGAGAGAAATATATGGGGTGCAGAAATGTTCTATAATGTACATTTGGGAGTTGGTAAGAATTCTTTAATGGATTTGCACTCCAGTCTTACATTTCTATAAAAAATCTGTGATATCTACTATATTATATTTAAGCAACTATTATTCCAGCATTCTTACATTATGTATGTAGCTATAGATAGTTGTATGGGTTTAAGTTAGATAATAATATTTGTTTTATTCAGTTGAAAGTCTTGCAAAATTTCCTTTTACTTTTTGAATAAACAGTAATTTAGAGCATTTATTTTTAGTAAATGACAATTGGTCGGAAGAACAAATGTTTTCATATATTGTAATTGAAAATCAGGATTGTTTCCTTCAAAATATTGATTTCTATTACGAACTTCTTAATGTAAACATGTCTGAAAAATGTTGGTTATTATATCTATACAGTGCTCAGCATAATTGAGTACACCCCATTTTGAAAATTAATATTTTTATCCATTTCTCAGTGAATATAGGTCATGTTTTTTGGTGCGTTTGAACAAAACAGATTTATTAAACGGATATATTTATTAAAATAATATTTCACAGAACATCTTTAGAAATATTAAAGATAATACGTTTAAATTCATGCAAGATATTGCAAAAAGTTTTTTTAACAAAAATAAATACATTTTATTATTATTATTATTACATCATTATTATATTTTTCCCCAACATAAATTTGGGCTATGAATTTTTGGACTGTTACCATAAGTTATTTTGTTAGATAAGCTCCAGATTTGGCTTCAGTATTGACTAATCTAATGTATATACACAAATATGATATTGTGAAACATCCTATAGAAAATATTAATTTAAATGGGAGATTTGTGAGGGGTGTACTCAAATATGCTGAGCACTGTATTATCTCTCTCTCTCTCTATATATATATATATATATATATATATTTGCATTTTTGTTTTTCGTTTTATTTACATATTTTTCTAAATGATGTAGTTAATTATTCTCCTTTTAAAAGAAAATATTCAACAAACCAGACATCAATGTATTTTGTGCTCCAGTTTGTTTTTATATGACTACTGATATAAAAATGAATGAAGTGTACATTCTGCCTTTGTGTAGATAAACGGCAGAAAGCTGGACAATCTGTCTCACGGTGCAGCAGTGGAGCTGTTTCGCTCTGCAGGAGAGGACGTGCATCTCCGCATTCAGCAGCGAGTAAGTAAAGCCAGCTGAAGATCCTGCTGTACATCACAACACTGAGAACTGAGAAACGCATCTGCTTCTGTCCACAGCCTGTCCTGCAGAACGGCCCCACCAGCTCTCGTGCCGATGGAGAATCTTCCTCTGCTTTGGGCACATGGACACTGTTTGCTGTAGTCACTCTGGCCGTTGTGACAGCCAGTTTCATCGCTTACAAACGCTTTCATCCCCGAGGGCCACGGGGCCCATTTTAACTCTTCACATTTTACAGACTAAAACTTATCTTTATTTTTTTTTCTTTGTTTTTTCCCGAACTGTTCTGCTGAGGGCCCAAAAACATTAACATGGAGGGAAAAAAATGGAAAGCCAGTTAATGGAGGGAGAATTTTTGTTAATTGATTATTCCATGAAATGACGACACACACACGTAGCTGTAACATGTTTTCACAATTCATTCGGTGATGATCATTGGCGTTTACCCAGAATCCCCAGCATGCCCGACGATGACATTGCACGGTTAAACAAGGGATCTGGACGGATGAGCACTGTGTTTGAATGGGAAGTCTCCGTAAAGTGAACTAGACAGAAGGACTGCAGGCGGGAGATGGAGGCCGAGGTGAAGCAGCAGACAGACCCGCAGAGGAATGATTTTATTCTTCCAGAGCGCTGGAATGAGCCCGAGGTATAACAGATTATACTTGAGGTTTTCTCAGGTACCTGCTTGTGCAAGAGTATGTTTTAAAGCATGCATGATGTGGGTTAATTCTTTTTCTTTTTTTTTATACTTTAATTTCTCACTCATCCATGTTTGAACATGCTTTTCCATGGCTGCGGAAGTAGTGCCGGGGGAGAGGTTTGGTATCTTTATTTGCAATCAGCGCTAGGCCTTGTATTGTATCTTCTATTCCTCCATCAGGGAAAAAACTAGAGGTTGCACTAATTAGAATTCACAGTCAGAATGAAAAATTAGATTTATTCTTGATGTTGTATATGGCTTGTGTTTGTGGAATCGTCTCGTACATTAATGGGTTTTTTTGCACCTCTCTTAGCTCGTGCCTTTGCCACGTTAAGCTGCTGGACTCAGTGCTGCTCTCTGTCTGCTAGTTGAGGACCAGCAGCTCCTGCTGTTTCTAACTGTAATGTCTGCTCTGTACATGACAAATGCATTTTTGTGCTGACAACAGGGTTCTTCTGTAGGTCTGTGTGGATCAATCTAAATGTAAAGTCTTCATTCATGAAATGCTCATTCACGTTTCACTGTTTAAATAATGTTGGATTCACATGCATCGTGCATTGAATAAATCATTTGTTTGAAAAAACATTTAGGTT
This sequence comes from Danio jaintianensis, assembly GCA_903798115.1. Taxonomy (NCBI): domain Eukaryota; kingdom Metazoa; phylum Chordata; class Actinopteri; order Cypriniformes; family Danionidae; genus Danio; species Danio jaintianensis. Next base: position 11,595,301 of record CAIGQV010003909.1, read on the forward strand.
TGCAATGCTTTTCAGTGTTTGAAATTTGCGTACAATGATGATTCAAATGGTCTCTTGCAAAAATCAACCATGATTTTTCCACAAATAAAAAACAAATCTTTAACAAACTAAACATAGTTTTAGAAGTAAACAAATGGTAATCAAAATCCCTGCTGAAAAAAACTGCTTAAACCAGCCTAGGCTGGTTGGCTGGTTTTAGCTGCTCGACCAGCTTGATTTAAGAGGGGTTTTGGCCATTTCCAGGCTTCCTGGTTTGAGCTGGACATAGCTCGTTTTGGCTGGTCATCTCCCAGCCTGACTAGCTAAGACCAGGCTGAAAATGGCCAAAACTCCTCTAAAACCAGGTTGGTTGACCAGCTAACCAGCCTAGGCTGGTTTAAGCTGTTTTTTTTCAGCAGGGATGCCAAATATGTATTACATTAATAAAGTCATGGTTATTAAGGAGTAAAAACCTTGCAAATGTGTTGACACTTTATATACACAAATGCTTAAACTTAAAATGTTTTTAACATTATTGTTTTCCAGTTAGCATAGATTAGAAAGTGGTATAAAAATTATGTTGTGATATGTTTTATTAAACTAAACCATATGGTGTTGTTTTTTTTCCCAATGCTGTTTCTGGTGGTTAATTTTGAGGCCTGTTGAGTTGATGTGCTGGCACAGATAAGGGACAATGGTGTGGTGAGTTCAGTAATATTTTACCATAGTTCCTCAGTAAAACATTACTAATAATTTCTGACGTGTCAATGGGATTGACATTTAATGACCTGAAAATAAAATATATATACTTCTGCAGTATTTTTAATCAGCTGTTTAGGTCCTGAACTAGTGTCACTTTCATACATACATTTTTGCCAAGCTGATTGAAATATTTATTCATTCATAGTTCACTCGTGCAGTGTCTCACATGAAAATGGGATATTTTATTAGACTATATTTATTAGACTAAATGAGTTTGGATATGTTTAAGGGGGCACACGGACTTCTAATTTTCAGACAGTCAGCTCAACGGCTTCCGGAGAACTGTCTTTCCATTACAAAATGCAATAATGCAAATGCAAAATAATGCAATAATGCAAAAATAAATCGTCCATGGTTTGGAATAATATTGATATGAATATAATTAAGAAAGTGATTGAGAACATTGTAGAACCATTAACCTATTTGTAATAGATTTTTCCAATCTGGTAAATTTCCAAATAAAATGAAGATTGCAAAGATAATTCCACTTCATAAATCAGGAGATAAACACTATTTTACAAATTATAGGCCAGTTTCTACTATCTCAGTTTTCAAAAATTTTGGAAAAACTCTTTGTTGAGAGGTTTAATAACTTCATAGAAACGCATAACCTTTTAGCTGATGAGCATTATGGTTTCAGGAAAAATAGATCAACATCTCTGGCATTAACAGAAATCATTGAGATTATAGATTTAAAGAAGGCATTTGATACAATAAATCATAATATATTGGTAAATAAATTAGAAAGGTATGGTATTAGAGGAGTAGCCTTGGATTGGATAAGCAGTTATTTAAAAAATAGGCAACAGTTCGTGGAAATTGGCAACCAAAAATCTTCATATCTAAATGTAAATTGTGGCATACCACAAGGATCAGTTTTAGGTCCAGTATTGTTTATAATTTACGTTAATGATATGTGTAAGATATCAGAGTTGTTTAAGTTTATTTTATTTGCAGATGATACAAGTATCTTTTGTTCTAGGGAAAATTTACCTAAACTTATTGAGTTGATTAAAACAGAAATTAATAAATTGAAATTGTGGTTTGACGTAAACAAATTGTCATTAAAATTTTTTAAATATAAATAATAAGTAAAACAAAGTTTATGTTATTTGGGAAAATAAAATGCTATTTAAAAATTGATAATGAAGTACTAGAAAGAGTATATGTAATTAAGTTTCTTGGTGTTGTATTGGATCATAAAATTAGTTGGAAACCACAAATAAATAATGTGATATCAAAATTAGTAAAAACTGTAGCAATAGTGTATAAAGCAAGATTTATCCTGGACAATAAATCAATGTATGTATTATATAACACTTATGTTGCCATATATGAGTTATTGTGTTGAAATTTGGGGGAATACATATAAATCTGACTTACGATCCTTATGTATAATGCAGAAAAAAGTAATTAGATTGATAGAAAATGTGGGGTATTTGGAGCATACAAATCCTTTATTTTTTTAATTGAAGATACTTAAGTTCAATGATTTGGTTAAATTTAAAACGGCACAATTTATGTTTAAAGCTAGGAATAAATTACTACCGAAATGCATACAAAAGTTTTTTGAAGAAAGACAAGGGGGATATAATCTGAGAGAACAAAATTTTAGGAGGTTGAAAACAAGGATAACTTTAAAAAATTTGTGTATGTCTCTATGTGGTGTGAAATTATGGAACAGTCTAGAACAGATTCTGATATATTATTAAAGGAATATAATGATGAATGAAAGTGATTGAAAAAGAATGAAATGAGAAAGGTATGATGAAATTTTAATTAATGGCTGTTTGCAATACTATGTATTTTTTGGGTCTATGTTATAAAATGTAAATGTACAAATGGAATCAAACATATAATATGTCAAAGATGCCTCATTTATGTCTCATGTAAAGCTCATATGTCTCATTTAAAAAGAAGAGATAAGTAAAAGAAGAAATAAGTTGAAGTAATAGACGAATGATGTGTGTAGTAATGGGGTGGGGAAAATAATAAGCTTGTGCTTCATCCCACTCCATTTCGACCATGTTGAAATGTATTTTTGTTTAAAGAATTGTTTTATGTATGATTTTTCCGTTCGAAATGAAAAAATCTAATCAAATCAAAATTGCCACGTTAAATCTGTTTTCTTTAAAAATAAGTGATCTTCACTGCCTGATAGATATATGATATAAAGTGGGCCTCAGATGTGAAGCACTGGGTTAAATTCCATTTTTCCCTGCCATCTCTTTAAAATATGAAAATTTATTTTACCCCAGTATTTTCAATAGAGTTTTTGCGCTAGCCGACTGCCACTGATGGCGTTTGGAGTTTACACGGTCTATCATCTCGTTTTATGCTTGAACAACTAAATGCATACAAATACATTACGATGTCAATGCTGTAAAAGGAACCTTATAAAATTTCAAATAGTCACACCGGAAGTGTACCGTTGGCTGAAAAACACTAACGTTAGATGTGCATATAGCCCATTTGAAACTACAAATAGAAACAACTTCTGATTTCTTTGTCGAGGATGAAAGCTACTTATTCTGAAGGTAAAGACGTTTATATTAACAGTATTTTAAATGTGTATGAAATTATTTGATGTTTTTTATGCTGTTTGATAAGAACAAATTAAGAGCAAAACAAATTATTACAAACCTGAGAAAGCTGAATAACTGTGTTCACCTTCACTGCCCCCTTCAGGTTTCACAGGCAGTGTTTTTTTCAAGTAAACACTATCACCGGACACTTGGTACACCTTGTTAGTTGCTGCAGATTGTACATTTGCAGTACATCCGTAATGTGATTCTAATATTTCACCACACTCCCAGTGTGCTCTGTTGGAGTGAGACTGTCACTGTGGAGGTAATCTGATGCTGTTAAGGTTGTTTACTCCAAATTCTGACTACCATCTTAATGTCTTTCTATCGTCCAATTTTGGTGAGTGTATGTAGCCTCCGTTTGCTGTTAGATGTTTCATTAGTGTAGTCTTCTACTGTTGCTGTAATTTTGCTTCAAGGTCTGATGTGTTCTGTCTACAACTCTTCGCTTGTTTCGAGTTGCTGTTGGCTGTCTATCAGCTAAAACATTCACAGCAAGCTTTTTTTTGTGTTTAAAATATGATTAATAGACGTCCAAACATAGACGTCTTGGCTAAAGGCTAAATTTGGGCAGTCGGAGAAAATCAAATAGACGTCTTACAATAGTCCAGACATAGGCTATAATAAATTGTCATCAAATATACAGTAATGATTGAAGATACATTTAAAGTCGTTCTGACTAGTCTATTTTTAAAATATTATTAGAAATCGATTTTCACAGACAGCCCAAATTTAGCCTTGTTTTAGTCAAGATGTCTGTTTGGATGTCTATTAGATGTCATTGCTTGGTGGGTTGTGGCTATTGTCCTCTGACATCAGGCATCAAGAAGGCATATTTACTGACAGAACCTATGCTCAATTGATTTCTACCTAATTTAAGACCATTCTCTGTAAGATGTTTGTGCATGAATATATATATATATATATATATATATATATATATATATATATATATATTTATTTTCAGACCAGTCTGTGTGGTACCAAACAAACATGCCATGTTCAAAATAATGTTAATCACCTTTCTATTCCATTCTGATGCTCTTTTGATTCTCAGCAGATCATCTTGACCAGGTTTACATGCCTGAATTAATTTAGTTGATGCAATGCAATTGGTTGATTACCTTAAAGGGACAGTCTGGCATCATTTACTCACCTTCACTTGTTCCAAACATGTTTGAGTTTCTTTCTTCAGATATCTTTGTGGTGGGGAAGGCGTGATCGAACAAGAAGAAGACAGGGTCGGCGATATCAGGTAAGCACAAATGTTTTATTTTCTCTTTCTTTTCCTCTCTCCTGGCACTTGTGCGTGAGTCTCAGGCTCTCTTCCCCCCCTTGGCTGCTCTTTCTCCTCTTATGAGGGTGTCTCTCCGGCCCAATTACTAGAAAATACAGGTGTTACTGATCATTTACGATTGGACCACTGACCAGCCGCCGGTGTCTCCGCTTGCTCTCCCCCCTTTTTGGGTGTTCGATCACGCCTTCCCCACCACAATCTTCTTTTGTGTTCAACAGAAGAAACAAACTCATAAAGGTTTGGAACCACTTGAGGGTGAGTAAACAGTCAGTAAATTTCCATTTTTGTGTGAATTATCCCTTTAAATGAACATTGACACAATGTCAGAATATTTGAATCCATCATTCTGGTACCATTGAACATTATGGTTCTCTCTTATCTGCAGATTTTGTATCGAATAGCAAACCAACAAACTGCCACTGTCTGTTCAGAGGAGTTCTTTGCATCTGGATCCCACTGAGATGATTGGATAGCATGCTGTCTGTATGAGTGGATGCACTGCTTCTGTCTCTCTGTCTGAATGGACAGACTGCTGTCTCTCTATCTGTCTCTCTTTTTGGAAGCAGATGCCTTTGACAAACGAGTACTGGTATGTGCATGTTTGTGTGTGTCGGTGTGTGTATCAGTTCTCCTCATCAGAAATCAATACACTCAAAGGCAGCAGGGGCTGAATGCACTTAAAGTAGGAGAGAGAAACAACGGAGAATGATAATGCAGTACTGTACGTCCTCTGGAGTCTTATTACTTTTCACACTATATATGCTACTGCTAGGCGATATCATTAAAAAGCATGGAGTTAGCTTCCACTGTTATGCTGATGATACACAACTTTATATCTCCTCTCAACCTGATAATTTGTATGAATTTACGAAATTAACAGATTGTATAGCTGATATAAAAAAATTGGACAACTAATAACTTTTTATTACTAAATTCAGATAAAACTGAGGTCTTGCTTATTGGATCCAAAAACCTCACAGGCAAAAACCTAGAACACTGACTAACCCTTGATGGATTCTTAGTTCAGTCCTCATCTTCAGTCAAAAATTTGGGGGTGATTTTTGATAGCAACCTGTCGTTTGAAGGCCAGATTTCAAGCATCTGTAAAACTGCATTTTTTTCATCTTAAAAATGTTGCCAAACTTCGACATATGCTATCAGTGTCTGATGCGGAAAAGCTTATTCATGCTTTCATGACCTCTCGGTTAGACTATTGTAATGCGTTACTAGGTGGTTACCCTATTGGTCTAATTAACAAACTTCAGCTAGTTTAAAATGCAGCTGCTAGAGTGCTTTCTAGAACAAAGAAATGTGATTATTACGCCAGTTCTTTCATCATTGCATTGGCTCCCTATTAAATATCGTATAAATTTTAGAAATTTATTGACTACCTACAAAGCCCTGAACGGCTTAGCTCCCCAGTATTTGAGGGAGCTCCTGGTGTATTATAGCCCCTCACGTCCACTACGCTCAATTAATTCTGGACGATTGATTATTCCCAGAATATCAAAATCAACTGTAGGCGGTAAATCTTTCTCATATCTGGCACCTAAACTCTGGAACAGCCTTCCTAGCACAGTTCGGGAAGCAGACACACTCTGTCAATTAAAAACTAGATTAAAGACACATCTCTTTGCCTTAGCATACACATAAAACACAAATGCTTTTCAAATATAAATCCTCTAAAGGATTGTTAGTCTGCATTATTTAGGGCAACCGGAGCCGGGAACACTTCCCAAAACACATTAGAATTTGAACGGCATCTGCGCTTATGTTAGTCTTTTTTTTTATTCCCGAGGTTTCCATAATCCTGGACCAGGCCGTATTCTGAGCAGCTGCTGTATTGATCACGGAGGAGTGGAGAGCATGAGACTGATTCCTGTAAGACCCCAGTGACAGACGAGTCTTCGCATTGATCCTGAAGGGCCAGCCTGTACACCAGCCGGTGACCTCTCCCACCTGCAGCTTCTCCACGATAGACGTCCAACGTTCTCCACCCTCCGGCGCCTAGACTGCAGCTCTGCACAAGACGTTTGGCCATAGGAGAAATGGTCGTGCCCAACTGAGCCTGGTTTCTCTCGAGGTTTTTTTCCTTCACTTTCGCCAATTGCTGAAGTTTGTTCCTCGCCGCTGTCGCCACTGGCTTGCATGGTTCGGGACTTGTGGAGCTGCGCATCGATGGATTTACTCTTCAGTGTTTGGACTCTCAGCAGTGAAAATTAAACCACACTGAACTAAACTGAACTTAAACTCTGAAAACTGGACTGACTCTGTTTCAATTCACCTTTATTTCTATAGCGCTTTTACAATGTAGATTGTGTCAAAGCAGCTTAAAATAGAAGATTATAGTGAATTGAATTGAATTGAATTGAATTATATTACATTACACAATGTCGCTGAAGCAGAAAGAGTGGAAAACGATTTGGGTTATTTAATTTAATTTTTAATGCATTTAGCATATTCAATAATCAGCGTCTGCTAAATGATAGTTACCCAGAAAGACAATTCTCCATTCTGTAATGCTGTTTTAATATTAAAATGACAGCAGCATTGATAAAATATGTTTATAACACTCTTTGATGTGTTTATATTCTAGGTGTCTGCAGACAATTTGTCAGAAAAGAGATGATTTAAAAGGAAACACAATCTTTAGAATTTATGAGACACGATCACTCAAACACTATAACCTTAGACGACAGCCTTGAAGCCTTAATGCATAAAAACGTATATATATTACAGTGAACCAACGTATAATCTAAAAATAAGCTGGGTTGTTTTAGAGATTAGGTCAAATATGGATTGTTGGGTTAAAAAATTTATTTTAAATTCAACTGAAAAAAATGTTGGATTCGTCCCTGTTTGACCCAACGCTGGGTTAAAACAACCGATCATTTTTATAGTGTACAAGATTTAGCATTTATACATTGTTTCCCTTTAGAATTACTTTTATTTTGAGTTCTGGGAATGCAAACAAATGCAAAAAAAAAAAAGCAAAGATATATTTGCATTGCCTTTTATATTCTATATTTATTTTCAGCAAATTCCAGCACTTTCTTTTAAAAACAATTTTGCAGTAATATGACATGTATTATATTTAACAATATACTTATTTTTACTTATAGCTAACAATTTTACATAATTTTTCTTTCATTTCCCCCTTCAGTCCAGTTAAGTTAGTCTTTTTCTTGGGCAAACATACCATCAAATTCATCAGAATGGTTTAATATTAACATTAAACATAATGAAGGAAGATGCGTATTCATTCATGAATAAAAAATGATTTGTGAGACTTGTAAATAATTACAGATATGCATGAAATGTATCAAGGTTACAATTACAAGCTCAAGTCAAAAAGTTCATCTCTCGATCCGGCAGAATCATGTTTTTTAGTTCGGAATAGCGCATCGCATCGCCCCCGCCCCGCTGTACGGCGCGGACGGATGGAGGGGGAGGCTGAGCGCGCGGCCGCTGCGTTCAGATCATCATCATCATGATGTAATAAGCGCACGCTCCGCTGATTCTAGTGCACACTCGAGTCCTCACGCTCGCGACCCGGCTATAGTGATGTCATCATCAATACCGTGAATTTATCGTTCTTGGGAATTTTCACCCAGCCTCCGTGCAGCTCCGCGCGGCCTCCATGAGGACAAACCCCGGGACTGCGGCGCTGATGGCTGTGGCGGTCGGGACTGCATCAAGCATCACAACCGCGACCCCTGCGCTCAGACAACCGGCAAAACCGAAACACCCGCGAGCGCGCTTCTGTACAGCAACATTCAATATGGATTATCCATCATCTTAACGTGAATTTATACCCCTGGTGTGGTTGACAGCCAGTCGTCGTGATCATCTGTGCCCTTTCAGGACTTTAGTTTAGTGTGTATCCTTGATAACCGGTGTTAAACCGGTCTTATTCGGTGCCTGTGCGCTCTTCCCCTCGCGCTCCCGGAGGCCACAAGTGCCTGTTTTCTCCCGCTGGATTCACCGTGGATAGAAACTGATGCCCTGTTGCCTTTCCCCGCCAGTGTCTACCTCTGCAGCCGCTGTTTCTCCTTCGGTAACGCGACTAGGCCCGCGAACCCCGCTCAACATCCCACAGAATGACTCTTTGATGGATAAAATGACAAGAGTGGATCATTTAAATTGCGTTTCGGCCTTTCGAATGTTGCTGTAGCGACTTTGCTGAGTGTTTTAACCTCTTTTGGGGAGGGATCTGACACCCGGGTGCGCGAGGTGGGCAGCTGTCTGGAGAGCAATAAACTCCCGTTATTTTTGAGGCTTTGCGCGCGCTTCTCTCAGGATGGCAAATGAACCCGTTATCCTTAATGTGTATGACATGGTAAGTGCATTAATAATTTCATCCATTTCACTATTATCATCAACTTCCCTCTTTTTTTGTGCATGCAAATATGCAATGCAAACATAATGTTTTAGCACACATTTTTACTCGTGAAATGTATTGTTATGGAAAATGTTGTGGATAATTTTGTGTTGTTAACACAAAGGTTCATTTTAGACAAACCTATTTTGAAGCATTGACAGCAGTATTGATAAGGTAGTCGAGATGAGACGAGAGCGTGTGATTCTTCTCCAGTACAGGAGGAGGCGCTGCCACTCCAAAACACTTCACTGAGACAGAACACTTCAGATCACAGATATATAATATGAGATGAAAATACACTTACTAGCAACTTTATAGCTAGTACCAGGTTTAACAGATTCTTTTGCCTCGAGAAAAAACTCAATTCTTTGTGGCATTGTTGTATACAAGACACTGTGAATAATCATCAGAGATTTTGGTATATATGGACCCACCAAAGGTGATCTGTGGAGGCCATTTGAGTCTAGTGAACTCACTGTTATGTTAAATAAAACAGTTTGAGATTGTTTGAGCATATGGTGCGTTATCCAGCCATATTAAGATGGGTTTAGTGTGGTCATAAAGGGATGGACATGGTCAGCAACAATACTACAGCATTTAAACAATTCACCCAATAGTTCACCCAAAAAAGAAAATGATGTTATTAATTCCTCACCCTCATGTCAAATAAATTCTCTGAGTTCTTTGTTCATCTTAGGAACACAAATTAAGATATTTTAGATGAAATATGAGCGCTTTCTGATCCTTCATAGACAGAAACGGTTCAGAGGTGTTCAAAGTTCTGAAAAAAAAAATCAGATGAAGCTCCAATAACAAAAATACTGCAAAAACAACTTTCTTTTCCTGTTTGTTCTGCATCAGATCATGGTGTGCGTTTACTACTGGCAATATGATGCTTGCGTGTTGCCTCTGACTCTAATAGCAATATATCATTCTGCCTTTAGTAAACGCACACAGTGACCTGGTTTGGGAGAGAACATATAGGTGAACAAAGTTGTATATACTTTTTTATGCCATACAAAATTATTCATGGAGCTTCATATAATTACAGTTGAATCACAGAATTCACATGGCATGTTTTGATTATGTTTTTGGTTCCTTTTCTGTAATTTAAACATCTTGGGACCATTGCTGTCTATGAAGGCTCAGAGAGCTCTCAGATTTCATCTAAAAAATCTAAATTTGTGTTTGGAAGATGAACTTCTCAGGGATTTGGAACAACATAAGGGTGAGTAATTAATAAAATAATTTTCATTTTATAAGTGAATTAATCCTTTAAATGGCCCAAAGTGTGCCAAAAAACTTTTCCCCACATCATTAGCAGTACCAGTAACTTGAATCATTGATACAAGGCTGAAGGGATCCATGCTTTCATGCTTTTTACACCAAATTCTGACTCTACCATCAAAATGGTGCTGCAGAAATCTAGACTCTCTGACAAAGCAACCTTTTTACAATCATTGGAAAATATTGAAAATTTTGTAGATAACCAGTCCAGCCATTTTGCTCCGGCCTCTGGCATCAACAAGGCATTTTCACCCACAGAATTACCAGCTACTGTGTATTTTCTCCTTTATGGACCATTCTTTGTATACCCTGGAGACGCTTGTGTATGAAATCTCAGTAGATCATTAATTTCTGAAATCTCTGTCCAGCCCATCTGACACCATAGCATACTGTAAGTCACTTAAATAATCTTTCTTTCATGTCGACATGCCTAAATGCTTTGAGCTGCTGCAATGTGATTGGCTGATGATATATTTGTGGTAATATGCAATCAGAAAGCTTTTCCTAATAAAGTGGCTGGTGAGTGTATGCATATAAATATATGGTAATCAAATATATTGTTGATCGTGATGAGCCCCATTGCTTTTTTAGGATGTAACTTTTGTCATAAGTGTACTGACAAAATGTCTGTAATTGACTCATGGCTTTATGTTGATTATATTTTATATTTACATTATATCATATGCTTAGACTCAACTTGACTACATTAACTATTATAAATTTGTGCATTCAGTTGGTATACATACACAATCACACAAGAAGATGGTGGGAATAGACTAGTCTCTTTTTTGTGTACATTAAATTATGTTCTGCATGCTCTATTATTCATGAAGGGCAGCTGGTGCACCTTTTTGGCCTTACAGAAACACATTTCTTTCAATATTCACCCTCCCCCTCCACTTTAAAGCGTATGTTGTATAATGTGTGTCTAGCAGGGTTGTGCGCCATTCATTGATTAGAGTGCCTTATATATAGCTGTCCGGAAGCAGAATGTATAGGTGATTATGATGTCTTTTCCTCCCTTAGTACTGGATTAATGAATACACCTCCACTCTGGGTATTGGAGTCTTCCACTCAGGAATAGAGATCTACGGCAGAGGTACAGTGACCTATTAACCTATTGAGTTATATTATTATTATTTTATTATTGACTTCTACTGGAGCTTAATTTCTCATAAATGTTACATACATTGTAACAAAAGCTTAGTATGCATGGCTGTTGGAAGACAGTTTGTTTTCATCACTGATATATTTAGAAATAAAAAATACTATGATGGAAACAAAAGTGTGAAAATAATTTACAACTAATCAGTGTAGGCTACTAATATAATGTCTGTAAATGGCTATATATATATATATATATATATATATATATATATATATAAACAAGATTTCTACAAGTGGGAACTTTAGTGTTTATTCATTTACTTTTAAATATGTTTATATCTAAAGCAACTGACATTGCATTTAGTTTTATCAGTTATGTGGATGTGAGTTTTTTCATTAGCATTTAAGTGTTCGTTTAAGTGACGGCATTTTCAACTAAAGCATTTAAAAATGCTTTTTGGCCATTCACTTATGTGTGTTTTTTTTTCCGAGGGCCTGGAAATGCAAACCTTTGATAACAGGCTTCAAAGTGCAAGTTTTTGAAAACCGTTTCCATGTAAGCTACAAAAAATGGGATTTTGATAAATCTGTGATGTCATGCACTATAGGCATGTGCCAAGTACTTGACAAATAAAATAGTAATTGGAGAATAAGTAGAAGAACGCGTGTGTTTTTTAGAATACGTAATACAGGTGTTTTGGTTGTTTTGTGAATATATTTACAGCGGGGAAAATAAGTCTTGAACTCGCCACCATTTTTCTCAGAAAACATATTTCTAAAGGTGCTGTTGACTAGAAATTCTGATGGTTTTGACACGCATGATGTTGTAACAACCAAAAAAATCCATATATGCAAAGAAAACAAATCTAATTAGTTTACAAATTAAGTTATGTGTAATAAAATGAAATGACGCAGGGAAAATTATTGAACACATGAAGAAAGGGAGGTGTAGAAAGGCAGTGAAAGCCCAGACAGCAGCTGAAATCTCTCAGTAGTAATTCAGCAACCCTCTGCCCTTCCTCAGTGTAAATTAATTTCAGTCCAACATCTACATTAGCAGGATGATGAAGATGAAACCAGGGTGGACATTTCAGCAAGACAATGATCCAAAACACAGCCAAGGAAACTCTCAAATGCTTTCAGAGAAAGAAAATCAAGCTGTAGAATGGTTCAGCCAATCACCTGACTTGAATCCAATATAAAATACAAAATAAAGATCAGATTTGATAGATGAGACCCACAGAACCATCAAGATTTTTACACTCAGCAATTCATGTGACTTCATTCTCCATATGAGAGGTGTCTTTAAGCTGCCATCACCAAAAAAGCCTTTAATATAAAGTATTAAATATGTTTCAGTAGTTCTCCTTGTGTCATTCCATTGTTAATACACATAACTCATTATTTCAGATTTTTTTGTTTTGTTTTGTTTTATTTTTATGTTTGTATTGTTTGGGTTTTTACCAAAATCTGGTTCAATTCCATGTCAACAGCTCCTTTCCCCGCTGTAACAAGGATTTCACTACACATTTTTTTTAAAAACAAGGGAAAAGCTTTTTCTGTATTTATTCTATTGTTGTCATGTAAAGATACAATTTTCTAAATATGTTTTGTACCCTGTGTAAGCTTTTCAAATGACTTAGCTTCAACTATAAGCAGCAGTTACAGTAAGTACGTCTGTTAAGACACTACAGAAGTAAATACACGCTGAAGACTCTGATCTGAGTCATAAAGTGACAGAGAACATGTTGTCTTCTTTTCACTACCTCTTTATTTTTACTCTTTACACACACACACAAACGCAGACAGAGCTCAGAAGCACTGATTCAGAGCAGACATACTTTGAGAAACTATTCATGATTGATTGGAATTTTTAGGTTCACACTAATAGACTGCAGCAGGGATTTTCATTGTAGGCCAAAATGAGTTAGCATTTTAGCACTTTCGGTTCAATTTCCAATTTGGAGTCAGTGGGCTTTTTGTGTATTTGTTTTTTCATAGGTTTTCGGGTTAAATGACAGAAATAAGCTCTTATGGAAAATGCAAGCTAAATACAGCTGTAAGAAAATATGCATTAATAATGTAATGTTTTTACAGGTTTTAATTGTAATGTAAAGGCCATTGCTAACAAGTAGCTAAAAGAGACTTGCTACACAATATTGGGGAAAAATGACATTGCAATAATTAGTTTTTCTGCTATATATTGGTATGAAAGAAATTTCTCACCAGATGACTTGGCTCTATGTGAAAAAAAATGTAATTATTTTAGAATTATTGATGAATTTTTTTGAGAATTAATGTTTGTCGTATTGTTTGCTTCAGAGTTTGCGTATGGTGGCCATCCATATCCCTTCAGTGGCATTTTTGAGATCAACCCTGGAAATGCCTCAGAACTGGGGGAAACGTTCAAATTCAAGTGAGTTTCACACACACACATTCTTGTTTTGATGATGAATCTCCATTGGATTCATGTTTTTTATACTCTAAATACTGCTTAATGGCCTGACCTTAACCCTACCACCAAACCCAGCCCTCAAAGGAAAACTATGGCAAATTTTGCATGTAAAAAGACCCCGTTAAGAATGTTTTTTAAGAATGAACAGTCGTAAATTATGAGGACACCTGGCATGTCCTCATAAACCACCTCCACATTGTAATAGCTAGGTCATACACATGTCATTATACATGTTTGTTTCCACGCAAGCCACCAAAATCACACACACAAACAAACACACACACATAAGAATAATCTCACAGGTCATGTTTCTTCCCCAGAGAGGCTATAGCTCTGGGCACAACAGACTTTGCAGAGGAGGACATTGATAAAATAATGGAGGAGCTTGGAAAGGAGTTCAAGGGGAACGCCTACCACCTGATGCACAAAAACTGCAACCATTTTTCTTCCTCGCTCTCTGAGGTCAGTTTACTCCCCTTCTCCATTTTCTGTCACTTTTTTTTATAGATGATCAAACTAGGTCATTTTCAAGCTCGCAGATTGATGACATTTGACATTCTCACATAATAACATTCCCTCTCTCTCTTTCTCTCTCGCTCTCTCTGTAGTTGCTGTGTGGAAGAGAAATACCGCGCTGGGTGAATCGATTGGCATATTTCAGTTCCTGTATTCCATTTCTGCAGAGCTGTTTGCCTAAAGAGTGGCTCACGCCCGCTGCGCTCCAGAGCCACATCAGCATGGGCCTGCGGAAGGAGAACACACACTCACACACACATGAATCCAGCGACGAGGAGCCATCGTCTGCTGCTGAGGCGGCGTCTGGAACATCACACAGCTGCAGACACACCCGTGTGTGATCTTACACACACATATATATACATACACACAGTATTAAACTAATCTGAACACACACACACTCTCCAACCTCTGATCCTGCTGCTACAGCGCCTCCTGCTGGACTGGATGAACACCAGACCTCATGGCCTCGCTGAAAGAGGAAATCAAAGTCAGGTTTTTAAGTAGAGCCTACAAGGATTTGAAAACCTTGCAGTGGTACTCTTAACGTTTTAGAATTTTGATTTTTACTAAACAATTTAGGAGTAAAATAAAACATAATAAAACAGTGTTTGCCAGTTAGTGTTATAATAAGTGCACAGGACATTATGAATGATGGACTGCCCTCTGCTGGGTGTGTTACAGCACTACCGGGCCCTTCCTCAAGAACATGTTCATTTCTGTCTTTTATTAGATCTCCAGATTTAGCCGAGTTTGCTGTGTATTAAATTTGTTTCTATGGATGAGGATTGCAGAGGAACTTGCATTCCTAACTTTAGTTTTTTCCCTCCTCAGTGACTTTAGTAATATAAATCTGCTTTAATTTAAATATACGATGTCAATCTAATGCCATCTTGGTTTACGTTCATTTTATGAATTCTCTTTTGCTATTTTTTATATTTTAGTGCAAGGTTTTTGATGAATTTACTTTGAAAAGGGCCGACAACACCACTGAAAGCAGCTGGAAATTGCAGCCTTATAACTGTAAGCCATTGATATGCTGGACTCAGCTGAAACAAAAGAGCCCTGTTGTTCTGTCGTTGAGGACACAAAGGGGGCATTTGTAAGGCTGATGTTGAGGGGGTGGGTGGGTAAGTGTGGGTGTGGTCTGCACATCAGTTCTGGTATCAGTACTGTCTTACTGTGTTGTGATGGAATGCAACAGCTGAGTGATTAAAAGAGAGGTAATGTGTGTTGCAGAGGTGTTAATGGTCACTCTTGGCTTTTGGTATTGTGCTATCTGCCTTTTAAACGTACAGGCTGAAAAAATAGTCCAGTAATTACACATCGCTACATTTGCACAGACATATTCCCCAATTTTATGTCTGGAAGAGTCAACGTAAATTGCCAAAAACCAAAGCCAGTCTGAAGAGTTCAAAGAAAAAAAAAAGCTTCAGATTATGATTCCATCCAAGTTGGAGGATATCAAACAAACCCTGGTTTAATGACACACGTTTCTGTGTGTGTGTTTAGTACTGGTAGTACATATACTCCTTAATGTATGATGCCCAGATTTTCTCTGTAACAAAGTTGGCAAGTGTATGATGCCTAGTGTTTTAAAATCTGTTTAGATTTTAAAAGTAGTGAATTGTTTTCAACTGAAGGCCACAACTAAAGGTCTTTTCAGGCTTCAGACCTTAGTTAAGGTGGACACAATATCTAATTTTCCACGAATGAGAACTGTAACAGTTGTACAGTTTGTTCAATGGGTCGGTAATATGGCAATTTTAAAACTTTTACCACAAATTGTGGAAGAAAATTTTGTCAGCTAAAAAAGGTCAACAGCATATTACAATCTTTATTCGTGAAATATTAAAAATGTTGTACCCTGACTATGGTACATATAAGAGTAAATGATACGTCTTTCAGTATTATTTTGATGCTTCTGTGCCATTTTGCTTCTTTATTTGCAAATCTTCTAGAAGCCCATATTCCCCTCTGTCTCTCAGGATGGCATGGCATTGTAGGTGGCAACACGGGTGTCAAATCTGTGGGATGTTTTTGGAGACTTATTTATAAAATTGAATTTTATATTTGGAGTATGATTCTATTTACTGTTGTTTTTTCAAAGATCAAGAAGAGTAGAGCCTGATTCTTATAATGTTATTTTTGTTTTATTTAGTCCACAACTGTGATCTTTTACTAGTTCAGCGAAGACCCATTTTGTAGGCTTTCCCCACTGATGCCATTTCTAGCCTCGATCAGTACTTCTTGTTTTGATGTGATGGATGATTTCAGATATTTACAGATGAATAGAGAATAAAGAAATTAAAAGTGTTTTTCTCCAGAATTTCATTGCTGTCACTGGGTGGAGAGGGGGTCATTTCTGTATTTTTTTGTTTTATATTGATTAAATTAATTCACACCTAATCCCAAGAGTCATTGTTCTCATGTGACTCTTCATATGCTCGGCTCATGTGATGTCTGTCTGCAGTTTCCCGATAACTTCTAGACTAGATCAATCCACCATAAACCGACTTCAAATGCTAAAGTATAAAATCTAGGCTAACGTTAGCTATTGAATATAAACGAAGGGCTGTGTTGTGACCGAACCATAAATAGTGTATGTATGTAAAATCGAAACCATAAATTACCATTTTCGATGGGTTTACTTGCGCATGCACGAGCCTCGCCTTTACCCTCCCCCCGCGCGTGAACACGCATATAAATACTTCTGCGCGCGGCCGCGTTCTCCAGTATCGAGGCCAACGCCATTTTGTTCGGTATCCAGAGGTGAGAGGACGTAGCTGATTTCCTTAGTAAATATTTTTTTTTGATATATTGTTAGTCTTTTGTTTAATTTTAGATTCATTGTTGCAAATGTGCTTCGTTTTAACGTTTTTGGTCTGTTTTTATGGTTTAACATCGTGTAAATGTTTCTGCGCATGTGGACTAGGCCTCGGCCGCGAGGCTGATGCGTGTTTGTCACGTTAGTTGCGGATTATTTTCAGAAAGTTATTAAACTTTTTTTGTAGAATTGATGACATGCAGTGTCAATGTGTGTTTGTAGTAACGTACCGCAGTAGTGTGCGTTGTATTTGAACAATTTCAAATTCGGAAGTTCTGCAGAGAAACGTGTCGTTAAATAAGCGGTAAATCAAACGTTTTAGTAAAACCATTGTTGTTCACGCAACGTTAGTTGAAGGACCTAGTGTGGCAGAAAAACTTTTTGTTCTAGATTCACGTATAGTTTGTCGTGATTTTTATTAATGATTTTACATGGACTGACTGGACTCTTACAAATGATTCTCCAGCGGCTAACGTTATGCCGTTAATGACCAACAGGGCGGCGCGTAAACTTTTTTTTCCTCTATACAGTTCATTGTTGTCAAACTGTTGATTTAACAGGCCTTTCTCTCTAAACCCAGATATTTAAAAATCTTTCATCACCATGAGTGGATGTCGTGTGTTCATTGGCCGTCTGAGCCCTCATGCTCGTGAAAGGGACGTGGAGAAGTTCTTTAAAGGCTACGGACGTATCCGAGAGATCAACCTGAAAAACGGGTTTGGCTTTGTGGTGAGTATTGAGACTCTCTTGGGGTCTTTTCATGTGTGTTGTGGAAGTGAAATCAGTGTCTCACTGCCCCCTTCTGTCTGTTTTTACAGGAGTTTGACGACTACAGGGATGCTGATGATGCAGTGTATGAGCTGAATGGCAAAGAGCTGTGCAGTGAGAGGTGAGACTGAATCCAGAGCTGGTTTAATGAGTCGTGAAATGATAATTCCTTGCATTTTCACTTAAATATCCCATAAGGTTTATTGCATGTTAACAAAACAATAGATCAGTTTTGTTTCACAGTGGCTTAATGCTGTTGTCTTGACTCCAGGGTGACCATTGAGCATGCCCGCTCTCGCAGAGGAAGAGGTGGCGGCCCAGGAATGGGAGGAGGACGTTTCTCTCCACGTTTTGGAGGTTATCGTCAATCCCGCAGTGGCGGTTCCAGGTATGTTTGCGTTTTGAGTGGTATTATTCCAATATGATTCAGTCCACCGAGTTGACCCCTGCCCCTTCACAGGTATGGACCACCAGTGCGCACAGAGCACAGAATCATTGTGGAGAATCTCTCCTCTCGCATCAGCTGGCAGGTGAGCACTCCGAGCACTATCAAAGTGGCATAGTGCCCTACTGTTGTAAGCGTTTCATCAACCCTGCATTTTGTTTGCCATTGAATTCAGTACAAGCACACAAAGCAATAGTTATCATTGTTACTGTTAAACTGGAATTTACTCTTCACCTCAGCCAAACCTTACATAAATGATGATTTGAATGCTGAAAGGTTCTCTAACCCAGACCCATGTTTTTCAAACCTTTTCTTTAACAGCTGTGCTCTGGTATTCTTTAATTGGAGTTGCATGCACAGCCTCCGAGGTGCATAGCGCCCTCCCCTGGTTGTGTTCTCAATAGTGTCCCTGTGGTGCCTCACCCGTCACGCAATGTCTGCCGGTCTAAGTCTTGGCTGGGTCCGTAGCTCCAGACAGAGCTGTAGCACAGGATAGCCTTAGAGGAGCTGGGTAGCCGCTCTCTGGAGGGTCTGTGATGTCAGATCTGATCCATCCCCTCCGATCTGCTGTTTGGGTCTTATTCTGTTGGTGCTGAAGCGGGGAGGGGTGCAGGGTTTTGGCCCCTCCCCCATCCTCTCTCTCTCTCTGGTGGGGTCCGTTCTTACGGAGGCCGGATGGGTCGATTCCGAGGTCGTTTTAACGCTTCATTGCTTCAGTTTGCTATTTGGACAAGTGGCTCTTTGCTAATGCCTTCTGTGGTTTGGAACGGTAAGTAGCTCATCACACTGGATAGTTACATGGTTAAGAGGGATCTGTCACTATAAATCTGGAGTTAGCTGTAAATGGAGAAAGATTGCTGGGAGGTAGTCTTGAGATTTGCACAAAATCTACTTAAACAAATTGAGAACTTGTTCTCAGGAACTAGCTTTAGTCAGCCGTGTCTCCATCAGAGGGCCATCTTAAAGAAGCCTGGGTTGCCGAAAACTCTGCTCTGGTAGTTTTATAACTGGGACAGATCCACCGGTAAGACGCCATCTGTTGAGAGAGCTTTCTACAGGTGCAGCAGTGCACACTTTAGAGCAGATGCTGCAGAATGCACTGTATATATAATGTGTGGGTGCTAAACTGCAGTCTGTGACTCGGTGCTGTTTCTTTGAAAACATGTCATTTAAGTACTCTGTGCTTTCCTGCAGGACCTGAAGGACTTGATGAGGAAGGTTGGAGAAGTGACCTTTGTGGATGCACACAGGACCAAAAAGAATGAAGGGTAAGTTCATGTCCATATGAGCTTGTAGCTTAAGCTATGTAGTTTGTAGCTTAAGGGTATATTGATGAACTCTTTTTTTTCATTTCCACTTTCCAAAAATGTTCTGCTATTGGTTAAAAGATTTCCTCATTTGTTCTCTAGAGTGGTGGAGTTTGCTTCACACAGTGATATGAAGAATGCCATCGAGAAGCTTGATGGAACCGACCTGAACGGGCGCAAACTCAAGCTGTATGAGGATCGCAAGAGGAAGTATGTAAAAATTACTACTTCAGAAACAGTTTTTACTTCTCATTTTCACTTGACTATATTTAGCTGCCTGTTTTATAAGCTTTAATTTTTGGTTTATTATTTTACAGCCTGACAATCGTCAGTTTGATGGTGTGAGTTCTCTGAAAAGTGCTAGTCAAATTAATTTTAATCTCATAAAACAAATTGTCAGACTAACAATATTCTGGTTTTAGAAATTATTAATCCAAAAATAATTTGAGTTTTCTTTGTTGAATGCTGAAGTTTTTTATTTTTTATTTATTTATTTTTTTGTTAACAGGAAACCATTGACTTACTTAATATTTTCCTAATATGGAAGTCAATGGTGAAAGGTTTCCATAATTTTTCAAAACTGGTTCAACAATAAAAATTGTGACAAGATGAGTTTTTGTAACTTTTTAACACTTTAGTTTTGTCTGAATCTTTCTAAATATATCTAATTTGTTTAAAGGGAAACTTTTGGTGTAGTAAACAAAGTGTGTTGGTAGATAGATGGATGGATAGATAGATGGATAGAATCCAAACATTGATTTTAAAACATGGAATAATTCACAAAGCAGTTTAAAAATCAGTATTAGCAAAAAATATTCTGTTGGTGTGTCAGGTCATAACATGTTTCCCTTCTCTTTGCAGCCGCAGTAGGAGTCGTTCCCGCAGCAGGAGCAGCTCTCGTTCTCGTTCCCCAAGCCGCAGTCGCAGCCCTGAGCGTGGAAGCAAGCGCTCTCGCAGCCGTTCCCTCAGTCGCACGCCAGAGAAGAAATCCACCAGCAACCGCTCTCCTTCCCGCTCTCCAACTCCTCAGAGGAAACAGAGCCGCTCTCGATCTGCCTCTGCAGAAAGTCAGCACTGAAACTATATGCGTGTGCGTGAGAAAGACTGAGCTTTTTTTCCACTTATTAATGTGGCATATGTCATTGTGCTACTTTAGTGTAAATTACTGAATGTAAGTTGAGTAAATGGATGAATGTGTGTATGAAGATGTTTTGGTTTATTTCTAATGCTGAAAACCTGGGTGGGTTTAACTGATAATGGAGTGGGGATAAGACTAGATATTTTTTCAGTGTCCTGTTTTGATTTTCTATTTTTATTTGATCAATTTCAGTACTGGAGTACTTCTGTAGAAAAACTTAAATGTGGGTTTTGTTTTTCAAACTCACTTGTTAATTTTTGTTTAGAGCCCATATGCTTGTTCAACAGAAGGATATGCCTGTATATACACCCTGTAATAAAGTATATTGGTATTTGGCAGAGATTTTTTTTCTTAATAGCCTGAAATGTCCACTCCAAAGCTTAATCTACATTCAAGTTAAGCATGGTCTGATTATACGATAAAATGAACATACTTTGTGTTGAATCTGCTTTTATCGCATAGAATTTGCAGATTTCATATTTGGTCCACCAGATGGCGCTGCGTCATAGCTAATGTCTTGTAACTAAGATCAGACAATACGTGTTGATCATTGCATCAATTCAGGTCAAAAGCTAAAAGGAAAAAGATTGAACAGTGTTTTATTTATTGACCGACTATAAAAGTATTGCTTAGTTACATGTTTGAGATTCAATGTTATTCCCAGTGAGGGCCTCAACAGTATAGAGCTAGCAGTTACCGACTCAGTCAATGTCCACTGAGAATCATTTGTAACCTGTATTGTATAAATTGATATGTGGTTGCTATGAGGATCCCGGCAACCACAGATTGTGAAGTATGAATGGTAGGCGATGTTACATCTTCTGCAGTGTCCAAGGACAAAACGGCCTCCCTCCATGCCTCTATCAGTCTGTTTCTCTTGTTTTTATGCTCATAAACTGGTGTCCGCGGTGCACTGCGACGCGCTCGTCCTCAAGGGCAAACAGATAAAATCACACTACAAACAACACAAGTGCATCGAGATCAGATTGCTGAGAGCGGTTTGTTCCCCACTGATGAAAATACACGAGTTATTTGAGAAACGGAGACAAATAGGGCAGACAGGTGGAGGACAGTTAATTACTGCAGATTGGGCTGGAACAGCTTGTCCTCTTGCTTTATCACTTTGTCAGTGACAAAGTTGATTTGGATCGCCTCACTTTCTAGACAACTTTTTTTTTTATAGATTACCGAATTAGAGTTGCCAAATCACAATAGGCCACTATAGCTATGCTCACATACAAGGGCTGATATAATTCATCAGTTTAACGAAGGTTCTCAAAAGCGAAATCTGATTTCAGAGTATCCGTTTTTGTTCTTTTGAACAACCCATTTTCAAGATTTTGATAAAAATTATTTGACCAACTAGACTCTGTTGACAAGCAGGCCCCCTATGTTAGTGAAATATGTTTATCAAATAGTCATGATAGAATGCTGCTGTTATGACATTAGTGTTGAGTGAAAATGATATGGATGTTTGGAGTGCATATATATATATACATTATACTAATAAATGTTAATATCATAGAAGTTAGTTGTAGAATAATTTTTATAACATTAACTTGTATTAGAAGTCCAGAAGTAATATGCTTTTCTTCAAATGCCCAGTTCTTGCAAGCACGATAATAATAAACTTCACCTCAGCGGTTGAGAGATTCTTAATTAGGAGTTCACTAATTACAATTATTTTTTTAAAACAATGAAAAATAATCATAGTTCTTATATAATTTGATTAATTGTTTACCAAATACACTCCTATGTCTTTCTAGATGTGTCATTTGCTCTTTAGCATTTTGGGTACAGGAGGCCTTCTATATATATTGTTATGGACAATGAAGTCAAAAAGATTGAGATCCACTAACTGCACTCTACCAGTGACGTGACTGAGGGTTTATAAACAACACCAAGTAGCTACTTTCACTACTGTCCCGTTATGCACTGGCCATCCCGAATGTGCGAGAGCGCAGATGCGCCAGTCACGTGACTTCCTGCGGCGAGCGGCTGCTGCAGTTTCTCGGTGCGCGGTGTGGAAATCCCGAAACACAGCGGTATGAAGCTGCACGGCGACACCGCTCTCGAATCAGCGCGCCACCCGTGAACGGAACCCGTGTCCGTAGAGCAGCGGATTAGCAGCCTTGTGAGCGGGGCAGGATTTAGACCCAGAGAGAGAGAGAGAGAGAGAGAGAGAGAGAGAGAGAGAGAGAGAGAGAGA
>CAIGQV010003909.1:11620309-11639088 GCA_903798115.1 Danio jaintianensis
TCTTTCTTTCTTTCTTTCTTTCTTTCTTTCTTTCTTTCTTTCTTTCTCATTTCTTTTTATTCTCATTTCTTTCTTTTTATTCTTCTTTCTTTCGCCTTTCTTTTTGTTCTTTTTATTCTTTCTTTCTTTTTTTTCTTTCCAAACCACACAAACTGGATCAAAACACAGGAGCGACTGATAAAATGGGCTTGTCTTGCACCGTATGTGTTCTAGCATGCAGGTTGTTTTTGTTTCTGTCCCATATACAGCAATAGTTCTGATGATCTATGGGTGGTGTCCACAAATGACCTTAAAGAGACTGTTTACTCATAAAAGAAATTGCTGTCATTATTTACTCGCCCTCATCATCTACAGGAGAAACTAAAAAGATTGTAAAGCGTTTTCAAGCTTCAAAAGATATCAGAAAGCAGAGTCTACGAAGATTACAAGCCTTCTGAAGCCATGCACAGCTGTAAGAAACAATTGAAAATGAAAGTGTTTTTTTTCACTGACTTTTTCTTTTGAGTCATGTCTTTGTAATGAATCACTTGATGTCGTTCACAAAGATCAGGCTCAATGCTTTGTTCATTGTGATTATTTTTTGTTCTCATAACAAGCTATCAATTAGAAAGTTAGCGTGTGAATTATGTGCATTCATACATTTATTATGCATTTTGGATCTTGACAGCTTTTTTTTTTTTTAAGATTTATTTATCAGATTTTGGTGACAGTTAACAAACAAAAGTAAAAGAGAAAATAACAGTACAAATAGAAAAAATATATATATAACAGTTTAAAATTGATAAAAAAAAATAAACAACACTATAACCCTCATATTGTGCAACACTCAGTATATGATGTGTATAAACAATATATGATGTGCATTCATTTTACAAATTAAGCATATAAACAGGTCAGTACCGAGTTTAGGTTGGCAGCAGGGTGTATTAAGTAAAATAAATAATGATAATAAAAGAAAAAAGAAAAGAAAAAATTAAAAGAGAAAGAAAAGGGAAATATATATGAAACTGAATAGGCTGGGGGTGGCATGTTTTTCAAACTTATGGTTTTACGTCAAGAAAGAATTTTATGCTTGTGCTATATCAGCACTAGTACTCATCTGCAAGGTACAGACGAAGGGCCCTATCATACACCCGGTGCAATAAGGCGCAAGACGCATTTTGCACGATTTGTTTCTATTTTGAGACCAGCGCAACCCTAATTTTCACGTTTTGCGCCATGTTGTTTAAATAGCAAATCCATTTGTGCCACTTTGTGGACTCATGGGCGTGCCGGTCTAGAAATGAGGTGTGTTAAGGCGCATTGTTGGTGCGTTGCTATTTTGAGGAACTGAAATAGACCGTGCTGTTGACCAACTGGAAGCAGGTCTAAAGTCCAGTACAGAGCGCGTTAGTTGTGCGCCTATGCAGGTCCAAATGCTTACACATTGCTTAATACACACACAAATATCTTTACATATGAAAAAAAATTAAAGGAATAAAATGTTACAAAAATTATTTTCGACATAAATATAAAAACATCTGCCTCCATGCCTTCTTCATCTTGGGGGGACTTTTTTCAGTTTATTCACGACAGTTTGCTTTTGTATAATGTTATTATTATTATTATTATTATTATTATTATTATTATTATTTATTATATGCACATTTATATTTGTTTTAATAAAAACAAGTTTAGATGTGTCCATCTGTCAGGTTTTTGAGACTTACGCATCACCATATGGGGCATAAGAATAGGACGTGTGTTTGGATATAAAATATAATGTTTTTTGACCACACTTTGTTATTATTGTTCATTTATTCATTTGCTGGAAATTAGAACTGAATTTAATAATAGTTTTGAAACAAATCTTTGCACTTAACAAACTAAATTAAATATGTAGGCTGATGAATGTCTTCAGTGGAGTGCGTACAACACGGTTTCCTTATCCATGAAAGTAAAGGAGTAAAGTGAAGAGTAAAAGTAAAGTAAAGAGAAAGTAAAGAGGCCGAATGGAGGAGGCTCATTCTTTATTCTCACGCAGATGGTCTGTTTAACTATTTTCTGCCAGTGAAGCATTCAGTTTTTCCATTTACAAAGTCTGCCATGTAAATAGCAAATGCGCCATGATGCGACGCAACTGACTCTTAAAAGGAATGGGAGATGAGACTCTAAATGGTTTATACTCAAAACACACCCATAACTCATTAAGAGAATAAGCAAAACCCTGTTAGACCATGTGCCAGGGCGCAGAGCGTATTTTTCCGTCCTTAAAATAGCAAAAGTGGATTCAGACAAGCCCTTAATGCGTTTGCGCCCTGCGCTTCTAGATCGTTAAAATAGAGCCCTAAAAGTGCAAGATGGGCAACCATTCATTCTACAGTAACTGCTTCAAGTTTCAGAGATTTAACATGCTCCAAAAATGGCAACCAAATGTTAGAAAATTTTAGCACTGAACCTCGAAGACTATATTTAAATTTTTCTTATTTAACAAAAAATAAGGCATCTTTAATCCATTGAGTATGGGATGCGGGTTGAGAAGACTTCCACTGCAACAAAATACACCTCCTAGCTAATAATGTTGACCGCTTTAAAATGTAAAACTATTGCATTAGATTTACTTCCAAAAACAGTAGCAGCGTGATTGTTAATATTTACCATAAAATACTGTGTTTTTTGGGCTATAAGGTAATAAGGGTGTGTGTTGTAGCACAACCCATTGTGGGTTCAATTCCCAAGGAAAATAAAGAAATGTGTATTTTCAATGCAATGTAGGTCACTTTGAATAAAAGAGCCTGCTATAAATGTAAATGTAATATAAGCTGCACAATATATGCCACAAAAGGAATATTCCTAGCAAATTCTTCAAGTTAAATGAACAGAAAGTACTACCGAATTCTGATGTTTTTTTATTTTAATATGAACCATCCCTTTGAAACCCAGCCCTGAAGTGGAGTATATGTAGAGAACGGATGGAGAATAAAGCAAGAAGGAGATGTGCCTTATGAATTCTTGATCATAATAAAAGATTCACCACTGTACCACAGACACGTTTTCCCCAAGGCCCCTTTGTCTGCTCACTGTATGTGTGTGAGGAGCACGACATCTGACCGTACAATTCCTGCACTTAATTATGTGTTAATTTAAAGGCCTGTTTCGTGCACTTCATTAAAGCAGAGAATAGAATCTGAGAGAAACGACATTATCTTATCTTGTTGAGACACACTCGTACATCTTTGTCATAAAGATGACATTAACTTTAGTTTTTAATGAGCTAATTAATGAGCGACAGCAGCTATTCATCTGAGCTTCAATTGGAGGGTTTTCCCCTCTGGGCTTTCTAACTGCTGTGGGCGTGGCCTTTGGATATGTTGTCTGATTGGCTGAGCCTGATGATATTGGGCGTGTCCCTAAAATTAATTTAGTTTTCTTATTTTTGGCTGTTACTGTTAATTGTAAATATATTATTATCATAGAGGCAGTCACGGATGTTTTGTCTATTTTCTTCTGGTGAATATTTAATAGTCATTAGAGTGGTTAAAAAGGCACATTCAAAGGAGTGTTTAAATCTGAAATAGTGAAGATAAATAAAGATGTTTATTAAGATATAAAGGTAAAAAATATATTTACAATTGTAATTTCTGATTCAATTCAGTGTGCTGCTTTTTCTTTGTGAAATTTACTAGCAATTTCTATGTGAAAATTGGTTCTAACACTATATATTTTTTTTTTCAGTGTGACTGAAATAAAATATAAAAATCACTAAAATTAATGCTGTAATTTAAACTGAAATAAAAATAGAAAAAAATCGAATGAATTTTAAATATAAAATCGAATTCAAAATATGAATATAAATATGATAAAAGTATATAAATAATACTAGCACAGCACTGGGTCATTGGCTTGTTTGCTATACAAACATCTGGTTAAAAATATGTTAAAAATAGGGCACAGAATTAAGTGAGCATTTTTACTTGTTCAACCAGTTTTACCTGTATTTTGAATCTCGTATTCATGTTTTAGTATTAAAATTGCATGTTTTTTACATTTCTTTATTATTATTATTATTATTATTATTATTATTATTAACTGTGTGAAGTATACAATCTTAGATTTGTGATCTTGAATTAGGACTCCGATGTATGCACTTACATGAGGATTTTATTTATTTTTATTGAAACACAAATCTGACACTTAGTGTGTTTGCCTTTGTGTTTGACCTGCTTCATCTCCTTATTGTTTATTTTGCTACTTGAGTGTCTTTTGGATGTGTAGTCATGGGCCGGTATAAGTTTCTGATGGTGTGATAACCTTGGATAAAAATATCACAGTTTCACGGTATCACTGTATTGTGATCACTGCTCTAAAATAAGTTCTTTTTAAATGTCTGGGTAAAAAAACAAACAAATTTTCCCCCATTGAACACAATACATTTCATTTTAGGAAACATTTATAATATTTTGAAATAGTAAACATGTCATTGGGGGAACATGTCACAATTCATTGACTGCTGTCTTTCATTAGTTTTAATATCACACATGTCTTTACAACACATAAAAACACATAAAAAACCCTTACATATACCTTAGGAATGATATAACAGAAAATGTTAGTGGTTTTAAAACCTTGACTTTTCCAAACCATGGTAAACCTTGAAACCGCTTATCGTCCCATGCCTAGTTAAGTGAGCATGTTTGTGTGTTGAGTGTTTTGAAGAGAGAAACTTTCCATGCTATATTTGTGACCTTGAGGTTTGTGGTCAATTGTCAGCTTCAGGTTATTATTACCATCACTTTTTAGCGGTGGCCTAAAAGCGCAGATCCGCAAGCAGCTGTTTTCAGGGTGCATTTAGATTGATCTCCTCTGTTTCACTGAAGATAATAATTCAATTTGTGTTGAATGCGGAGAAGAATCGCCATTCAGATTTACACACCGCAAAATAGGTCACAGTCTGAAGCCTGTGTGATTGTTGTGTGTTATTGGAGATTTGATAGATTTAAAGGGCTTAAAATTAGATCGCTGTAGCTGCCATAATCCACACGCTCGGTTGAGCTGTCAGAGTCCTGCTGAAGTCAGTCAGAGGGTAAGAAAACACAAGGGAACTGACCACTGCAAGACCAGAAATAAAAAGTCTGAAGAAGAAAAGCTGAAGCACTTCCGTCATGTTGTTCATTCCGTGTTGACACAGTGCTCTGAGGAAAGTTTGTGTTGTGTGATTGATACGAGGCTTAGTGTTGTGAGTGGCTATGGAAAGCAGATTTGTTAGTGTTAACTGAAAGTAACATTCTGAAAAACTCGCTATTTGACCATATAAGGTTTGGAATAATATAAACCACCTGGATAGTGTCTTGAAATGTTACTTGGTGCTTTCTGAGTTAGCGTTAACAGCATTCATAGTGTAATGCGTAGTTTAAAATCGTAATATGGTCAGTAAAAGGGATAGTTCACCCAAAAATGGTAATTTACCCTCAAGTGGTTCTAAATCAGTTTGAGGTTTTTTTCCACCTTTAAAGATGAGACACAAAGCGGTTTGGAAACAGTAGAGGATGATTAAATAAAGAGAGAATTTAGCTATCTCTTTAAATAGTCAGGCCTAGCATTAATTTAGCACCACAAACAGTTTGACTAACGCCACCAGTGTGTGTACATACAGAGAATGTCAGAAAACAATGTCTGAATGCTTGAATTTTAAAGACTCCCTTTGGAGTAGGGCTGCACAGTATATCAAAATAGTATTGTTATCACAATAATAGTATACGTATACAATATCCATATCACAGGGAAGTGCAATCAATAATTGTATGTCAAGCATTTGTGTGCTACATACATAGGTTGTTTATTCAAATTTGATCAATCAGATGGGGCCTACTATTTTTATCTCCACCTCTCCAGTATAGGTGTTGGTAGGTGAACCTAGAGCATAAAATAAATACTAATGCTGGGAGACGAGAGAGGAAAATGAAAACAGCCCAAAAAAATCTGAATCAGGTCATTTGTGGTGTTTTAAAATCCAAATGTTTGCGCCTTTACATAAATATCTATTACCTGTTTATTTTAGTATGATCATAACATAAATATATATTTTTAATTAATGGTAAAATAGTGTTTTGCAAGTTAGTTATATCATAAGAAATATCGTTATCACAACACTCGACTGCAAAATTGCATATCTCATCTTTTCCCAGTATATCGTGCAGCCCAACTGTGGAGTTTGTGGAGATGTTGTGCATCATGTTGTTGATAGGAGGCAAAGATTTATTTTCTAAATGTTTAACATCAAGCAAAATGCAATTTATTATTTATTTGCAGTGTAATTGAAAGTGAAAGTGAATTGGGTAAGCTAAATTGTCCGTAGTGTATGTGTGTGAATGGAAGTGTATGGGTGTTTCCCAGTGATGGGTTGCGGCTGGAAGGGCATCCACTGCGTAAAACATATGCTGGATAAGTTGGCGGTTCATTCCGCTGTGGCGATCCCAGATTAATAAAGGGACTAAGCCGAAAAGAAAATGAATGAATGAATATCGAACAACAAAAAATGTATATTGTGACAGGCCTACATACAACAAGTATTAACCTTCAACCAGTGCAATGTGTTATTATAGTACTTTCACTTTCATTCATTCATTCATTCATTTTCTTTTCGGCTTAGTCCCTTTATTAATCTGGGGTCGCCACAGCAGAATGAACCGCCAACTTAAATATATTGCGATAAACGATATTATTGTCATTTTAAGACCATTTTATTCCACTCATTATATAATGCCAGAATGACAACATAATATCATCACAATGCAAGTACACTCTTCCAAACATCACATAATATTTTATTCTGAAGAATATTTCATTTAATTATAGTCATTTTAACAATTTAATAATTAGGCATTGGAATCGGAGGCTGCAATATTTGCTACCAGATCTATTTTCAGTTGTCAGACACCCACATGAAAATATACTAAAGTCATTTATAGTAAATACTGTAGTGTTTTTTAACCATACTGACATTGACACCTTCAATAGAGATAGAGATGTTGCACAATCAGCTAAAATGTTGCTAGAATTGTTTTTTATGTATAGGCGATACATACTGCATGCACCAAAAATGATTGAGGTCATGTCCATGTGTTGTGCGATAAATCGATATATTGATTATTGTGACAGGCCTAGTTGTATGATACATAAGTTCTTGTGGGAACACACATGTCCTCACAGAAACTGTCCTCACAGTGGCTACAGCTTCAAAATCAGTCCAATCAGTGCCTTTGTAATTGGCTTGTAATGCTTGTAATTCATCTTGAATAGCTGGCACATCAGTTGATACCTTTTTTATGGTCATAATAAACAATATTATTGTTTCTGCAACCTAAAAATAGCCACTTATAATGTAAATACATGCATTGTTTACATTATTTCCTGCTTATTCAAATGTCCTTTCTGCCTTTTTGAGTTGATATGCATGTATGTATCCTGAGCTTCTGTGAACCACAAAAAGTCATTGTGTGTTCTGTGCACACTTGGCGAATAAAGCTAATTCTTGTTCTGGTTCTGATTAAGAGGTCTTTGGAGGTTTATCAGATCATGACAAATCTAAACGTACATAATCTTTTGAGTTAACGTTTCTATGAGAAGATGAAGGGCGGCACGGTGGCTCAGTGGTTAGCACTGTCGTTCACAGCAAGAAGGTAGCTGATTCGAGTCCCGGCTATGCCAGTTGGCATTTCTGTGTGGAGTTTGCATGTTCTTCTCGTGTTGGCGTGTCTGGTTTTCCCCCATAGTCCAAAGACATGCAGTATAGGTGAATTGGAGAAACTAAATTGGCCGTAGTGTATGAGTTTGTGTATGTGAGAGTGTATGGTGTTTCCCAGTACTGGGTTGCGACTGGAAGCGCATCCGCTGCGTAAAAACATATGCCTGAATAGTTGGCGGTTCATTCTGCTGTGGCGACCCCTGATAAATAAGGGACTAAGCCAAAGGAAAAATAATGAATGAAAAGATAGGAAGTTAAACTGTAAAGTTCAAACAAAAAGGTCTGTTCTTGTGAAATTATATTCATATTGAAATATTTATTGCAGAAAAACAAAATATCGGTCTTCAGCATTTTCAGAGCTCTCGTGGGTTAAAGATGCCAGAGTATTGTGGACACCTGCCATAACGTAACAATTTATGCATGTTAAAACGAAAACACACTCCTAAAAGATCATCAAGTGAAACCTTGCCGGCCTGTTTCTGTCATCAGAAACCTACATTTATTAACACGTGGCTGCCCACATTTACACATCAACAACACCTATTCAGTGTTAAAGACGGCCTGCCCAGTCATGCTGAAGGAGACGGAGAGAAATATTTGTCCCGAGCACCACGAAACACCAGATAACTGATGTTACAATTCTGGACTATCTTGAGGAATCTCATTATAATCTAAAGCATGAGCAATTAATATTCATTTAGAGATTTGCTGAAGATTAAATTTCACAGTATCATTAAGGCAGGATACTGCAGCTTAATAGGGTAACATTTTTTTTTTTTTTTTACATTAGCATTTATTTTATTTTTATATTTCGAGCATAAAAATCTGAACGTTGCATGTAGTCAGGTACAAAACTCTTGTTTAATTTTTTTATATATGAGAGTCAAAGGTTTTTACAGAGGGGATTTTTTTTAGCACTCCATAATTCAGAAAACAAGAAAAACATTTTCATAATGTTGTATATAATCATCCAAAATATGTATGAACATATATCTATATCTATGTATCTATATCAATGTATGTGTTGATTAGGTGGATTAAAAAAACATTCTCGCTATTTGACCATATAAGATTTGGAATAATATAACCCATCTGGAAAATGTCTTGAAATGTTACTTGGTAACGCTACGAGGTAGCGTTAACAGCATCAATAGTGTAATGTGTAGTTTAAAATCATAATATGGTCAGTAAAAGGGATAGTTCACCCAAAAATTATAATTATTTTTGATAGTTGATAGTTGATATTGATATGATGTTTGGAAAAAGTGGAGGATGAGTAAATGAAGAGAAAATTTAAATTTTAAGTAGTCAGGCCTAGCATTAATTTAGCACCACAAACAGATTGACTATAGCGCCACCAGTGTGTGTATGTACAGAGAATGGCAGAAAACAATGCGAATGTGTTATTGATTAGGTGGATTAAAAAAACTGGTGAATGTTGTGGTCTACAGAGGACACTGAATATGAGAAAAAAAATCATTTTGAGGAAAAACTCAATTGAAATTGCAGTTGAAATCTATAGACACACATTGATAAAGTGTAAATAAAGAAAAATGTAAAAGTGCATTTCGGATGTTTTAATTCCATTAGACTGAAAATCCAAAAAGCCCTGCAGTGTCTCACCTTAATAATTTAACGTTTATTAAACATAAAAGTAGGCTAAATTAAATATTCAGCATTGACTATATAAAACCTAAAAACCTTTTAGGCAAACCTAAACGAATAGCCATTTATCCTGACGATACATTTTTGCACAGAATGATCTTTTCCTCTTCATAAGAACTCAATGATTCATCAGAAGCCACAGACATTAATTTTGCTTTACCTGTGTAGTTTTTTTTGTTTTGTTTTGACTATCAAAGTGTCAATAGCTGTGATTTTGTAAGGACCAAGGACCCCAGTTTGTCCTGATGGTGACTAAATTAACAGCAGATTTTTATTTTTGGTTTATCTATCCCTTTAAACACGAACTCAGCCTTTACAGTGCCTTTGTGTACAACCCCGTATGGTGCTTTGTATCTCCTCAAGTGGGCCTGGTTTTCACTAAAACAATGGAAATCTGTGTGTGTGTGACCGAACAGGCTGTGCTAGGCTGTCATATTTGTGTGTGTTGGTGTAGTGTGTGCTGCGTTCTCACCCAGAGGGAACAAACACTCATGTCTTTGTCTTGAACGCACCCACAGCCATTCTTACACACACACACAGAGCGGCAGAAATGGCATAAATAACCACATTGTTAATGTGGTAAAGCACTGTTTTATATTGGAGCAGTTTGTTGTGTATTTTGTGTACGCTCTTGAGTGATAGCAGATGCTTTGACTTTGAATGTGTTTAAGGGATGAATGAATGACGCTGCAACTCTTTCATTGCTCAAGCTCTCTGCATGAAGCTCTTCATGTCTATTTGAAGAGCAGCCTAGAAAGCTCATTTTTGTGAAGATCCTTAAGGATTTCTTACTGGGTTTTTGGAATAGCGGATTTAAATACATGTGTGAATTACAGTGACTTGGAGTGTCATTTTTACATGCATTGAATAACTAGAAGAAAGATGAGTTTGCATGCTATGTTACACAACTTTTAAATGGTTACATGTATATCAGGATAAACACACACACACTATATATACATACACACACACAAACAGTGGTGTGAAAAAGTGTTTGCCCCTTACCGATTTCTTTTTTTTTTAAGGGTTTTTTCATACTTTAACGTTTCAGATGATCACAAAAACAGATGTTCACACACATACACTACGGACAATTTAGCCTACCCAATTCACCTGTACCGCATGTCTTTGGACTTGTGGGGGAAACCGGAGTACCCGGAGGAAACCCACACAAACACGGGGAGAACATGCAAACTCCACACAGAAACGCCAACTGACCCAGTCGAGGCTTGAACCAGCGACCTTCTTGCTGTGAGGCGAACGTGCTACCCACTGCGCCACCATGCAGCCCCGTGACGCCATTATATTATATTATATTATATTATATTATATTATATTATATTATTAATTCATTTTCCTTCGGCTTAGTCCCCCATCCATCAGGGGTTGCCACAGCGGAATGAACCGCCAACTATTCCAGCACATGTTTTAAGCAGTGGATGCCTTTCCTGCCGCAACCCAGTACTGGAAAACACCCATACACACTTATTCACACACACACACACACACACACACACACACTCATACACTATGGCACACGGAGAAAACCCATGCGAACACAGGGAGAACATGCAGACTCCACACAGAAATGCCAACTGGCCCAGCTGGGACTCGAACCACCAGCCTTCTTTCTGTGAGGCGACAGTGCTAACCACTGAGCCACCGTGCCACCCTATATTATATTACATTATATTATATATTTATAGTATATATTGTATAATATAAGGATTTTTAGTTGTGATAATTGTACATAATGCTTTAAATTACATAATTACATGTATTCAACTTTGGTGAGCATTTTTCAAAAAACATATTTCTTTTCTATTTTGTTTCTATATCTATGATAATTATTTAGGATTTTTTAGTGCAAGTGACAGTAAAGAAACTGACTTCTTACACATGCACATGCATACAATGCGCAGTCACTAATGCACAGTGATCTGCTTACTCAGCACCTACAGTTGGACAGGGGTGTGTGTTTGTGTGTGAATGTCTGTTTCAGTTATGGCTCTCTGAAACAAAGCTTCAGACTTGACTAGACTGGAATCTGATGGAATGAGAATCAAACACAAAAAGAAAGCAAAACACACTCACACACACACATTTTTGGGACTTCCCATAGACATAATGATTTTTATACTGTACAGATGGTATATTCTGTCCCCCTATCCCATAAAACCCACCCTACCAGGAAACATTTTGCAGTTTTAAATTTTATAGTACTTCATTCTGTGTGATTTATGAGCCGTTTTCCTTATGGTAACCAAAAAAAATTTCCCTACAAGGTCAAAATTTACTGGTATTACTATACTTGTTACTGGTACTGCTATAAAAATCACCACGCACGAACATCAAATCTAGTTGATCACGTTTTGTGCAAATGGTTTGAATGTCTTTCAGCAGGGTTGTGCTGGCATCTGTATTTGTTCGTTATTTGCATGTGGCCTCAAATACAGCAAATATTCCTACTTCTGCTCTGATGAATTTGTCACACAGGTTTAGCCTGAAATGACACTGGGGTAACTATCTTGAAAACACAAGATCATTAAAACTCAGTTCCTGATGATCAAAACCAAGTTCATCCCACCAGTTTTTCTTCTTAGAGTAGCATTTCATTTGTCTGTCACAACAGAAAAGAAGACACACCTGCAGTTTCATGCCAGATCTAACGTGTGCTTTTGTCAATCTAATCACAAGTGGATGACTCTAAATACAGGATCTAAAACATGAGCATGTCCTCTTTTGACCACTTCCAGAGGTATAATCGCACAACACATTCGGTCGGGTTTGTTTTGTAGCATAAACACACTCATGCGGTTGAATGCTTCTGAAGAGGCA
Source organism: Danio jaintianensis (assembly GCA_903798115.1). Classification (NCBI taxonomy): domain Eukaryota; kingdom Metazoa; phylum Chordata; class Actinopteri; order Cypriniformes; family Danionidae; genus Danio; species Danio jaintianensis. The sequence goes on from CAIGQV010003909.1 coordinate 11,632,536, forward strand.
GAAAAAAACACCTACTTTCTGGCTGCTAGTATTGACAAAAATGTAAACAATCCATTTAAAACAGTAAAAAATATTTTTTAAAATAAGTTGTATATATGCAGTGTACTTGACCCTCCAATATATACAAACTTACAAACAAACATCACAGTTGACAATGGTCATTTTAATCTAGCCTTTGGAAAACCATAAATCAACAAATGGATTATAGATTTACATGTGCAATAAATAAATGAAATTAAAATACAATACAATAAAATTAAATAATAAATGACTAATATTTTTAGTTTCAATAATCAGCACCAGTCAATATATTGAATTTGTTTCACGCGGATCTATGTTAATAACAGGTTTTAGCATATATGACCATATTTGATCGGATCACTTACAGTAAAACAAAACAAAACACAAAACTTTAAGAATGTTGGAAACCAGCAGCCAGTGACAACCATAGTAAAAACAAAAAATACTATGGTCAATTGCTGCTGCTTTCCGACTTGCTTCAGTCTATCTTCCTTTGTGTTCAACAGAAGAAAGAAACTCGAACAAGTGGAGGATGATGACTGAATTCTCATTTTTAGGTTAACTATCGAGTTAATAATATCAAGTGGAAACACGAGGAGTTTTTAAAACAAGTGACAATAGCAAATAAGAATCAGAATACCTGCCGAGATTTGTAGTCAGTAATAGCATTTTAAAGTCTCAATTACACAACAACAGTGTGGCTAAAAACAGAAAAGTGTTTCCCTTTCATTTTTGAAAAGTTTCATGTTTAAAGTACAACGTTTTCAAAATAATCTGCGTTCATACACATACACGAAAATGGTAAAATGCTGTATTCTGTATGCCGGGCCACTATTTGGCGCTGTCACCTTGTTAGTAAATGGTACCCTTAGGGTAGTGACAATGTGCCGTTAGTGAGTTGATGTTGGTGTGTATGATATTTTGCTGTGTGTGTATAAACTGTCTCCATTGTTGGTTCTAATGTGAAGTAACACTTTGCTGATGAAGCGTTAGGAAACACTCAAGTAGCAACAACAACACCACCACATACTGTGATTGGCCGTGAAGCTCATTAGTTTACTTCAGTAAACTGTGGTGAGTTCGGTGAACTGATGAGCTTCACGGCCAATCACAGTCATTTCTGTTGAGCATGTGAGCACTACGGCAAATCAGCGCTGTTTAAGAACGTGCTCAGTAGCGCTCAAATGTCAGCGGGAAATTGGCGTTTTTAAAATTTCAGTATCGATTGGTACCGAATTCCAGTATCGTGCCACCCTAATACATTGGAACAACAATAGCAGCGTTTTCTAAAACGTTCACTTTAAAACACGTTTTCAGATTTATGCGTTTTCAGTCACAAAAACGCCATCATGTAAACAAACCGGCAAAATGCATAAAACGTTTCCCGTTTTGGATGAAAACATTGTCAAGTAGCCGGTCCCCAAATGTTTGTACCGTGACATCGTTTTTTTTGTTGTTACCTGAATTAATTTAATTTGATCAGAAAAATATGAATTATAGAAATATATATATATATAGCTAGCTAATAAAAATAACATTTCTCTCAGGAAAAGCGATATCACAAGAAATATTGTTTTCGCATTACTGAACAATAATATCGCATATCACATTTTACCCCTATTATCGTGTAGCTAAATGATCGAGAAACCCCTCGCTGCAGCCTGTAGCACAAAGAAAAAACGTATGTCAATGTCATGGATGTAGATGTCACGTATGTGTTAGCGGCATGCGTAGCAACTGTCCTGTAGTATTTTGATTTCATGAATGAATGCGTGTAGAACGGTTATGTCCATTACGTCAACGTAAACTGTTGTCACCAGAAACTAGTATTATTTGTATTATTTATTAAATTACACATTACAGTGTGTGTCGTTAATGTCTACACCTACACCTACCCAAACCCAAACCCTAAACCCAACCATCACAGTAAGCATGTGGGTTACAGCCATAGACATTATAATAGATGTCTATGGTTGCAACGTCCACTACGTAATGGATATCTTTCTTCTTGGCATCCAGCATTTTGGTGCGTTACCACCACCTTTAGCTCCGTGAGTGTGAATCAGAAAATAGGTTTACAGACTAATCTAATGGACATTACTAGAGTATGTACTACATTTGAATTAGAATTTTCCACATGACCTAGAACTGCACAATATATTGTTTTAGCATCGATATCGCAATGTGTGTATTCACAATATCTGCAATGTTGCATTGGGGTTATATTTGACCAGGAACATAAATACCATAAACAATGGAGCAAAAGTTTATCATTTTTTGCATGTGTTTTTAAGGCCTGCGACTGTATGAGCAAACCAAGAGAGATTAAAGCGTTCAAGCACAAGGAATTGTACCATTTGTAAGTTTAATAAAAATATTTTATTGAATTGTTTATATAATGAAGACTATGCAGTGCTATTTTACATTTGATTATTCAATTTATGTACCTGAATTCTTACCAAATAGCTATTTAAGCCATCTGGTGAAATTGTGTTCATATCGCAATATATATCGCAGAAAAACAAAACATTGCAATGTCAGATTTTTCCAATATCGTGCAGCCCTAATGACCATTAGAAAAGTACATTCTATATAGTATGGAAGTATGCGAGTTTCAATAGTGGATGCGTGACATCACTGCGCGAGGACTATTTGCACTGATCGGCAACATCACCGTTTAGATTCCAGACTACAGCGGCATCCAAACACACCCTAAAGAACAGATGCCTGACACCCCGGGGCTTCTGGGAGTCTGAGCACCAAAGACAAAAATAGCTGCTTTGTGGACCGTGACCGGCTCTTTCCCAGAAGCCCTAGTGTGAGGCAGCAGCAGCAGCAGCCGCCGCTCGTTGAATTATGGTTATCAAGAATGCAAAACTAGCCTGAACATCCAGATCACATGTGCATAACCACACGGCAGTGAAGCACATGGGTTTGTGTTTAAATAAAGCCGAAACCACAGTGAATCCTCCATTCCTGAACACTGCAGGTGTGTCTATTTGTTGTGTAAAGACAACACGGCGTTCAGCTAAATACTGGATATGAAAACAATGGACAATAATGTCAGTAAAATGTCAGTTCGCTGTTTTCTGTTCTGTTTCAGATCACTTTTGGTTTATTTTCTTCTGTAAAGTATGGGAATTTTTGTCTGTAGATGTTAATTGTTATATGCAGGTGGAATTGATGGTTGGCTAGTTATTTAACAACTGAAGCCATTGCAATTGGGAACAGAGATGAGGTTCTCATGGTGAATGCGTACCTTGGCTCTAGGGGTCAAACAACAAAAAATAAGGTCAAGAATCTTTGTGTGATTCTGGAGTCAGATCTAAGTTTCAGTAGTCATGTCAAAGCAGTAACTAAATTAGCATAATATCATCTCAAAAACATTGCAAGAATTAGATGCTTTGTTTCTAGTGAGAACCTTGTTCATGCTTTTATCACCAGCAGGGTGGATTGCTGTAATGAACTCCTCACCGGTCTTCCCAAAAAGACAGTCAGACAGTTGCAGCTCATCCAGAATGCTGCTTCCAGGATTCTGATCACTTTAGACTTAAAACACGTCTGTTTAGCTGTACCTTTACTGAATGTCTTTCTTTTCTTTTTCATTCCTTTAAAACCTGTTTTAACACATTTTAATCTGTTTTTAATCATTTTATTCTTTGTTGTTTTTATTTTCTTATACTTTTTTTAAATTCTTGATTATGTCTTTTGCATGTATTTAATAAAAGATGAAGTAAAAACTGTAATATTGTGAAATATTTTCATATTATAATTGTAATTTGAATGTAATTTACTTTAATCATTTAATTGTATTTACAGAGATATTTTGCCAAATTCCCAACAATTAGCCATCTAGAAATAATGTATGAAAATAATAATGCGTGAAAACTTTGTTAGCATCATTTGAAGGTGCTGTATGTAAGTTTTTGACTCTTCTAAAGCATAAAAATACCATAATATATTTGCAGATATTTAAGAAACATGCCAAGTGAACATTCTTGTTTATCTGAAAAACAATGCTGAAGTCAGATATTCTGCTTTGAAAATATGTTTTCCGTGCCGGAACGCTGTCTTTGTTTTGGGGTTTTTTAACCCACCCACTGCTACTTTATTCAATTCAATTCAATTCATCTTTATTTCTATAGCGCTTTTACAATGTAGATTGTGTCAAAGCAGCTTCACATAGAAGATTATAGTGAATTGGAATGGTGTCCGTTCAGTTTTTAGAGTTTAAGTTCAGTTCAGTGTGTTCACTTTAGCCAATTATATTTCAGCACCCCGGGTTGCCTTGGTGGAAAACCATCATTCATTCATTCATTCATTCATTCATTCAGAAAGGCTCTGAAAGCATGCGTCCTTGACTGAAATGCGACCTCTGGTGGACAGTAGCAGACTCCGAAATGAGACGCAGATTCCACATGAGGTTTTTAATTAGCAAATAATATAAATATTACAAACTTAAACATTAGTTGAGCAGGTTACATTGTAACCACGTGCCATGTACTAACAACACGCTACGTGACGAGATTTGCAGTGATAAGCAATTTGGCTGTTTGCACCAGACGAAACACAACAGAAATTTAAACGCAGCCATTCGGAAGCACAGAATATGCACTCACTCACGAAATGGTAAGGTTTATAATCTAATTAATACATATTAAACCTCTTTAACATTATTAAATGTACATGCTGAATCACTGATATGTGTTGGTTTGCATTATTTCACAGTTCTAAAGTTCAATTTGAAACGGTTTATTTCATTTTCAAGATCTGAGGTGAACTATCTGCTGCTGCTTTCAGTATTATGCCAATAAATGTAATGTAAAATGGCATTCAAACTCACATTATTAGAATTTAACACTGAATAAAGCACATGAGGTGTACCTAAGGTGATCACAGTTTATCCTGTTGTTCAGCTGCAAGAAATAGAAGCTGTTTCTAATATGTCAATTCGAGGTGTTGGTTAGGACAAAAACTCCTTTCAATATGGAAAATATTCCTTCTATCGGGTGCCGTTGCTTTTATTTAGAACACGATTTAAATCAGCCTTTAGGCTCGATCATCAGACTCACTCCTCAATCTGGCAACCTATGCTTGCGTTGGTTTTGATCCAGGAATGTAATACCTAGTTCAACCACTGGGTGTCAAACTTACATACGGCACCTTTAATCGATCACATTCAAAGACTTCACTGCTGTGCTGCCTTTTAAATAAATCCCACTCAGTTTAATATTTTCTTATTTAATCCAATGATATTCTTGCATCAGGTGTGTTGCAAATGTCCAAATGTAGGTGCATTTGTGGGGCATTTATAATGTTTTAAACATAAAGAATGCACAATGTGTTTCTGGCAATGCAATCTCATGGCAATTTGTACCTTTTTGATTTAGTGGCTAATTTGTATGAATTTGTACAGTCTCATTTGTACATTTTAGTACAATTTGCTCACCCTCCAATGACAGTTGGATTTAGGGGTGAGGTTTGTGGAGAAACCTTTTTTTTTTTAAATTTACGTTTAAAATTTTTTTTTTATTAAGTCATATGAACTCAAAAAATTTACATTTACTCATTCAGCAGACACTTTTATCCTATGCGACTTACAAGTGATAATAAAAGCACTTCAGTTCATCAGAGTTTGCAGTATACATTTTTTTTTGTTTTGTTTATATTAATATTTCTTATTTCATATTAAAACATGTATTAATTAGACACTTTTTTTTTGCCAGTTTTGTAGTTACATTTCCTGATAAGACCACGCTAGTTTCTGCAGCAGAAGCTTATAAGCACTTCTAATCATGATTGATTGATTGATACCTTTTATTCATCCCATGATGGGGAAATTCCTCTGATACAGCAGCCAGAGTATAAAAGTAAAATAGAAACATACATACATACACATACATATGCGTATACACATACATACCCATATAAATACTAATAAGAATTAAATATAATAAATTCAAAAACAAACAATAATTACAATTCCAGAGATCCAGTGTGAAGTCTAAAAATGTAGCTCAGTTGTTTATTGCAAGTGAAGAAATGCTTGTGCATGTTGACTCAAATGTTTTCAGCATGTGTTAGTCTTTAACTGCTGGTCTCTGGAAGTCACACACAACCACATACACAAGCTTACACACGCACGCACAGCTGTGACTAATGAATTGAGTCGAGTGTGTCCAGAGAAACGTGCGCTTGTGCTCAGGTGAAACACAGGCGGATTGTTTGCATCGGTTTATGTTCTCCTGTCTGCATTAATGGCTTAGATGAACTCGAGCTCTCCTGTGTGTGTGTGCGTGTGTGTGTTTAAGAGGATCAGTGGTCGTTTGTTCTGTCTCTCTGTCATACACAGGTCAGGCACTGCTGTAATCTCTCCTGGTTGAACTCAATAGAAATCTACTGTATGTGAATTACTGTTTATGTAGTCCATATCTCTCTCTCTCTCTCTCTCTCTCTCTTTCACACACACACGTACACACACACGTACACACACACACACACACACACACACACACACACACACACACACACA
>CAIGQV010003909.1:11646818-11660999 GCA_903798115.1 Danio jaintianensis
ATTTAACAGTGCAGAATGTCATATTTGTGGATCTGTGATTAACGAGAAATATATCAGTGTGTAATGGGTTGAAATAGGTCTGTATTTAATGACAATATGAAAATCTTTCAAAATCATGTCTGGACAGGAAGCCTTATTTTACTGTACTACATAAAACTATAATTATTTGTAAAATGTATTTATGTATTTCTTAGTTTTGTATTGTTTGTATTGTATTATATATTGTATTGTTTTTATTATGTGAGAAAGAAACATGTGTATGGAAAGTCTACTCCGAACCGCTGTGTGTTCCTTTGTTATAAGTTAGCATGCTAATCGCTCAGGGGAGAAGAATGGCTTGTGTGTGTATGTGTGTGTGTGCGTATGTGAACAATACAAAGCCTTCAGATTATACTGTGTGTCCCTTTCTCTCTTTATCTCTCTTTTTCTCTTTCTCTTTCTCTCTCTCTCTCTCTCTCTCTCTCTCCTTGTCCTCGCAGTACCTGCTATGTGGTTTGAATACATAAATCATTTCTCATTAATATTCTATGAGCTGCATGCATGTGGCTGTTTCTCCATTGGCTCTTGTGTGTGTTCTGGCAGCTCCGGGGCCTCTGAGGGCCTCGCTGGTCCCTTGATCACATCCACTGTGACATTCGCGACTCATCTGAGCTCCGTCTCTCTCTGCATGACTGACATTATCTGCCTCTCGCTGACGGCCGCTCTCCACTTAAAAAAGCAAAGTGCAATATGCCTTGCTTTTTTCTCAGTTGATCCTTGCTGAGATATGTACATTTTTCCATATACTGAAAGAAGATGGGGCTGGCAAGCTCCCAAAAAAGCCCCCAAAAACATCCATGCAACTTTTGTATTATATTCCAGGCCCTTTGATAGGGTAAAGTTTATAAGGGATACAGTTGAGGATACTCAAAGGATGCATACATCCGTATAGCATCATTTTTGTTACACTGTATAACAATAGTTACTGTTTTTACCTTACTGTGAGGGGTTGTTTTAGGGTTGGGGTAGGGGTAGATGTTAATAAAACCCAATTTAATGGGTATTTCAATAAATAATCGTAAATAATTCTTGTTAATCCGGGTGTTGGCGTGGGTTTCCTCTAGGTGCTCCGGTTTCCCCCACAGTCCAAAGACATGCGGTACAGGTGAATTGAATAAAGTAAATTGGCCGTAGTGTGTGTGTATGGATGTTTCCCAGTACTGGGTTGCTGCTGGAAGGGCATCCGCTGTGTAAAACATATGCTGGATAAGTTGGCGGTTCATTCCGCTGTGGCGACCCCTAATGAATAAAAGGGACAAAGCCGAAGGAAAATGAATGAATGAATGAATTCTTGTTAACTTCAGACTGGAGCTTTTACTGTAAAAAAAAAAGTTTCCGTATTTTGTGATTCACAGGTGTTTTCTGTTTATTTACAGTTGTGAATTGGATTATGGGAGTTTTATTTCTGCTCTGTGCACTTTTGATGTTGAAAATTAACAAAAGTATAACAAAGTGACTTTTATTGACATTTTAGTAGTTTAAGACAAGATATTGATTAAGAAATAATATATGGAGAATTAAGTCTGTAAAATAGCAGAAAATGTACTGGCAGCTTATTACCAGGTTTTTGTACCGTAAATTACAACACCAACCCAGACAATATATCACTTCAAACTAATAAAAATGTCAATAAAAATCACTTTTATAAACGTTTCAGCATCTAAAGCTTTTGGAAGAATAAGGTCCAATAATGCAATAAAGTGCATGGGGAAAAAAACATGAATCACAAAATACAGAAAACGTTCAATTTACAGATATTTTTTACATTGTACATTCGAGCAACAACCTTTCGATAGCTTTGCCTATGAAGCAAATGTGCAATTTGAATATGCGCATATTTAAATTTGGCCTGTCTGCATTATTTGATTTCAAAGCTTTGGTGGAAGAGAAGATTATCAGCAAAAAAACAACTCGATTTGTCTTTTTTGGTCTACTAATATTCATTGGGTCCTAAAATATACATTCTGGAAATGTTGTGAATGTGGATGTGGGTGTTTGGATTGTTTACTCATTTGCATGATCACTGCATGTGTTAGGATGTCTTTTTCAGGAGGTTGTTCTTGTTTACTGCAGCGAGGGTGTGTGTTTATTGTGTTTTAGCAGCAGAATGACTTCAGTTTTGGCACGTTCGAACAGTTCCTCCTGGCTAAAATGACAGGGTTTCAATAGACCGTTTTGTAAACAGTTTTGTATGCAAGTTTCTACCAGATTGAAATCCCTGAACCCCACTTCATCAGCTCTGTGAGGTTTTCTGGACTGATCTGTCCCAGCTGAAAACTGCTATAGGCGTGTTCAACTATAACTGAGTTTCAGGGTTTAGTTAGGCTGTAGTTGTTCTTTGGAAGATTGAGTTTTCTTTGGAAATCAATGCAGGATTAATGCTGTGACCTAGTGATAAGAGACTCAGGATATAGAAAAGCACTATCTACATAAGTCCTGTTCCTGTACATGTGGATCACATATCCAAACGTTTACTGGTAAACATCAAATGAGGGCTTAATTATTCCTGAGTGTATTAATGCGATAGTTGACCCAAAAATGTCCTTTACTTACCCTTATGTTGACACAAGCCCATGCAGCATAAGACTTTTTCCACTTCATTATAAGGATGACCTACAGCTAATAGAAGAGTTGTGTATAATCATATATTTGCTGTTGTTTTTGTGTGCAGGTTGTGTAGTCTGACTTTGAAGAAGCTGTTTGTGATGAAGGCGCTTGACAAGGAGCTGATCTCTGTTGTCATTGCAGTCAAGATTCAGGTAAGTGATCAGCTATGTAAAGTGTATGTTTTTAAGCTGCAGCACGTGTTGATTTTTCCCACTAATAATTATATAAAGACATTATATTCTGAAATTAAAGAGCCCTTATTATGTTTATTATTATTATTATTATGCTTATTATTATGTTAATTTAAATCTCCCCCATTTTGTTTTGGAGGTCTCCTGCAATAGGTTTATATGCTTCTTCATCTAAGAACAAAAAAAATTAAAAATTCTCAATCGATTCATTTGAAGATTTGTTCATTTTAAACCTCTCCTTTCTGAGAGCCTGCTGTTCTCTGATTGGTCAGATGGCCATTTGTTTATTCATTCGTTCATTCATTTTCCTTTTTTTTTTTTTCGGCTTAGTCCTTTATTTATCAGGGGTTGCCACAGCGGAATGAACCGCCAACTATTCCGGCATATGTTTTACACCCCGGATGCCCTTACAGCCACAACCCCATACAGGGAAACACCCATACACCCATATACATTCACACATGCACTCACACACTACGGCCATTTTAGTTCATCCAATTCACCTATACCGCATGTCTTTGGACTGTGGGAGAAACCGGAGCACTCGAACCACTGACCTTTTTGCTGTGAGGCGACAGTGCTAACCACTGAGCCACCATGCCGCCATGTTTATGTTTATGTTTTTTTATTATTTAGTAAAGACTGCCTTGATTTTACTATGTGTATTCAAAGCCACGTCCAATGATAAAGCGATGGAAGAACTAGTTGATCAAACGAACCTCCATCAAAAACATGACACAAGTGGGACGTTTTGACTGGTATTTTTTGGCTTAGTTTGTGATACATTATGAGATTGAACACCTATGTAATATGTATGTATGCACAAGCATTTTATAGATATGTGCAGGTTTGTATGCATGCAGAAGTGAAAATGAAATGTTACAGAAATGAAACAGAAATTCTTGACGACCCACTTTATATCTATTATATAGAATATTACGCACTATATAAAAGGCACATCTGAAATGGCATAATAGGGGCCCTTTAAGTCAATTATTATGTTGTATGGTATTATGTGCTGCAGGGCCGCAAGGTAGTTTACAGCTATAAATTCTGTTTCTCTGGATCTATGGTTTCTAGTTTTGTGTTTGAGTAAAACATAATTTTTGTTTTAGGATGTAAGTTACTGGTCAATTCCAAATTTGACATAAAAATGTTGTCAAGAAATAACAAAATAACTTTGCATGAAATAACAAGTGGCTTTCAGAACTTTGTAAGTGTCCACAAGACACTTTTGCTGTAAATAGGTGTTTGTATCTACATATATCTTAAAAATAAAGTAAAATTATGCATAGTTTGTATAGTTTTACCTACAGTAACCTCTAAAATAGAGGTTGAACCCCCCGAGTTGTCAATGTATAATTCACACCCTGTTTATATATAATAACTTTAACTGTTAAAAGCCACTAGTTAATTAGTTTCAAGTTATTAGTAACTAATAAAGTTATGGTAACTAATAACCTTAACCTTTCTGATTTTGATTGTAATGCAATAATTGTGTGCCTTTTTGTAAAGCTGCTTTTAAAACAATAATTCTTGTGAAAAGCGCTGTACAAATCAACTTGAATTGAATTTGGGCTAAACAGAATCTGTGTGTGTTTCTTTGTGTGTGCGTGTGTCATAGGGCTCAAAGCGGATTCTGCGCTCTCATGAGATAGTGCTGCCCCCTGCTGGAGGGGTGGAGACGGACCTCGCCCTCACATTCTCTCTGCAGGTAAACATGACCCCAAAACACACATTCACACTCAGAAACCACTCTTTAAAAACTGCGGCTCCGTTCCAGAAGCGACTTGCTGTCTGCTTGCCTACATGTGCATCTGTGTCTCCTGGCAGAGACCCTCATAAGTGACTAATTTGCAACGCTCTGCATCAATCTCTTTGCAATGCATTATGGGGCTGCTTTGGCCACAAAGGAAGCCTGCTGTGCCGCTTTGAAATGCAGCCAGAAGGAATGTACAAGAGAAGCTGTCTTTGCTTCAGAAGTGTGCCTGTGATGCCTTCAAATGCTTTCTGCGCGTGCCGCTTACTAGCTTTTGAAACGCAGCCAAGTTTGCTTTCAAGACATCATCATTTCAACCTGCACTGAATCGTTTTGAGGCTTCAGTATGAAATTGAGTTTGATAGGTTTCTTTTTTCTCTCTCTCTCTATCCCCGTATTGTGTGTGTGTGTGTTTGTAGTATCCTCATTTTCTGAAGCGCGAGGGAAATAAGTTGCAAATCCTGCTTCAGAGGAGGAAGAGGTACAAAAACCGAACCATTTTGGGTTACAAGACGTTGGCTGCTGGTTCTATAGACATGGCAGAGGTATTTCAGGCTTCACACTCAGACTAAGAGTCAGTTAAATATTAAATGGTTCAATATTAAAGCTCACATGTTGACATGCTTTGTGTGTGTGTGTGTTTTTGCTGTTTGCGTGTTTTTCTGTGTTTTTTTATGTGCTTGCATGTGTTTTTCTGTGTTTGTTTGTGTGTGTTCTTGGATGTGTTTTGTGTATGCTTACATGTTTGTGCATGTTTGTGTTATGTGCTTGCATGTGTTTTTCTGTGTTTTTCTCTCTGTGTGTGTGTGTGTGTGTGTGTGTGTGTTTATATTTGTGTTCTTGCATGTGTTTTGTGTATGCTTGCATGTTTGTGTGTTTTATTATGTGCTTGCATGTGTTTGTGTGTGTGTTTGTGTGTGTTCTTGCATGTGTTTTGTGTATGCTTACATGTTTGTGTGTGTTTTATTATGTGCTTGCATGTGTTTTTCTGTGTTTGTGTTTTTTATGTAATTGTGTTTGCTTTTGTGTATGTTTGCATGTTTGTGCATGTTTGTGTTTTGTGTGTTTTATTATGTACTTGCATGTGTTTTTCTGTGTTTGTTTTTTTGTGTTTCTTTTTTTGTTCGTGTGTGTGTTTGTGTATGTTTACGTATTTGTGTGTGTTTGTGCATGTTTGTGTGTTTTGCATGTTTTATTATGTGCTTGCATGTGGTTTTCTGTGTTTCTTTTTTGTGTTTCTTTTTTTGTTTGTGTGGGTGCTTACATGTTTGCGCATGTTTTTGTGTTTTATTATGTGCTTGCTTGTGTTTTTCTGTGTTTGTTTTTTTGTTCGTTTTTTGTTTGTGTTTTGTTTGTTTGCGTTTCTGTGTGTTTTTGTGTGTGTGTTTGTGTATGTTTTTCTGTATGTTTACATGTTTGTGTGTTTTGTGTTTTATTATGTGCTTGCGTGTGTTTTTTCTGTGTTTATCTCTGTTTGTTTTTTGTGTTTTTCTGTGTGTGCGTGTATGTGTGTATGTATGTGTGTGCGTTTGTGTGTGTGTGTAGGTGATGCAGCATCCTGCTGAAGGAGGGCAGGTCTTGGCTCTGTGCAGTAATCAGAAGGAGTTTCTGGGTAAAGTTGCAGAGATCTGGATCTATTCCCTGTCCAGTCAGCCTATAGATCATGAGGAGGCGGCCATTCTGGGGCAGAAAATCAAATGCTCAGGTTAAAAAACTTACAGACATGCATATTAGTTTATAACAAATGAGTCTATGGCATGTTCTCGGCTAATGATCTCCAATGATGCATCATTGTTTTGCTTATGATTCAAAAAGAGAATCATAAGCAAAAGAATCTTTACTTCAACTTATTTTCTCTGTAAACTAGAATGTATTTATTCGATTTCTTTTCGGCTAAGTCACTTTATTAACCTGGGGTCGCCACAGCGGAATGAACTGCCAACTTATCCAGCATATGTTTTACGCAGGGGATGCCCTTCCAGCCGGGAAACACCCATACACTCCCATTCACACACATACACTACGGCCAATTTAGCTTACCCAATTCACCTATAGCCCATGTCTTTGGACTTGTGGGGGAAACCGGAGCACCCGGAGGATTTTTCCATTTGAACAAATATGCACCTTTTATCCCGAAAGACGCTGAAACATTTGGGATGCTGGAATGTTTTTTTCTAATATAATCATAGCATCTTATCCATTCAGGATTCAGGAGGGGAAGCCCTTATAACCCTAAATGATTGAGTTGATTTTTCTGTGTAGATAATTACTCCGAAGAAGAGTATGAAAGCTTCTCTTCAGAGCAGGAGGCCAGTGATGACGCAGCTCAAGGACAGGTGAATATAAACACACACACACACACACACACACACACACACACACACACACACACACTGTCCTCCTGCTGACCCGTGTGTGTGTTTGTGCGCCTCAGGATCTGGAGGATGATGAGTACGAGATGAGGAAGCCCAAAAAGCAAAGGAGGTCAATAGTCCGGACAGCGTCCATCACCAGGGTAAGAGTGAGAATTTACTCACAGTCTTGGCTTGAGGTGAGATGATGCAGTAAACAGACTGTTAATATGAGTGTGTCTGTATGTGTGTGTGTTTCTCTTTCTCCATTAGCAGCAGAACTTTAAACAGCGGGTTGTGGCTTTGCTCAAACGCTTTAGAGTCTCTGATGAGGTGGGTGAATATTGAGTCTGCTTGTTTTTTGGGTGAATATTGGATATTATCTTTTATATTTTTAGACATTGGATAGAATGGATATTCAATAATTCAGTATATCGTGATAATGAACATGCACAATATTGATATCGTGGGCACGTCAAAATACAATGAACTTAATTTATTATTTTTTTTAATTTATTTAGTTTTCAGTTTTTACACATTGAAATACAGCCTTTTACAATCATACAGAAATCTCAACAAGCACAACATTTCTGCATTTACTAAATGAAAAAATGTAAATGATATGTATATAAATATCAATAAATAATAAATAAATTGAAAGAAATGTAAAAATTAAAAATGCTCCTCCTGTTTCAGGTTAGTGGTAATCTATTCAAAAGGGTTTTTTTATCACCATACTGAATACAAAGTACTACAAACATGTATTGAGGTAATCAATACAGAACTGCCAGATAGGACTCACGCTTCATAAATGCACAATGTTTTTATTTATTTTTTTGATATGGAGTGATTTTAAGAATGTATCTGGTGCAAATGTGCAGAAACTGATGCAAGTGTCAGTTAAAGTGTCAGAGAGATGAAAGAGTGTTTTCTACGGGTGGTTTGTCAAGCCCAATCACCTATGTGAGGTACACTCAGAATTGTGACGTTGGCTCAGAATTGCAAAGTTAGTATAACTGGGGCACTTTTGCTGTTTAAATACATGTTAGTCGAGTTATGCTTGTTTTTTTTTTTTTCTATATGTGAGTTTTGTTTCCTTCTCACTAGACCAAATCCATGTTTGTGCACAAATTAGTTTGTGTTTAACTAAGTGTATTTCAGCTTTACCGAGACCTCTCACCTGTGACATGATTTTGTAGTTGAAATATTTCACCTATTAAACAGATGTGATGATTTAGCTGTAGGAGGGTGATTTCTGCTTCAGTGTTGAGACTGAGAGTCCTCCTGACCCTTCCTCGGGCTCCACAGATTAATTTAGCCATGCATGATCAGCACTGCAATGGAAACCCGATCCTTGTTAGCTAATAATCTCAATGAGGAGAGATCTGCACAATGAGAGCAGGGCTCAAAGGACTCAGGCTGTGATCCAAACAAGTCAAACAGTCTGTAAACTGTGAACTTCATGCAAATTTGAAGTGCAGTGTTGATGGAATAACTGGATGAGCTACTACATTTGCCAAAATCGCAATGCATCCGATGTTTTTCATTTATTTTGTGGTCACATTTAACTCATAATTGTAAAAAGAGTTATTAGTGAACTAAGACCATTTTGGTACTTGAAAATAAATGTTTTCTGAAATAAAAACGTGTTTTATCTAATTTTGCTGTTAAAGAACTTTGTCATTTTCATGTAGTTTAACATAGTGTGCAAAATAGGTAAAACTTAATTATAATAATGAAAAAACAACAAGAAAGCTAAATTAGAGATATTTAGTTGCCAGTTAAAATAAAAGAAATATATATTTTATAAAATAATACTATTAATAGAAAGGAAAAATGTTTATAAATATAACCCTGATCTGGATTAAAATTAAAAACTCAATCAATCTTGCAGTAATGCATTTCTTTAATGTATTTTATTTAACATTTTTGCAGTTTTTGTTGTTTTTCTGCATTACTTTTTTTAATCAAGTTTAATGACCAAAATAAATTCTAGTAATCAAAAAGCACGTCTAATTAATGGAAATCATAAACATTTATTCTGAGTTTTAAATATATATATATATATATATATATGTATATATATATTCAGAAGCTATTAAATGTTTTTTAATTTTATCATCATCACTAATTCTGTTTAATTCCTGTTAAAATTTTAATTATTCCTTTTATAAATTAAAGTTTGTTTATTCATTTATTACATATAGACTCAAAACATTTTTTTGCTGCTTGTTCAAACTACTTATTTATAATGAGCTGAATAAACACAATTCTTGAGCGTTTTTTGGGGATAACTTAACTGTTTTATGTTCAATCCACTTAAATTTGTAGAAACTATTAAGTTAACTTAATCGATTTGTGTTGGGACCCAGCATTTTTTACAGTGTTTAGTGAAGAACATTCTGCTGTCTCTAATTCCATTTCTATGGTTGGATTGCGCATTTCTGTTTGGAAATATCAGGGCTCTAAATGTGGCATGCCTGTAGCGTAGTTTAAATGCTTGAAATTGCGTAATGCTTAAGTTTCGTATACCAGTTTAAAAATAGGCAGCATTTAGAAAGTAGTAAGCTAGTATTGGGTTTCAGTATTAGAAACATGAGCAGTAAACATGAAAATGCTGAATAAACAGAATAAACACATGGCCGTGGGTTCAGAGGTCAGTCCTGTTCTCAAGGACAGGAAGTGTGTGTGTGCGTGTGCGTGTGCGTGTGTGTTGATGTGCAGAAGCAGTGGACAGAAACATGAACTCATCAGCTTTATGTCTCAGGTTACTTCCTGTTCTGACAGGACGCTGATTCTTAGTATGAAACCATCTGAAGCCTGACTGAAGGATTTCACTGATATTTTGTTTGTTCAAATTGTTATTTTACAATTTCCCTGTGTCAATTTAAAGATACGTTTGATATTTAATAAATACTGCTCAGTTTATACTGTTTTAGAAACAATAACAACAGTAGAACGCTACATTGCTGTCACATGATCCACTAATGTCGCATGTTTTTAGTTTAAAATACACTACTTTAATAAGAAAGTAAAAAAAGGTTGATTTACATTTTTAGTGTACCTATAGCACAGTGTTGTTATTGTTAAATCTTACTATTAAAATGTAAATTCAACAAATACTGAAAAAAAATGTAATCATAAGATAGCTTTACATTTAGAATTGGATAAATTAGTTGTTTGAACGTGTTTAAAATTAGACTTAAAGTCCCTAAAAATTAAATGTAAAAGTTAAAACTTGAGCTCAATCACTGTCACTGGCAGAACTGTGATTTAAAAGCGAAATGCTATTGGCTGTTTGTGTTGTAAAGGGGAGGAGCTACTTTGTTTCGCCCTGTCTTCATGTTTCAGTTCAAAATACGTCAGACATCGAACAAAAATGCACATTTCATAGCACTTCACGGGACCTTTAATGTTGAAAATGTTGCTTTGGCAGCTAACTGAAATAAAATGATTTCATTCGGAAGTCCTAAAATTACAAAAAAAAAAAACTGACAGAAAATTTGATCTCAATAGATATACTAATATATAGTTACAATGGTAAAATAGTAATGTCTTAAAACAGCATCGCAATTTGAAGTACAGTTAATATGAAAACTGAAAATAGGAAAATAAAAGCCAAATTAAATCCATTCATTCATTCATTCATTTTCTTTTCGGCTTAGTCCCTTTATTAATCTGGGGTCGCCAAAGCGGGATGAACCGCCAACTTATCCAGCATATGTTTCACACAGTGGATGCCCTTCCAGCTGCAACCCATCACTGGGAAACATCCACACACACTCATTCACACACATACACTACGGACAATTTTTTAGCCTACCCAATTCACCTATACCGCATGTCTTTGGACTTGTGGGGGAAACCGGAGCACCCGGAGGAAACCCACGCGAACACGGGGAGAACATGCAAACTCCACACAGAAATGCCAACTGACCCAGCCGAGGCTCGAACCAGCGACCTTCTTGCTGTGAGGCGAACGTGCTACCCACTGCGCCACCGCGTCGCCCCAAATTAAATCATGCAAAAGTATAT
This sequence comes from Danio jaintianensis, assembly GCA_903798115.1. Lineage (NCBI taxonomy): Eukaryota > Metazoa > Chordata > Actinopteri > Cypriniformes > Danionidae > Danio > Danio jaintianensis. The sequence goes on from CAIGQV010003909.1 coordinate 11,657,801, forward strand.
AAATAATAGTAAACACTAGTATAAAAGAAAATGTTATTCGACATTCCTGTCAATCAATGAATCAAAAAAAGGATTAAATTAATATTGCAACTTTAAATTAGAAATGACAAGATCAAGGTCAAACAGCAGCAGCTTGTTAATAATTTAAAGCAGTAGAGTTACCGAAGTACACCCTTCATTAATTTTTTAACTATGGCTTTAAAGTTCTTCAGTTAAATTTGTTGTGAGACTGAGATTAATTCATTTTATATGCTTTTATTGAACCCATCTGTTCACATTCAGTCAATTTCATGTTTAATTCAATCGTGTTTATTAGCAGAATAAACTACATTGCCCATGATGCTGTTCCACCAATCAGAGAATCCCTGTGAGCAAAGTGCTAAAAGCAGGGGCGTAATTTCCTCTGGGGACTTTTTTATTGAATTTATTTTTAACCAGGCACCATCATTGCCATGGATGAGTGTGAAGGAGCACAAGGAGAGAGTCTGCGTCCACATACATATCCAGTTACTTTGCATGCATGCTTTAAAAAATAACTCCAATGAGCAGGTATTAATAAGGTAAATAATCATTTCAGACAGCAATGAAAGGCCAAGCAGCAACAGATGACTTTAATGTCAACATAGCTGAAAAAAGTTGAAGTTGATGCGTGTTGATTGATTCAGTATATTAGCTTGGGTCAGGACAATCATATTTTTAGTCCGACAGAATGTCTACACCTGTTGATGTTAGTCTTTCATTTAGGAATTTGTGCTGTGTAGAAAATTAACACTAGGAATGCACAGTTGAAGTCAACATTATTAGCCTTCCTGTGAATTTCTTTTTCTTTTCTTTTTTCAAATATTTTGCAAATTATGTTTAACAGAGCAAGGAACTTTCTTATTATATTTTTTGTTCTGGAGAAAGTCTATTTGTTTTATTTTGGCTAGAATAAAAGCCGTTTTGAATTTTTAAAAAAACATTTTAAGGTCAATATTATTATCCCCCTTAAGCAATACATTTTTTCTGTTGTCTACAGAACAAACCACTGTTATAAAATGACTTGCCCAATTACCATAAATTGCTTAATTAACCTAGTTAAGCCTTTAGATTGCACTTTAAGCTGAATACTAGCATCTTGAAAAATATCTAGTAAAATATGATGTACTGTCATCATGGCAAAGATAAAAGAAATCAGTTATTAGAAATTAGTTATTAAAACTATTATGCTTAGAAATGTGTTGAAAAAAATCTTTCCATTGAACAGAGATTGGGTAAAAAATATACAGGGCATCTTATAATTCTGACTTCAACTGTAAATATTGTAAATATGTAAATAGTTTTTTCACACACAGTTACACAAATTAAACTTGTTTTATTAACCATTTTTTTCATGGATTTTGTGTCAACATAGTCTTTAAATGTATGTAAATGAAGGTAAGATCTGTAGTCCCGCCTGCTTGAGTATCTGTGTTGTCCACATGTTTGCAGGTGTTGGACTCGGAGCAGGACCCGGCTGAACCACCTCCAGAGGTGGAGGAAGATCTGGATCTAGAGAGTCTGGATTTCGAGAATCCCAGCGACAGCGGACCAGATCTGGATGATGATGAAAGTGTTCACAGCACCCCAAAACCTAAACTCAAGTATGCTCACAAGACTGAGGCTCTGCTTTAGTGCCCGTGTTAATGCTGAGATATCACTTTATTAACCCTTGTGTCTTTGTTTTGCTTTGTGCGTGTGTGCATGCGTGCGTGCGTGTGTGTGGTTTAGGCCATATTTTGAAGGGGTTTCTCTGTCGAGCTCTCAGACAGAGATTGGCAGCATTCACAGCGTTAGGAGTCACAGAGAGCCGCCCAGTCCAGTAAGAACACCATCATGCGTTTATTAGATCTGTAAATGAGTGTGTAACAGACTTATTTTGCCTTCAAATAAAGTTGAACTATCATGCTAGACTAATAACTAACAATAAGTTGAACCCTTTTTAAAAATGTATGGGTAACACGTTACAATAAGGTTGTATTAGTTAATGTTAGTTAATGCATTTACTAACATGACCAAACAATGAACAATACATTTATTACAGTATTTGTTCATGTTAGTTTACGTTAATGGATGAAAATAGTTGTTCATTGTTAGTTCATGTTAACTAGCGTGAATTTGAATTTAGTAAATGTTGAACTATGATTAATAAATGCTGTGCAAATATTCTTCATAATGAGTTCCTGTTAGTAAATACATCTCTCTTTCTCTGTTCAGATGGATCCTGATAAAGTAAGGGCTGTAGGTGGAAAGTTTCAGATGGATAATGAATCTGATCGTGTTTCTATGGTACGTCCTTCACTACCGCAACGAGATGTTAAATGAATGTCAGATTGAGAGAATGTTTTTCTGCTGTAAAACTGAATCAATGCTAATGACTCACACTCACACACACACACTAAATCAACATGAGCAGTCAGTTTGTGCACATGTTCAGACTAGGAAAATACCCAGTTTCTTGAAGAACCTTACATGCAGCGCTCATCAGTGCCACTTCCAAAACAGTGGACCAATCAGAAGAACCTGGAGGCGGGGCAAGCGTTGCAAGCTTCTGTAGCAAGTTGGCATGATAACTGTTTTGTTTGACGGCATCATGGTGGGGTTTAAAAAAAACAAACAAACAAACAAAACATTCCAGAGGGTTGTGTCTTGCATTTATAGACACATTCTGTGTGACAGTAAGTTGTGCACGTCTGTAAGTTGTGCACTGCTGGGGTCATTTTTTGCCTAACTCCAGTGACTGGCACATCTGGACTGGCTGTATTCGCTGTCGGAGTACATGAACCGAACCATGACCCCAGTACCGTGATGGTTTGGGACAAATACATGTACTGTTACACCCCTAATGTGTGTATGTATATATATATATATATGTATATGTGTATATATGTATATGTGTATATATGTATATGTATGTATATGTGTATATATGTATATGTATGTATATGTGTATATGTGTATATATGTATATGTGTATATATATGTATATGTGTATATATATGTGTATATATGTATATGTGTATATATATATGTATGTATATATATATGTATGTATATATATATATGTGTATATATGTATATGTGTATGTATATATATGTATATATGTGTATGTATGTATGTATGTATGTATGTATGTATGTATGTGTGTGTGTGTGTGTGTGTGTGTGTGTGTGTGTGTGT